>JAQFVV010000002.1:24789900-25151420 GCA_028023455.1 Epiperipatus broadwayi
CCTGAATGATATTTATGGACCAAATTCTAGTTACTGAGCAAATGAGTCTGTGATAACAAAAGAAGCCATTCTGAAATTATTATTAATTTTATTATCTCTTATTTTATTGTTAATACTAAAGGATGAATTTATTGGTAAGCTTTCAAATCTAAATTCATTCCGAATCTATCCTGCAATAATTTTTGGCCACAATTTCTAATAAGCTCTTCTGAAACTAATTGTGAGCCTTAAAAAAATGATTTTTTTATAAAACTTTATATCTGAAAACATCCACAGGGTGACAGTTGTTGAAAGATGTAATTTAAGATAATGACAGTGGGAATATACCTTATTATCATGTTTTTATTGAACATTAAATATAAATTTGATTTTTGTCTCCCAATATTATAATCATTGGTCTTCTTAATTAAATTTAATTGATTTTATTTCTCGATATATTTTCCCAGATGTCAGATGCTATGTAATGCGAAGTGATGCACTATAGCTTCTCCCTTATCGAACTCAGGAATATTTCAGCGACTATCCCCAGAGAAATCTGTTAACCACCTTTCCTTCTCTTTCCATTCTACACCCTAAGATTTTCCCATATTATTGTCTATTCTGCTCCATCCCAATTCTACAACACTATCTTTGCCCATCTATGGCCTTTATATTTGGATCTTTCCTTATCTTTTTTTAAACCCACCATAAAAACCAAGAACTCACTTTCTGTATAATCACTATGTTTATATTTATTCTCCCACAATTTCATTATTTGTACCAGTTCTACTTGTAAGTATTTACATTCAATTAGCAGATGCCTAATATTTTCAATACCTTCCTTAAATAACTTGCACACTAAATCACCCATATTTCTCCATTTATGTGTATATTCCTTGTTGCTAACAATACTGTTCGAGCCTTAAACAGTAAACTACTTTCCTTGCTATTATTGTAAATTAACTCACCCCAATATTCTGTTTACTTATATATTGCGATATCTACATAAATGTAGGCTCGCATGTATATATTATTGATTCTCAATAATATTAATAAAGAGAAGGGTTTCGTTAAAAGAAATAGAAAAAAAAAAAGAAAGAAAAAATTTAGTTAAAAGGATTCTAAAAACTTATTTTAAAAGAAATTAGAAAAGCTAAATAATGATGAAAGATTAGAAAGGAAAGGGGAGGGGTGTAAAACTGAACGCGTCTCTTTCTTTCTTTGTTAAATAAGAAAATCACTTGTAAAAAGAACGAAAGAATAATTATAATTGTGAAATTAAAAAAAGTAAACTTGTACCAAATTTCCAAATAGATTGGTACAAGATAAAGTGAGAGAAAGGAATGTTGCAATTAGTAACATTCAATATTTAAAAGAATGAAAGAAATTAATTATAATTGTAAAATTAAAAATGTAAACTTGTACCAAATTTCCAAATAGATTGGTACGAGATAAAGTAATGAAAAGGAATGTTGCAATTAGTGGCATTCAATATTAAATGTATCAAAAGAATGAAATGAAAATTGTAATTAGAAATTGGAAAAATGTAAACTGTATAAAAAAAAAATTCCAGATAGATTGGTAAGATAAGAATGAAAAGGAAAGAGGCAATTAGAGACATTCGATAGCAAGACAGCGAGAGAATAAGCAGAGCTGATTTAGAAGTAACCGGTTGTGTTTTTTTTTTGCTGGCTAGAATTTAACAAAAATAATAATAGAAGGGTACGCTGACATGGAGGGCTAGTGGCAAACACCGGGCGTTTGCTCGGTCTATCTCCGTCTAACCATTCGCTCACTACTTATAACAACTAAAATGCTGCCGAGAAGAGACCGCCGTTACAGAACCAGATCTGCCTGGAGATTCGAAGTAGAATGTTGAAGGGATGAAGACCGACTAAAATGTGGAATTAGAAAGGAAACAAACCCACGTCAAAAGACTATAAACTCTCACTCCATTCACTGGAACGTCTGAAAAAGCGAGCAACCATCTCTGCAAAAGAAGGGAAGGTTTTCCCCCTCGATGGTTGACCCGACATTGGAAAAATCATACCTAGGTAACTATTAATACATGCATGTCAGAATTAATTTGAAATAAGAAATCAGTCAGAACTAAATTATTAAAAAGTTGCGCAACACTTCGGACAGTTATCATTAAAAGAACTTATGATTGTAATCTATTAATGTATGAGAAGGTAACAATTGAGTTACGATAATTTATTTAATGTTTCATTTGAATTATATTCTTTATTGTATATTTATGTATTTATTATGTTAGTGTGTGGATATATATATGTGTTTTAGGATTTTATTATGCATTAGAATTAGCGAATTGCAAATTAAATTTTATTTATAAAAGGAAGTACTTAGTCATTTGCGTTTTCTTTTCTCTACCAAGCGAATAACTATTTAGAGTGAATTAAAATTAGATCAGTGAGCTAACAAGTTGATTAATTGAGGAATAAAATAAAGTAAGCTAAATGGATAAATAAATCCAGTCTGTATTGTAAATAGAGTAAAGGAAGGAAGTGCTATAATTTATATTCCTGCTGTACCGTGATAATTCCGGGAAATTTTATAAATATTCCAGGCGCTGGGCAGAACTAATTATTCGATACAAATAATTTGCCCAGCAGAGAAGAAGCGTTTAATTGGGAAATATAATGCTGGGATGATATTTTATTATGTCAGTGTTCAATTAAGAATATATACTCGATTTTAGGGTGTATATTGGCTTCTTGCTTGTGGTAATCATCATCATCGGTGGTTAACCGGTCGATCACATAATTAAGTGCGGCTGGGGTCTTTAACCGCACGGCGGTGGTGTTACAGTTTTGGGGGCCAGTCCGGGATATTGTCACATTCAGAAAAAAAAAAAAAAAAGCAGATTGAATTAAATTATAGCGCCCTGAGTAAAATAGATATACCCATATGTGATCTATACAGCGAGGTTAAATAAAGTCAAACAATCGGAAAACCGAATTTAGACTGAGAAATATTTTATAAAAAAAAAAAAAAAAGGGAAAAAAGGGAAGAAAGAAAAAGTTTTTTTTTAAAATAAAGAAAAAAAAAAAACAAACAACAAAGGGGTTTTGTTCAAGTTAAGAATTTATATGTGTTATTATAAAAATATATATATAAAAACGACAAAATAGTGTTAAAAGAAAAAAGTGTTAAAATAAGGATTAGACGGCATAACCGTATATATGTAGTTATATAGTAGTTGTAGAGACAGTAGAATAGACCTAAGATTTAGATAAAAATATAGAATAATAATAAAAGATCGCTTGGTGAGAGAGGGAAAGTGGAGCAAAAGACAACTGAATTTTATAAAAAGAGAGAAAGAGACGGGGTAAAATTTTCTGGGCACGATCTACATTATATAAATAAATAAAATCAAGAGAGGGAAAAGATTTTATTGTTTGAATAATAAAAGCTTGTGAGTTTAAGGGGATCTTTAAAGCAGCATAAACAAGTGAGTTAATGGATGAGGACGGGGCAGGCCAGCAAACGTACCTAATATGAAATAGCGTTGATAAACAGTATTGCATTTAATAATAATTGGGAGAAAATAATTACTTAGTCAGTGATAACATTCATTTAGAGTCAATGCAAACGAGGTCGAAAGCAAAAATGGACGATCAACTTGCAACCACGAAAAGTACCAGTGAAGAACAAACGGAATTGTCCGGAGAAACAGATAGGGAAAGAGAAATAGAAACCAGTAGTGGAAATGAAATTGACATTAATGATGATAAACAAGAGCCGAAAGTTAGTATAGAAATTTATAATTTAATAAAAATGATGGAGAAAATGGGGGAGGATCAACGGCAGTTCATAAAGGAGATAAGGGAAAGAGATGAGCAGAGAGATGAAATAAATAAGAAAATGATAGAAGATCAGCAAAGGTTTATGAAGGAATTAAAGGAAGATAATAAAAAGATGATAGACGAGTGGCAAAAACAGTTGGTTGACAAATTCGACATAAAAAATGAAGAGTTAAGTAAAAGGGTTGAAGAAACCTCAAATCAGATTTTTGTCACGAATGAAAGGCTAAACGGACAGGCTGAGTTACTAGAAAACTTAGAGCAGAGACTCACTGGAGAAGTAAATAATTTAGAACAAGAGGTTGTGATGAAAGTAGAGGGAAGGATGGCACATTTTGAGGATAAAATAGAAACTGTGTGTCGAGAAGTAGAAGAGGTTAAAAATATGAGAGGGACAAGTTTGTGGGATAGCAGGCGCAATAACGTAATAACGATAAATCAATTTTTGAAAATTCGAGTTTTTTCGGGCCACATGGGAGAAAACCCCATAGAACACCTGGGTAGCCTTGAAAGGTACGGCACATTGAATGGATTGGATGAAGAAGCCATGATTGCCATCGCATGCAGTCACCTACAGAATGCTTCACAGGAATGGTGGGACTCATTGTTTGAAAAACCAAAAACATTTGAGGATTATAAGACAGCTTTGCTCACCAGTTACTGGAGCGAAGAGCACCAGGAAAACATTCGGCACCAGATATCACAAGACAGGTGGAGACCGGGAGAAACGTTTACGCCATTTTTCCGTTGCCAGGTAGCGAAATTGCGCGCACTCACTGCTAGTCCATTATCAGAGAGGCAAATTATTCGTGTAATCAGACACAATTTGCCGCAAAATGTTGAGCAAGTGCTGATAGGCACTGAACGGAAAACGGTCGAACAGGTCGCGGAACTACTAAATGCGTTCGACAGCGCTCATTCTGGTCGTAGGATAGAGGATCGAGGATTCAAACCTCCGAGAGATCCTGTGATAAATGTGGGACCAGGTAAACCCCAACGAAGGTACGGGGAAGATAGCGGTAGATTTTATGGCGGCTCGGATGGAGCTATAGGGCCTAGGCAGAATGAAGGGGATCAGAGAGGGAAGTATCCGAATGAGGACAGAGGCTTTGATAGACGGAGGGACAATAGTCCATTCCCTAGCACAAGTGGGTATATTCCCCAGAGAAAAAAGAAAGAACCTCCCGATAGGAACTAAAAGAAAAGAAGCAACTGGACAAACACCTGTTGATGACTAAAGGATACCGACCCTGGACTTTGAACACGATAATCCACATGATAATGGAAATGTAGGGGGGATGGTGAACTACGAAGAGTAGCGAATATATGAATGAGGGTCTGGATTTTGAGACAAATGTGTGCAGATATGAATCATGCGGGGATTGCATTTGAGCTTGGTCAAGCCGTCTTGCCGTTCATAAAAAGAAAAAAAAAAATAGGGAGTGTGTGTGTTAATCTTGTCTATACACATAAGGATAGACAGGAAAATAAATAAAAAAAATTAGAATGAGGACTCAGCAGAGATCTGGGCTCATTATCCGTCGTACTGGGTGAAAATCCCAAAGGTATTGGAAAGATACGAAGAATTAAACTAAAAATAGAATGAGGACTCAGCAGAGATCTGGGCTCATGATCCGTCTTACTGAAAAAAAAAAAAAAAAAAAATCAACTCTCTGTGCAGAATAATGTTCGGTGGAGATTAAAAGTGTTTGGGCAGTTCAAATAAATCAAATGGAATGCAGATAGTTTAACCTAGTTGTCTCTCTAAGATAATCTCATCATACGGAAGTTATACATACTAAACGGGTACCATTAAAATTTATATCAAGAAGAAAAAAAAATATAGTAATAAAGGAAGATAGGGGTTAAGAATTAAAATGGCTTGACCTCAGAAAATAACTCCAGTAGATTTTAATTCTTAAAAAATGGGGAGCGGTGTAATGCGATATCTACATAAATGTAGGCTCGCATGTATATATTATTGATTCTCAATAATATTAATAAAGAGAAGGGTTTCGTTAAAAGAAATAGAGAAAAAAAAAAGAAAGAAAAAATTTAGTTAAAAGGATTCTAAAAACTTATTTTAAAAGAAATTAGAAAAGCTAAATAATGATGAAAGATTAGAAAGGAAAGGGGAGGGGTGTAAAACTGAACGCGTCTCTTTCTTTCTTTGTTAAATAAGAAAATCACTTGTAAAAAGAACGAAAGAATAATTATAATTGTGAAATTAAAAAAAGTAAACTTGTACCAAATTTCCAAATAGATTGGTACAAGATAAAGTGAGAGAAAGGAATGTTGCAATTAGTAACATTCAATATTTAAAAGAATGAAAGAAATTAATTATAATTGTAAAATTAAAAATGTAAACTTGTACCAAATTTCCAAATAGATTGGTACGAGATAAAGTAATGAAAAGGAATGTTGCAATTAGTGGCATTCAATATTAAATGTATCAAAAGAATGAAATGAAAATTGTAATTAGAAATTGGAAAAATGTAAACTGTATAAAAAAAAAAAATTCCAGATAGATTGGTAAGATAAGAATGAAAAGGAAAGAGGCAATTAGAGACATTCGATAGCAAGACAGCGAGAGAATAAGCAGAGCTGATTTAGAAGTAACCGGTTGTGTTTTTTTTTTGCTGGCTAGAATTTAACAAAAATAATAATAGAAGGGTACGCTGACATGGAGGGCTAGTGGCAAACACCGGGCGTTTGCTCGGTCTATCTCCGTCTAACCATTCGCTCACTACTTATAACAACTAAAATGCTGCCGAGAAGAGACCGCCGTTACAGAACCAGATCTGCCTGGAGATTCGAAGTAGAATGTTGAAGGGATGAAGACCGACTAAAATGTGGAATTAGAAAGGAAACAAACCCACGTCAAAAGACTATAAACTCTCACTCCATTCACTGGAACGTCTGAAAAAGCGAGCAACCATCTCTGCAAAAGAAGGGAAGGTTTTCCCCCCTCGATGGTTGACCCGACATTGGAAAAATCATACCTAGGTAACTATTAATACATGCATGTCAGAATTAATTTGAAATAAGAAATCAGTCAGAACTAAATTATTAAAAAGTTGCGCAACACTTCGGACAGTTATCATTAAAAGAACTTATGATTGTAATCTATTAATGTATGAGAAGGTAACAATTGAGTTACGATAATTTATTTAATGTTTCATTTGAATTATATTCTTTATTGTATATTTATGTATTTATTATGTTAGTGTGTGGATATATATATGTGTTTTAGGATTTTATTATGCATTAGAATTAGCGAATTGCAAATTAAATTTTATTTATAAAAGGAAGTACTTAGTCATTTGCGTTTTCTTTTCTCTACCAAGCGAATAACTATTTAGAGTGAATTAAAATTAGATCAGTGAGCTAACAAGTTGATTAATTGAGGAATAAAATAAAGTAAGCTAAATGGATAAATAAATCCAGTCTGTATTGTAAATAGAGTAAAGGAAGGAAGTGCTATAATTTATATTCCTGCTGTACCGTGATAATTCCGGGAAATTTTATAAATATTCCAGGCGCTGGGCAGAACTAATTATTCGATACAAATAATTTGCCCAGCAGAGAAGAAGCGTTTAATTGGGAAATATAATGCTGGGATGATATTTTATTATGTCAGTGTTCAATTAAGAATATATACTCGATTTTAGGGTGTATATTGGCTTCTTGCTTGTGGTAATCATCATCATCGGTGGTTAACCGGTCGATCACATAATTAAGTGCGGCTGGGGTCTTTAACCGCACGGCGGTGGTGTTACAATATACATATATTTAAACTCTTTTTATTCCCCATACTAGTTCTCCATCTCTCCAATTCCTATTTTTTATTAATGCATCTATTCTTCTATCCCATTCTTTGCCATCATAACATTCAACAATTCTTCTAACACAATCATCCCATGCTTTTGTACAAGTATAATGGCATAAAGTCTTTATCCAAATCTTCTGCATACCATACTACCTTTCTCACCCATCTTCCTACCAGTCCTTTACCTGTAACCCAATTGAATACTATTTTGGCTATTCTCTTACTATCCATAAATTGCAGTCTATCAAACATCAAAATTTCATTTGCTTTTTGCATCTCTCATATAAAAACTTGACCATCCCATTCTCCTTCAATTGGCTCCTTTGCCATCCACACATCTGCATCTCATGCATGTATTTCTACTTCTCTGTTTACTAATACATAACACATCATTACAATAAGTTAACCCTGCTACTGACACTCCCTTCCATACAATTCTTGCTACATCATATTTATTATATGAAAACACTGTTAATTTCTTTATCGGTCCATTTCTTTTCTTTGCTTCATTTATCAATTTTTTTCTCCCATTCATCCAAACAATTTCTCTGATTACTTGATTCCCAATGGTTATACCTATTCACCACATTTACTTTTACATCCCCCAATAAAAATTATTTCTCTTCTCTTTCCCCACATTTATCATCATGACTTTTCTTTTTCTTCATTAAATTTAACCCCCCATCTTTTTACCCACCTTTGTGTAAATCTTCGGCATAACTTTAATGCATAAACAGATAAAAGACCTGATAATATATACACTCCCTTGTTACCTATTAATGGCATCTCTACCCCACTTCTTAGTCATTCTATTGCTCTCTCCATTTCTTTCAAATATAACAAAACAAATTTATTAAACTTACCCATAATTTATTTCTATTTGCTCAATCATATGCTGTCTCTATATCTATAAAGACAATATATAACTCTCTCCATTTCTTTCAAATATAACAAAACAAATTTATTAAACTTACCCATAATTTATTTCTATTTGCTCAATCATATGCTGTCTCTATATCTATAAAGACAATATATAACTGTCTATCTGTATTTCTACAAATATCTATAAGTTGTGTGACTAAAAATAAACTATCTCCTATACACCTATCATTTCTAAAACATCCTTGAATTTCTTCCACTACATTATTTTCTTCCATCGATTTTGCCACCCTTCCAGCCATCATATATGCAATAATTTTATATAACAATGACATTACTGCTATTAGTCTATAAACTGTTTTATCTTTCTATGGTCCTTACATTTTCTTTTAAATAATAGCCTTACTATTCCAGATAACTGGAAATTTTGTCTTCTGTGCCATCTTATTAAACCATGATAATAGATTTAATTTTGTCCTATTTCCCAAATTCATCAGTATCTCTGCTGCACCTCCATCTAAATCTTTTGCCATCCTACTTTTCAATTTCTTCCCTGCCTCATTCAACTCATTTTCTGAAAAACTAATATTTTCATTACTGTGTGCTTTTATGTTTGTTTATCACTCTATCCTTCACATCTAACATCTGTTCTATTTAAAAATGCATTGCCTCTAATTCTTCTCTAGAGTTACACTCTTTTTCCTCCTCATTTAGTAATATTATTTCTCTCTCTGCCTATATTCCTTCTTTTAATATATTTTCCCAAATTTTTTATTCCTATCTCCGCCACTTTTATTAATATCCTCCAATAATTTACTATTTAATTTCAGTCTCTCTATATAATTATCTACTTTAGTCAACTTTCTTTTTAAAAAATAGTTTTCCCACTTAATATTAACATCTTTTTCACTTTCTTTGTTTTTAATAGTACATTTAAAATCTCTGCATGCTTTTTTCCTCTCTTTTATACATTTACTAATTCTCACTTTTCAATTACTTTTATTCTTCTGAATATTCTCATCTAAAATCCTATTTGCCATTTTTTCTACTTCACCACACCAGTTCTTATATTCATCCCCAACAAACTCTTCAATGATTTCTTCTACTTTTATTTTATATTCTTCTAGATTATTCTTATCATTCATTCTCCAACCATATCTTTCACTATCCTTTTTACTTTTATTACTATTTTCTATCATATTACTAACCATTTTTATTATAAAAAAATTATGCTTCATTATCAAACACTTTAATTTTCCATACTTTAGTCATACACAATCTACTGTGTGAAATGTATTATTTCTACACAATGTATATTGCCCCTATTAAATATTTAATAAATTTCCAATGCTCAAATCCACTCTCTAACAAAAAATTTTCAAAAGCTGTCCATTCTTTTTATCGCTGTCATCAATTTCTTCAATATGCTCATTCATATCCCTTACAACGATAATTTAACTCTGTATATTCCTATCTAGGCATTCATATAAACTACTGTTTCACTCAATTATAGTTTGACTTTCTCTGGTAGCCATATATAGCCACCATCCACTCTTATCTTCCTAACCTTATCTTGAACCACAAATGTTTTTGACACTTTCCAGTATTTAAATACTTTTTTGACATAAATTCCTATACCACCACCCTTTGCTCTTTTCTATTTATACCCTGACATACCAAATCTTCCAGTGTAGGTTTTTCTTCTTCTCTTAGATGTATTTCCACTACTGCTAATACCTCAAGCCATTCATTTTTAACTGCTTTTAGTCTCCTATCACCTTGCACATTCAAATATCCAATTTTTACAATTTCTTCCACTCTTTTATAAAAATTTTTGACTCTTTCTTCCCTATTACATTTGAAATTAGCTTGTTTATCATTAGTTTTACAGACTCATTCCCTATCCACATCTATATTTACATCTGAATCAGTTACCTTTTGGTTACTTCTTAACCCTACCCCCTTTATATATTTCCCAAACTATACTATTTTCCATAAATCAAATCTCCTAATGCTTCACTACCTTGTTTTGCTAAGTGCCATCTAACTTTACTATATAACTCATTCTTACTTATAAAAAAATTCCACATATCCACAAACATAACATTATTTCTCTCGCATAATTTTTTCAATCTCTCATTTATAGAATATGAACTACCTAACGCTGAATCTTAGTAGTAATCCAACTACTCCTAATCTACCTTTAACTTTATTCAAAATATGATATAGTTCTGACAAATTATTTGTCCCTACCATAACATAAACATCTACACTCACCTGTTTCTTTATCTTATCTGTAACATCCCTATAGCTCCAGACAAACATACTCTTATATACCTATTTCTATTTTCCCTTGCAATTACATTTCCACATTCTCGAATTAGTGCGTCCCCTATCAAGACTGTCTCATAGTTTACTTTCCCTGCTTCATCTGTAAAATTCTCTTCCCTTCGGACTTCCTTATCTACTTCTTCCTTATCGTTTCTATTCATTAATTCCTTGATCTGCTCACACTTCATGCTTAACACTTTAATTTTATTTCTATATTCTTTAACTCTCCCTCTACCTTACTTGTTCTTGCCAAACTATCTCCATTGCACTACTTATTTTGTCATCCATATCTTGTCACTTCACTAAATATATACTCTATTCTATTGTCCTTATCTAAATTTTCTTCAAATTCTCCTTACATTTTCTTTAAATTATCCACACTTAGAAACCATTTTTTCACTCCTTTTATCACATTTATATATAATCTACACAACCATACACCTTTTAATCCTTCCTAGTCTTATTTAAGCATTACAAATGAAAAGCCTTATCTCAGCCATACACTCTACCAAAGCATGCCTAATTTCCTTCTGACAATTATACATACATTGTGGGATATGAATGCAATCTATATTTTCCCTATTTTTCAATTCCCCTACTCTATATTTAAATTTGTGATTTTTCTACCACTCTTCAAACCTCTTTAAATAAAAGAGAAAAAAACTTCTTTTTTTTTAAAATGACGATTGATAAACATGTTTCCCTCAATTTCCACCTCAAATGTTACTCTCTTTCTCAAATAAATTACTCTCTTACTTAAATTGAAAATTTTTTAATAGAAAACCTCCTAAAATCCAACTAACCTTATGTATGACTTAGTTTTAAAGCCTCCTTGCAGTAAACACACATTGCACTCAGGATATCAACATGCTCCATCAGTAGCAAATAGTGGAATGGCCTGTAGATATGAAGACCAACTATGAATATCAAATAAATAACACCCATCAAAAATCTCCTGCTGCCTTGTAGGATAGAATGTTGGTTCATCAAAGGTTAGGTACTGTTTCTGATATCAGTCTTTTCAGTTGCCCTCTTTTCCTTCTTCAGTCACTTAGTTATTGTAGGGCCCTCCCATGCCAGTGGATATTTCCTTGTAATAACTGTGACAATGTGAGTGTGTATTTCTACAATAACATTTTCATCCTTTAATTGCACACACAGCATTTCTGACTCCAATATTCCTTTTTTGCTCCTTTTTTTTTTTAGTTCAAGCCCTCAAGAATTAAGAAAACAATGATGAAAACAGACTTATTAGATTGGCAGTCCTTAATTGTGATATTTACTTGAGGCAGTAGAATCACTAATGAGACCTTTTGGAATTGGATTTAAGAGAGATCAGAGTTTTAGTTAGCAAAAATTGTATGTTTAGCCAGCCCTACTTAGGGGTTCCCCTGCTTACCATAGAAGTGAAAGGGCCTAGAAAATGTGATCTAAAAATGATCTAACTCACGCAGTCTGGCTAAGTTATTGCACTTGGTGGAATAAATAATAATAATAAAAATAATACCACTAATAAAAGGAAGTGGTGAAACTAACTAAGTAAGTATCACCAATATAAATCTAGTTATTTTCTAAATATAGGTACATGGAATGTGTAAACTGTATTTGATACAAAATCTTTAAGACCAGAATAGAAGACTTCACTTGTGGTTAAAAAACTCAAGTTTCAAAGTTGATAAAGCTCCTCTTGACAAAACTCATCTCCTAAAGAAAGGAAGTTTACAAAAGGTGGATGGATACAAGTTTTTTTGGCAAAGAAAGATCAGCTAGTGAAAGAAGAATGTATGGTATTGGGTTTGCTGTAAAATCTAATTTAGTATCTTCTGTTATTGGAATTCCTCATTGTATCAATGAAAAGTTAATGATCTTAAAACTTTGTCTTGTAAAATGGTACTAGAGCTCATCGTATCAGTGCCTATGCTCCAACCTTTAAATTCAGAGAAATCAGAAAAGGAAAGCTTTTATCCTTTATTGGATAGCATTATGATCAAATTTTTCTTCTTCGAGACTTTAAGATATATAATGGTACAAATAATAGACTTTGGTCAAAAGTTATTGGAAATAATGGTATTGAAGTAGTAAATTTAAATGGCTTGTTATTATTGAATTTAGACACAATACAGGTATTAACTATCACAAACACTTTGTTTAGGCAGAAAAATCACTGCTAAGGAACATAGATGCATCCACACTAAAAATAAAGGCATTTAATAGATTACATTATTGTTATGAATCAGAATACAAGTTCACATTAAATGAGCATTTATAAACTGATTGTTCAACAGATCATAAGTGAGTGCACTCGAAGATTGAAAGATAGTTACAATAAAAAAAAATAGATATTTTTCCAATCACATTCATAAAAAAAATAGATGTTCATACTTTAAAAGAATCTACTATACATATTAAATTTCATAAGCTATTTAATGTTAAAATTGCTAGTATGGATCTTCAGAACTCTCATATTACTGAAGCATGAAATTCGCTTAAGGAGTGTGTTATGGATACAAGTAAATCTATTCTTGGGTTCACTAAAAAGAGGAATCATCATTGGTTTTCTGATAATGGTTATACTATTAGTGATTTAATTAAAAAGAAACATGTGGCATTTAGCAAAATAATAGATTAGATGTGGAACTTCAAAATAAAGATCTAAAGGTAAAAGTTAAGTGACTGACAAGAAGGCTTAAAATAATTAGTGGATTAAAACTGCAAAGAAAATATAGACATTCACTGATCATAGTCATCCTATATCTTTTTTTGATGCATGGAAAGCGACATAAGGATCTAAAAAATGGTAACAGTCCTATTCTATCCAGCAATGATACTCTCGTATATGATGACAATGATATTTTGAGCAGGTGGAAAGAATTTTTTTACCATTTTTGAATAATGATATAAAAACTGATATGACAACTAATGAAGTCAAATAGCCTTTTGCAATCTTAAAAATGAAAAAGCTACAGATCCAGATGAAATACATGGAAAAGTTTTAAAATGTGGTGGTAGATTCAAAAATATTGGCATTTTTTTTTTTTTGGAATAGCTTGACTCATGAAGCTTGTGCCATCCATCTTAGGGATGATTCCATGTTTTCAACAATTATAATTGTTTTCTCCTTTCTGTATAATTGTTTACACCAGAAAAGGCATACATCAGTTTAAAAATAACTTTTATTCACGCTGAGCATGCTTTCAATATCTTGAGTATCATAATCATAGCTTTTTTATTTTAGACTTGCTGCATTTTGTTATTACATGTATTTGCTTCATATTTGCAAAAATTTACATCAAAGTTATTTATATACAAATTAATGTAAATGTTTTCAGAAAAGCTGCTTTTTAGATATAAAGGGATTCGGGCTTTTTTCTTTATAGTGCATTTGTCCTTGGCTATTGTCCATGCCTCCTTAATCTTTATTTTTTTCTATCATTTCTTGAAGCACACAGTCTCCGCTTTGGAGAAATCAAATCCATGGCCTAAACTGCAGCTCATGTTCTAAAAATATTGATGAGTACTCATTACTCCTTTTTGCTCTGTTATACAACAAATAAAAAGCATTACAAAATGAATTATGAATGACCAATGGGCCGACCTTACAGTGGGATTATATGTGGCTTGCATCTAGCTAAAATTGAAAATGCACTTATATTGAAGCTTAAATCCCTGCCAACAAAAATATTGTACTAAAATTATGTGGATGACATACTAATTTGTGCAAAGATATTATAACCCAAATTCAGTAAGAATTAACACAGGAATCTTCTTTAATTTGGATGATTAAAAAAAGGAAAATAAAAATCCAAGTATAAAATTTTTGGATGTTGACGTGCAAAGGCAGGATAATAGTTTAAACTACAAAATGACACTAAAACCCATAAACATCAGAGGAATCATCCATCCCAAATCATTAACTCCCATGGCCCATGAGTATGCAGGTTTTAAAGGTTTTCTCTACAGAAATTTAAAAGTATGTAAACTTGAATCAAATCAGAGAAATAATAGACGCATACACCAGAGATCTAAAAAACATGGGATATAACAACAAGAAAATTAATTCCATGATAGAAAAATTCTATAACAAAATAAAAAGTCCAGAACAAGCCAATTCCAATGAGAAAAATGGACTAGCCTCCCATAAGTGCCAAAGATGGCTCAAAGTCTAAACAAACATGTGCAGGAAAATATGTTTCCGATCGCATTCTTCTTTAAACAAATTATTGAATAATTCTAAAGATAAATTAAGAAAATTGTGCACCAAATAATCCATAAAATTAAATGCAAAAATACTGATTGTTTAGACACATATTATAAGGAAACAAAAATAAACCTATTTACAAGACTGACCAAGCTCAGCTATTTGTATAATAGGGCAAAAAGAAATAATGAGTATTCATCGATATTTTTAGAACATGGACTGTAGTCAGGTCATAAATTTGATCTCTCTAAAATGGATATATTGATGATAGAAAAAGAGAGATTAAGGAAATATGGAAAATAGCCAAGGACAACTGCACTATAAATAAAAAAGAAGCCAGCATCATTCTATCTAAAAAATGGCCTCTCTGAAAACATTACATAAAGTTGTATATAAAAAATAAGATATCTAACTTTACGTAATTTTTTATAAATATCAAGCATGTACCTATAATTACAAACTGCAACAAGACTAAAATAAAAAATGCAATGATTATGATACATAAGGTATTGAAAGCAAGCTTAGCATGAATAATATACCTTTAAACTGATGTATGTCTTTTCTGGTTTAAATGTCTTAGCATTTATTTAAAATTATTCCATTTTTTAAAAACAAAGGGAATAGACAAGATTGTAGTAATTATTGTGGAATATTATTACTATCCATTATAGCAAAAATACTTTTGTTAAATGAATGGCTTCCAGTTATAGATGAATGGTTACAAGAGACTATTAGGGAATCGAGAAGCACTATAGATATGATTTTTGTCACCAGGAAATGTAAGAAAATTATCAGGAACAATGAATAATGTATATATTGCTTTTATTAATTTGATCAAGACATTTGGTTCAATTAATAAGTCAGACCTATGGCATTGTTTGAAAATACTTGGTTGCCCATCAAAATTTATTTGTATTATATAGCTTTTACATAATGGAATGAGAAAAGATGTTACTATTATAGGAGAATGATCTGAGGCATTGGAAATGAAAACTAGTATTAAACAAGAATGTGTAATTTTGTTTTCAATTTTTATGACAGTGGTCTTTGGAATTGTTTATAAGTGATTTAATTAGACAATGATCAAGATATAATAACAGAATTTTTAATTTAAAATAATGAAAGCAGAAACAAAAGTTCATCTTCTTGGATTTACAGTATGTTGATGATTGTGCTATTTTTGCCAGTTCAAAAGACAGTTTACAGAATGCTCTTGATGTTTTGAATGCAACTTATAAAGATCTCTGTGTATTAATTTCAAATTCTTTATCAATCAGTGATAGAAAAAAAAATCCTCAGCAAATTTCAGTTAGGATGGTTATCAACTTGAGAATGTAAACCAGTTTAAATACCTTGGTTGTTTTATACATAGAAAGCTTAGATGTTGAGATTCAACACAGATTCCAATGTGCTGCTGCTGCTTTTAACAAGTTAAAAGATAGAGTATTTCTTTATAGGCAAATAACTACTGCAACAAAGTTAGTAGTATATAAAACTGTTATTTTGCCTAATTTATTGTATGGATGTGAAACCTCGGACACCCTATCAATACAATGTAAAAACATTAGAAATGTTTCATTTAAGAAAGCCAACCAATATGTTCTTCACCTTGCAGGTTGTGATACTATTGAATCCACTATTGTAAAGTCACACAAGCTTTGTTGGGTTAGACCTGTAAAACAAATGAAGAATGGAAAATTTCCTTACAAGAATGTTTTGTAGTGAACTTGAACATGGGTTTCTTATGAGAGATATACCCCATTTAGGTTATAAGAATTAATTATCTAAATCACATTCTAAAGAACTGCATTGTCAAATGCTCCATTAGGAAGATATGGCAGAGAATAGAATACCATGGAGAGCTACAACTAGACATGGTGTTGCAGTATTGCTATAAAAAAAAAAGTTTCCTACTGAAGTAACTAAAAGGCAACACTGTAAAATATCAAAGGTAAATAGAAAATTGGACCATCGGGTTCTATATGTGAATGAATTTGTTTCACAGACTGGTTAGAGTCAGTCCCGTCCCCCTTCTTTTTCCCTCTATCTCCCTGTCATGATCATATTCATTTTTGAAGGGGTTTATTATTATTTCCAGATAAATGATTTTATTCAATAACACAAATCAATTTTATCTTCTTCAAGGCAAATGATATTCCTTTTTTAAAGTACTGTATTAAATTGTAATGTTCTTTTGCTCTATAATTGACCAGTAAAAAGATTAAGGTAAACATTGATTATCTCTGCTTTCACTATTACCAAAAGCATTTTTAAAGTTTACAATTAGTTCTATCTGGAAAGGGCTGCAATTTCCAATGACAAATCATGTGTCTAGCTGTAATGGTGAAGTCTGAGAATTTGTAGTATTTACTCTGTATAAATTAACAATACTATTAGTACTAGCATTAGAACTAATAATGTTATTAATTTACCTGAAGTAACTCATACCAATTCTCAAATTTCACTTCTACAACTAGCCCAATGATTTGTCTATGATGGTTGGGACAATAGTCAGATGGAATTATTTGTGGATTTCAAAAATCCAACAAGTGCCATAGCTCTCTTGCTAATCTATCATGGAACGAAGGTACGTTGCAATTAAATAAATTCTTAAAAAAAGAGAGAACATGATGCATTAAGTTGTTTACTCAGTCAAAATAAATCATTTGAAAAAGATTAATGACTGTAATATTAAGACACTAAAAGACAAACTTATAGAATTTTCCTGCTGTCATCCTTGAAGGTTTATAATCAATTTTAAAGCAGCCTATTATTACAGTGCAACAAAAATTGTTATGCTGAAGGGATTTAAAATTAATTTGTTTTTGAAAGCTTGATAATACTCATTTTTAAATTTCATCAATAAGGAATACTAAAAGCAATTATGAATTCAGAACAACTTCTTTCAATATCACCCAACTCTATAGCTCAAGTAAATAAAATTTTCTCCATAAATATCCTTCAGGACAATGGAGATTTAAAAAAGTATAATTTATTATAGATGTTTTATATTAAATAAGTAATATTTATGTGCTACATTTAATGGAAAAACTTTACAAATTGTTATGAGCTGAACTGTGGGATTATTGATTAGTGATTTTATCCTTGATTTATCTATTGTTTCAATAGAAAAAGAAGTTGTTCAGCCTGTTTTAAATCTAAATAATGTTATACATACTACATACGTTAATGGTGTATTTGTATGTACACCCCTAGCTTATTCAGTTAATGTTTAATAATTTAAATATATTCTCTGAAATCAGATGGGTGAAAAAAGATGAAGACATTAATAAAATATTTTTCAATTTAGACAAGATAAAGATATATATATATGTTAAGCATTAGATATTCATCTAGAATTCCATTCCACTATGAAATGACAAGATTAAAAGCTTTGTTATAATGTATATCTGTTGCTGTATGCAATATGCATCTAACATCTATAAACACATAAAAAAAATGTTCCCAAAGTAATATGATTCTAGCTAATGCACACAAAAAAGAACACAATATGCTTGAAATACTTTTTAAATATATCTTAAATATAACAGTTACAAAAAGTTCAAATAATGTCTATGATATTAAATCAAACTTATCCGATTTGAATAAAAACAAATGAGAGTTTACCACCTATTTTTAACTTTCCTATATTCAACTGATTAAGATATTTAAAACAGGCAAAACTCACAATACGTATTGCCACACACAGCAAGCTAGAGTAATCAATGGATGCCAGAAGGCTTGTGCATAAAATCCCTATCTAGTGCCTACTCATCCAATATCACCAGATTAGTTTCTGGCTAGGGGCCTGGCTCGTCAGGCCCCTAGCCAGAAACTAATCTGGTGATATTGGATGAGTAGGCACTAGATAGGGATTTTATGCACAAGCCTTCTGGCATCCATTGATTACTCTAGCTTGCTGTGTGTGGCAATATATATAGTGAGTTTTGCCTGTTTTAACAACAGTTATACACAAGCATAAGAGATGGTGGTCATGTGATGTTTATTAAGATATTTACTTATATAGTATTATTATTTATTTATTTTTATATTTGGAAGTACTCTTCATTTAAGCAATCAATAAATAGTAATAAGTGGAATTATTTTATTATTATTAATGAGACAATACTTTATTCTAACTCATTATATACTGCAATAAAAAAACCAAGGACCAATTAAAACTACAATATTCAAATCCTTTAACGATGATGTTTTTTAGTTTTTTTTTCATTACACAATTAATTTAAGTAGAATATGATTAATTTTTCTTTTTGAGAAATGTATATCTAAAAAGTAGCAATTAATTAACAAACTTTTAACACAGTAATTAAAATTTAATATTTCTGCAATATTAACTTTTCATAATTTGAGAATTTTTTCTTTTCAAAATGAATTATAATCAGTTAATTAATAATTTATAAAGAATTTCACTCTTTTTTTTTGTTGTCGTTGTTGTTGCTGCTGCTGTTATTGTAGTTTTAAGAAAAAAAAATTTTAACAAAAAAAAAGAATGAACAAACAAATAAATAAATTATTTCTATGAAATCCTCTCCTTCTCTTATCCAATTTTTTTTTTTTAATAAATTTATTTATTCAAATTTATTTACATATAATAATGAAGAATTAATAATGAAATTTGTACGAGATGATGATTTACTATAATAATGAAATATATATTTTCTTAAAATATTTGTGAACAAAATCACCATTTGTATCAGATAGTGGTGAGAACTTATTCTACAAATTAATCTATATGCTTGATGCTTACTTACTGGTGATTTAAGGAGGTGCTGTATTACTGTAATGGCATTGTATCCATCCAGTACAACTTTTTATTTATATCATACTTCACATGATCACTATTTCTTATGCTAGCACATTACTGTTATTAAAACAGGCAAAATTCTCCATACAGTAGTGCCACTCAGTGCAAGCCAGAGTAATCAATGGATGCCAGAAGGCTTGTGCATAAAATCCCTATCTAGTGCCTCCTCATCCAATATCCCCAGACTAGTTTCTGGCTTGTGGCCTTCGTCAGTGAGGAGCTTTGGATCTGAGAGCACTGCACCTAGATCTTAGGATCTAATGCAACCCTCCAGCAGCCACCTTTCAGTACCCAGTTCAGTACCCATACATTTTGGTGTCTTTGGCTCTTTAACAACCATAGTGGTTTAACACCAATCCTGCCTAATAGGATAGTGGCGACTATGATTGTTAAAGAGCCAAAAACATCAAAATGTATGGGTACTGAACTGGTTCAGACCCATATGACTATATAAGCTATTGAGCTTAGATTGAAAATATTATTGTGTTTTCATATAAGCTATTAAGCTTAGATTGAAAATATTATTGTGTTTTCAATTTTATTCTCATAGTATTATAGTAAAGTAGAGATAAAAGGTGACTGCTGGAGGGTTGCATTAGATCATAAGATCTAGGTGCAGTGCTCTCAGATCCGAAGCTCCTCACTGACGAAGGCCACAAGCCAGAAACTAGTCTGAGGATATTGGATGAGTAGGCACTAGATAGGGATTTTATGCACAAGCCTTCTGGCATCCATTGATTACTCTGACAGCACTGCACCTAGATCTTAGGATCTAATGCAACTCTCCATAAGAAACGGTGATCATGTGATGTTTATTGGCTTAAAACCAATTCTGCCTAATAGGATAGTGGTGGCTATGGCACTGAGCGGCACTACTGTATGGAGAGTTTTGCCTGTTTTTACATCATATCAAAATTAAAACAGCCTAAACTGTTTGCATAGCTATACAAGTCAAACATTAAATTAGCAACTATCTTCTTAATAACCTTAACATAAAAGACAAACAGCAAGCAAAGCAATAAAATATAAAAGTAAACATCATGACATTTCTTCTAGACTATTATTTTGTAATTACATACCTAACCCCTTGTAGAAATGATTTATGTAAGCACTGAGTAATCGCTGGATATAAGGTCATTTCACATAGTTTCTAATTTGCCTTTTAACAGAAAAAAGCGGTTGCTTGAAAATGATGAACAAAACTAGATACAAAAATTGGGAAAAAATCCAAAAAAAGTATCTGACAAATTGATGGTTTGTCTTCATTAGAGAATACTAGGATTCTAATTTGAAACTAAGAACTTACACTAATTGCTAAACAAAAATCATTAGTCCCTATATTTTAATATCAATCTAACAGCGTATATCTAAAGATTAATTTCCTTTCACATGATTACATACATATAAATTGCTAAAATATTTATTACCGATATTCAAACTAGTATTATTCAAAGTCATGGATAGTTAAAAATTAGAAACTTTTTCTTGCCTGCTATATATACACTAAATTTGTACAAATAATTTGTCAATTGAAATATCAGGCTCATAATAAAATCAAGTCCTGATTTAAATATGATCATTTACTAACGGGTTAATGCATGCAAATTTTAATATCAATCTAATAATGTATGTGTGAAGATTAATTTCCTTCAACATAATTACATACATATAAATCACTAAAACATTTATTACAGATATTCAAACTAATATAATTCAAAATCACAGATAATTAGAAATGAGAAACTTCCCTTCCCTGCGATATACATATAAACTAATATTGTATAAATAATTTATCAAATGAAATATCAGGCTCATAGTAAGATCAAGTCTTGATTTAAGCACGATCAACAAGAGTTGGTTTATATAAGAATTATTTCTATATATAAATGATTCACTTATGCTTTTAAAACACTTATTGATGGGTGAGCGCATGTAAATTTTAATATCAATCTAATAGCACGTCCCAAGATTAATTTCCTTCCATATGATTAAATATATATATATAATTCCTGGATTAATTTAGAAGTTAATAGAAGTAACTATTCTAAGATTGAAAATGTAACTTAAATCGATGATTTTTTTTCCGCCTTATTTCTTTATGCACTGATTAGTATATATAACACCATTTATATATCTTTAATCATTACTTACAATGCAATAAAATGATTTATCCCTTGATATTTTCCTTTAAACTAAAAGTTTTAAGAACTGAACTCTGGTGAAGCCTAGTGGTTGTTTGAAATCTTAAAAAATTATCAAAAAATAAATTATTTGTAAAAAGTGATTAAATAAGATGTGTAAATGATATTATATCAATGACCACTGTTTGTACATTAAAATTTTAATGCACATTAAATATAAATTAAAAAATATCTAAATAAGTTTTTGATAATAATTGTTAAATTATATAAATGCAAAAAAGTATCTTTATCATCTTCCTCAATTTAGATCCATATGAACATATTGCTATAAATGTTACCAGATATTTATAATCTATTTTTTGCTTTTTGACAGAACTCTTTCTATCTAAATATATTAATATCTATATTTCTCTACTTCTCCAGGGCAAATATTTACCATTTTTTATTCATCAATTCATCCTTTTCATTAATTTACTATTAATTTAAGATTTTCTCTCCCTCATTATCTCTGCACATTTTTTCTAATAACAGTTTCTGTCTTTTTTATACTATTTGTAAAAATTGTCACATCAGCTGCAAAAAGTTCACCACTAAGGAAATCCTTAACTATATTCTTCAACTGTTATTAATTGAAATTATCCCCCCAACACCAAATGTATCCCATATTTTACAGATTTCTCTATATATTCCTATTAACCCTGTCATAAGTCTTCTTTATATTGAAAATTAGTTTAAAAAATTATTTATTTTCCCTATAATTTCAATC
This sequence comes from Epiperipatus broadwayi, assembly GCA_028023455.1. Classification (NCBI taxonomy): domain Eukaryota; kingdom Metazoa; phylum Onychophora; class Udeonychophora; order Euonychophora; family Peripatidae; genus Epiperipatus; species Epiperipatus broadwayi. The sequence goes on from JAQFVV010000002.1 coordinate 24,812,673, forward strand.
AAGAGCATAATGATAAATAAACAATTTTCTATCCATCTCTGTGAATAAAACCTAGTCCGAATTCTTCAAGATACACTCTTCAATTCAATTTCTAAACGTTTTATTACTATAGATGTAACATTTGACAAACTAGGTAAATTACTGCTATTAATCTGTAACCAATTCACAATCTAAACACTTTTCCCTTAGTTTTATATGTTAAATTCTCACACTCTTCCATTCATTTTCAATTTCACAACTGCCTATAACTTCATTAAAGTTTTAAACTAATATATTCTTCTTGCTTTTCCTTTTTCTTTTTAATCTATCTACATCTCTGTTCAATTCTTAGTGAACAATTTATTCATCTCTCTTTTGAATTTACATTTATAATAAAGATTCACTTATCATCTTTCTATTACCCAAAGTTTTTATTATGAACTTATTGAGTTTTTTTTCTAAATTCTTCACTAATTTCTCATCATCAATTCTCTGCATATAACAATACACAGCATTTTTTTTATTTCTCCTTCTAATATAACTCAAATTTTTTTTAAAAAAAAATTCTATATTATTAATTTCATCAATAAAATTATTCTATTTCTATCTTAATCTTTTTTTTTTAAATAAACATTCACTTACAACTTTCATAATTTTTAAATTTATCAGCTCTCATAATTTCTTTTTAAAGATATCATTAAATCTATTCCATTTAAATTCATTTCTTAACATCTACAAAATGTCTTTTAATCCTTTATATCTAATATTTTAGCTACCTCTAATTCTATAAACTTATCAACATTATTATATTATTTTTTCTTCATCACAGACTTAGATTCTATATCTATTATCTAACCCCCCTGTCTCTACCAACATATAATCAAGATACACTATAGTTCAAAATCTGCCTTAATAGTCCCCATAATATAATTTATTCAGATTTGCAGGTTTCATTTTATCTTTTACAAATATCCCTTTCATTAATGATATGCTCTACTCATTTTGGTTGCTCTATTAATTTCATTGACATAATAATTTAGATCATCTATAATCAATATTTTATAATAATTCTGTCTACTCATATTATCCTTCTATAAACATTCTCAAATATTCTCAATCTGGCCCCCCCATTTCCAAATATTTATGTGATGCAAAATGGCTTCCTCTATACTAAATGCACTTCATATAGAACAGCTGGAACTTACTTGTAAGTCAGGTTATAATATATTGTAACAGGCACAGACGTTGTTACATTGTTTTTTTTATTAGTAAACATGAAAAAAAATAAAAGTTCGCCAATAAAAACTTCTTTTTTAAGAATTAAAAATAAAAAAATCATCTTAAACTCGCATATATATAAAATCGCACAGATAAATAATTATTAAAATAAAACTTTATTAAAGAAAAAGTATTTTAAAACTAAATTTTCAGAAAAGATTTAGAGATAAAAATATATGTTTAAGTTTGAAAACAGATTAATTAATCTTTTGTAAAATGGAAATGATTATTTTAATTAGTAAACTAGCCTTGGGCATCTAAAATGTATAAGCAACGGTCAGATAGGAAAACAATAGGAACAGAATGGCCAATGAAAGAAATCCATCGGGGAAATCGGACCTCAATGGAAGGATCATCATCAAAAATGACATAACGTCCATTGGATCCTAAAGTTATGTAAAAAAGAAAAAATTTGGAAATAAAAAGTGTTTTGGTTTAATTAATTAGAAGGAGGAGATGTGACTATATGTGTTAGTGCGGAGTTGAAGGAGAAGGGATTGAAAAGACGCACTCTTCAATCCCTTCAATTGTTAAAAAAAAAGAAATGAAACATCGCTTTTCTTATACTGAGGACAACAGGATCATCGGGGGATTTAATGTGGATGCCAAACGGCAAGCAATCGATAAAAGAAACGTTTTGAAATCGTAAGAACTTTTTGAACTCTCAGCTTTAAATATAAATAATTTATGAACATTTCTAAACAAAAGAACTCTAAATACTAAACTTTTCAATATTTATAAATATAAAAATTTCCTATCTGACTAAAGTAGTTAAAATGTTATTTGATGTATTTCTTTTGTAAAATCATTTCCATTTATATTTTTTTTTGTTCTTTAAGTTTTATTATGATTTCTGTTTTCCGATAAATTAAAATATATCAATGATAAACTTAAGTCGGGCGTGAATGGCTGTATAGATTTGTAAAGTTATATTAGGGGAGGGTAATCTTAGGTTATTCGTGTCGTTGTTGAATTGGGTCAATGGATTGGATATATTGATGTAGTTAGTAGATGTAATGCAAGATTCGCTACGGGCAGAATCGCTTGTATACGCCGCACACTTCCTCTTGCCTAGGGAATGCGATCGTAAGTCGGCAAAATGACCGCAGTCCATTTCTATGGAGTTTTTTTTTTATTGTTCTTCTCGTTAGATAGATGTAATATTCCTATCTGACGAGAGTCAATGTCTTATCTTAACCTATTTTGTGTTGCCGTATTCGTATTACATTGAATACATCGATATATCAGATGGATTGACGCCAGGTTGACTGCGAACTTTTAGCCTAAGGTTAAATGGGGATAGAATGTTTTATCTTCAAATGCAAATCTATGTAGTCTATTCATACTCGACACTAAATAAAAATGCATTAAATTTAAGTTGTTTATAGACGCTTGCATGGATTCGTTACCGGCTAATTATGTTTTTGGTTTTCATATTCGGTCAAAATATATATAGACATTCGGTAAATACTGATACCTTACGGTGAGTATCTAAAATGTATTTATTCGGATGTCTTTTAAGTTATTGGTGCCACTGCGGTATCTTACGATGAATACCAGTGGGTTTCTTGTATTCCCTATGCAATTGACGGTATCAATGATTTTGTATTTTGATCGTTTATGTTTATTTTGAAATGTTTTAGCCGTGTAATCTATGTAACCGATCTATACTCAACATTTATAAACAACTTTTATAAATCCCTCTGTGCGAACTTATAATAGCATAAAAATTAAAATGTAAATTTAAATTCTAAAATAAAAGTAAAAATAATGTTAAATGTTAAAGTAAACATATTAAAATAATAATGTTAAATCTTATATATATATGTGCGTAAATAAATTTTTGTATGTTAATTACTGGCAGTGGCTTATTTTATTTATTTTTTAATATTGAAATATAATTAGATAAGATATTATATTATTAAATCTCTGCTACTCCCTGAGCTAGTGACATGGGCTAACGACCGGATATCAAAATATATAAATAAAATAAAAAAAATTTTTTTTTGACTTACGTATCTGCCTACTTTATAAATTTTTCTAGGTTCAAATGCCTAGATGGTGCCCTGTAGTGCAGATCACGTTAAGCTCTCTTTCTCCGGATCGTTACAATATATTGTAACCTTTTTGATTGGTTATCAATGGTAGGAAAAGAATATAAAATGTATATTATAGTTACAAAATTTTTAATTTAAAATTGAGATAATAGTAATACTATAAATTTTAGCATAACATAAATCAATGATTTAGGGCATAAAGATTAAAGATAGAATTCTGTAGAGATTCAATAACCATCTTTATTTATAATCATTTATATTATAATCCACTATATAATTTCAATACAATAGTTGTCAATCCAAATAAACATTGTTACTTATAAAGTTGGCTTTAATTTATTTTTATTACAATGTTTCTTTAAAAGCTAAATATATAGAATTGTAGTAAATAAAAGAAGGAACAATTAGAGATTACAAGATAATAATTTGTTTTAAAATTATCATAATAATAATATATTTTAAGTATAAATATTTCTTATTAAACTTTATATTTAAATTCAATTGATAATATCATATATTAAAAACATAATTATACTTAATACTTTAGTTTTAAAGAAATGATTCAAATTAGTTTCATTTGTAAAATATTTATTAATTTCAATTATTTTAAATAGAAACAGAAAAATATTTATTTAAAAGCTGTAATAGTTGAATTGGAATATTGACCAATGAGATTTAAGTAAGTAGTTTTCTGATGTCATTTTATCTAAGGTTTTTAAGAGAAGGAGAGAAGCAGATACTGAAGACACAATAGAGAAAGATGAGTTGAAATTCCAGGATATGATATAAAAATATTGTCCTGAAGAACTGATTGAATAGTTGAATGGAATTAATCTTTGTGATACCCATATAGTTTAATAGAAAGAGATGGGAGGATTTTCTGCAAAGACATGAGTGTAGTATACACCATAAGTGCTTGCTGAATAAGCCAGAGTAAAATTGGGATAAGATCATTAGGAGAAATGATTACCTGCCAAAATATGACTCCTCATAAATAAAGGAAACCTCTATCCCTCTATTATATAATATTTTTGATAAAATCAGTTTCTTATCTATGAAGTTTTCATCTAAACAAAAATATAGTAGGCATCGAAAGGTGACTAAATATTTTAAGAATTTTATAATTTTTCTTCCTAAGTTTTGGCAGATTAGCTTAAAAGTAGTAAGACCACATACAGAACAAATACTTTATATTTGAATAAAATCTGAATAAATTATTATATGAATAATGATACCTGAGATCAAAGACAAACAGAAAATATAAATGAGATAGAGAATGAATGTATAAATGAATTACTTTATATGAAAAAAGAATCCTTAACTTCACTATTCATTTTGGAAACAGTATAAATATTGTTTTTATTTTTTTTATTTTTTTTTCGTAACATTACCACAGCAGCAATAATTTTTGTTGATGAGATTATCCTGCAATATTTTTATAAAAATTTTGAATAAAAAATATAATTTAATTATTATAATTTTATTTAAATATCTGGAGTTACAAATATAAGGTCAGTAGAGAAAGATGACTAAGAAGATAACCAGACAACTCGTGAATTATAAAATGGGATAATAACAGTACAAAAGCATGCAGGATGGTAAGAAGAATAGAACTTATTGAACTAAAAAATGAATATGGAGTGAAGGTTAAAATGTGATGAATGTAAATAATTTTATTGTTAATTTAGAAACAGTTAAATTATTATTTTGTTAGTGAATTATTTAACATAATATATATAGCTGTTTGTTGTTCATTATTATTGTTGTAAATAAATGAATACTTTAATTTAAATTTTGTATTAGTAATTCCATTGCATTTGAGAGTCATTTCCATCACAACATCCTATCAATAAAGCGCATTATCCATATAGAATTATACATAGCATATATTGATTACATGCTTCATCTGAAGAGTTATATTTAAGAATTTATAACTGCCAGATTAATTCTCGATTGCTTTTAAATTATAACTATATTAAAAGGAGTTTGTAGTACTTCATATTTTTATTAGATATAGAAGAATATTGAAGATTCATTTGAAAAGTATTATTAAGTATTACAAAATGGAGCACGTATAATAGAAATTAATAATATGTTTTATGAGTCACATTCTGATTTTGTAATCTAATTTTGAAATGTATTTTATATCATAAATTTAGAAGTATTATATTATTTCAGAGTATAAGTTATTGACCAAATATATTTTGAGATTTGTAATTCTGAAGGATCAAATTATAATAGGTGAATACTAAGTAAGTAAGAAATATATTGAATTGAGTTGACTGCGTACATAATAATTATATAATAAAGCTTTTAATTATAATAAAAATGAGTATTCTATAGTGATTGTCATTAGTATAAGTATGAGAATAAATCTTAGTAAAATAAATTAAATTATTTAAATGAAGATAATGAGTACACAGTAATCATTAATTTTCATATCTTTTTATTATAGTTGGATTAATTTTCATATCTTATTATTATAGTTAGTTTAATTTTCAAATGGGAGGTTAATGAAGTTTGTAATAGTAAATGTGATTTTATTTAAATGGTTGGATCCCAGTAAAATCCCTCTTGCGATTCAATTATTTAATTAGTAATCTAATTATTATATTATATTTTGGAATAGAATAATTATGATCCCTAAGAGTGCCATAGGATAGCATTAATTCTTTCAATTAATATAATTTTTGTTTTAATGTTATTATCTTGAGATTCTTAAATTATAGAATAGTTAAAGCATTATTTAGATGATATATTATGTTAGTCATTGTTTGTTGTGAGGATTTTCCTAATGATTATAATATGCTAGTAGTTGGAGAATTTTTACAATAACAATGCCATTGTGGAGTGTATTTTATATACTTCTCAATGTTAAAATCTCTATGTTGTAATCATCCCAAAAGTCTATCTTATGTTTTGATGTATTACAACTTTCAAGCCCATAGAGAGTCTTATACTTTATAGTTGTTATACTTGATTGTTTATTATTGAGCTAGTACCATAGAGAATAAAGAAAGTATGGTAGAGGTGTTGAAAAACTGGAAGGGAAGATTACAATATATATATACATAAAGTTATAGAAGCTAATTTATCAAACAATATCTGAATGTTGTTATAAGCGGGGCTCTTGGTTGGTTTAAGGATATATAAACTATACACTTAAACTTTATCTAAGAGAAACCATTTTACATCAATCACATATACATGATAGATTTTTTTTTTTTAAAAAAAAAAACCGAAAATGTATTTATGGATAGTATTAACAGAGACTAAAATAATTTTTAATTGGGTTTTAAGGGGGAAAAAACAACAAATTAGGTAAGAATTGGTCAAAGAAAGATAAACAAAAAAATGTTAGAAGTTTAAAAAAGATTACCTAAAAAAATATTATGGTGAATATAAATCCAAAAAACCAGAGAAGTAGATAAGTAATCTTAACATAAAATAACAAACAAAACAGATAATAACAGAAGATGAATTTGGAAAACACTCGCTGGCAAAATTAAAATTTCAAACAGAAGGTCAGTACTAATCTGCATTATGTAAAGCAAACTTTAATAAAAACAATCAAAAATATTAATAGACAAGATTTTATAATAATGAAGTTATTTTAGTGGAAGAAGTTAAAAGAGCAATAGGATGAAGAATAATAGGAAACCTGAAAACAAAGGGATACAGTGGACATTTTACTTCAGAAATTTATAGATATGTAGTACTTAAAGCATGGAAAAAATCAATGACAAATAAAAAAAAAATAGAAGCAATACAAATTAAAAATTACAAACCATTGCATTAATTAGTTTTTTAAAAAAATATTATTTAACACCTTAAATGAAAAGGTAAATGCCCAGTTAGTGGTTTACTTGAAAAATGTGCAAACTTGATTTATAAAAGATAGGAATATCATACAACATATATTATCATTTTACTCATTAAAAAAAAAGTCAAAAGAAGAGGAATGAATTTATATTTATATGTTTTTGATTTTCAAAAGAATTTTGACAGCACTGACAAAATAAGGTTAAGTGAATCATATAGAGATCTTACACTAATTAATGTTCTATAGAATACTGTTAAGTCAAAAACTATTATGAGAATATATGAGAAATTAAAAATGGCATGAGATAAAGAGTCATGTCTGCAAAAAGTAATGAATAAGATCAGACAAAAGTGTATATTAATATCAGTGCATGGAATGAAAATAAATAATTTAAGATATGCGGTTGGAATAGTAATCATTGAAAAAGAGAAATAATGAATTCTACATAAAAATGTTAAATGATGAAACAAAAAAATATTTTTTGTTCATAAATATTCCATACAAAAAGAATGGTGCTTTAAGAAAAAAAAAAATGAGAAAAATAAAAATTGAAGAAAACTGTTGATAGTTTTGTGAATTTTGAAAGTAATATCATTAATAACCTTGAATGTATAAAGAAAAGAAAATAAATAGAACAAAAATATGTGTATAATCCATATCAAGATTTGGAAAAAATAGATATTATTATCAGATTACAAACCAAATTAGATGTACTGAATGCATGCATATTTATTAGTGTTTTAGAAGATTATGAAACATGGATGAAATCATAACTGTCAGTATGAACAATAATTAGAAAACAATAAATCTCTTAAGATAACAATTAATGAAACTTTGGGATTAAAATGTTAAATGTATTTTAAAAATAAAAACTTGCCTATTTCTTAAATTAAATTCTAAAACTCTAAACGCTTGTTAAATAATAATTTATTCAGTTATTGTTCTATTACTTGCTAATATTTGTTTTATATATGTTATCCATGTGTGTGTGTCTGTGTCGTTCAATGCACTTATGTTTATTAAATCTATATTTAAGAAGTTAAATATATTAAATTATAATCAATGTGTTGTGTATCATTCGTAGTCCATTCCAAATCTTAGTTAAATTCCTTAATACTAGCATTAATTATTAATGTATGCATCAACAAATTTTACACTTATTACGGTTTCTTTTTTTTTTTTTTTGGTATAAATAAATAAAAAAACCAGCTGTTCATGGCTACAGTAATATATCAGACATATAGCTTGAACAAACTGTTCATTAATTGCGAAAATAGAACGTCTAGGTTTTCATTTGCAGTGTTCTTTGTCTCGTTTGGAGTTATCGAGAATACATTATTTGACGCGTTACCTACTTCAAAGTATTGTTCAGACATACCCTTTGACAAGGTTTTGCACCTTAAAACTTGACTACAGTAGTGTGTAAACCCTCTGATAATTATTGCTAGGTCAAATCGTGTGATTTCAATAAAAAAAAATTAAACTTTATTTACAATTAATGATTTATACATAATTGTAAGACATACACGACACTGTAAAAAAGTGTGAAGTGTGCAAATTGGCAGAAATAATTTACTGCGATATGATAACGTGGCCTAGCAATGTGTAGTACAACAGAACTGTTGTATATATGTAACACATGACCACGAAAATATGTTCAGCCACGGACCCCATCATGCAGTGTGTGTGTCTTATCAACAAATACCAAATTTTAAATTTATTATATTTTTTTACTGTATTATTTAGACTCTGCAATTCCAGTCATAAATTCAAAATTTAACATCCTAATAGTTTATATTATATTTATTATCATAATTAGTTATTGTAATAATGGATAAAAAATATTGGCTGCCTATCTAATGAAATGAATAATTACAAAATATAATCCAATAAAAAATTGTATCAACAAACCACTAACTCTAAGATTTTTAGGTAATATGTTTTACTTATTGATCTTTATTGTAACCTTTACATCAAATTGTCATACTGTGACTGAATGTATACATTGTGTTTACAGGGGTGCACTTTGACAATTATAACTGCAGTTCATAATACTATAATTGACTATTTATTAGTCTGCATTCAGAACAGATTATATTTACCTATTTAAGAAGGTTTATTTACACTTCTTTGTATCAATAATTTCAAAATCGGTAATCAAATTGCAATCTTTAGTGTTTATATAAATATATTGGTCCATATATAAAAGCAGAATCAGTTTTGAGATTGTTGATTGTTATTGATATTGGGATTATTTAAGTGTTGATTGGTTTTAATGATATACAATAAATATATATATATATATAATTATAATTGAAATAATAAATTTAACGGTTTACAAACTATTATAAACAATCCTTAAATCCCCAGAAATACTTTCGGTTAATTTCTTAAACCTGCCTCAACTGCCATTAAATTCAAAAAAAAAAAAGCATAAGTAAATGTCATCAATTCAAATCCCACGAAGCTTGTATTTTAATGTTAGCAGCTTGTCTATTTATTAAATGCATTTTATTGCTATTTATAAAAATTGCCTCTTTAATTTTTCTTTTATTATGGTTTCTCTCTTCATGAAGAATTTTCATATTTTCAAAATCAAATCTAAATTTATATTTACATGTTTTTTCATGATCAAAGAAAACTGAAGGAGACATTAAATCACCATTATTTTTACTTTTTACACGCTTATATAACAATTCATGCTCCCTCAATCTCTTCTCAATACTGCACCTAGATTCACCTATATATGATAGCATACAATCACAAAAAAGTTGATATAAATATCAACTTTTTTGTGATTGTATGCTATCATTTATATCAACTTTTTTGTGATTGTATTCTATCATATATAGGTGAATCTAGGTGCAGTATTGAGAAGAGATTGATGGAGCATGAATTGTTATATAAGCATATAAAAAGTAAAAATAATGGTGATTTAATGTCTCCTTCAGTTTTCTTTGATCATGAAAAAACATGTAAATATAAATTTAAATTTGATTTTGAAAATGTGAAAATTCTTCATGAAGAGAGAAACCATAATAAAAGAAAAATTAAAGAGGCAATTTTTATAAATAGGAGTAAAATGCATTTAATAAATAGACAAGCTGCTAACATTAAAATACGAGATTCGTGGGATTTGAATTGATGATGTTTGCTTCTGCTTTGTTTTTTTTTTTTAATTTAATGGCAGTTGAGGCAAGTTTAAGAAATTAACCGAAAGTACTTCTGCGGATTTAAGGATTGTTTATAATAGTTTGTAAACTGTTAAATTTATTATTTCGATTATAATTACACTTTTGTTTTAATTAACGAACATTTTATTTATATTACATATATATATGTCACATGATCACTATCTCATACTAGCACATAATTGTTATTAAACAATTCAAAACAAAGCAAAACTCTCTATACAGTAGTGCCATCCTGTGCCAACAAGAGCAATCAATGGATGCCGGAAGTCTTGTGCATAAAATCCCTATCTAGTGCCTACTCATCCAATATCCCCAGACTAATTTGCTCTCAGATCCAAGGCTCCTCACTGATGAAGCCACAAGCCAGACACTAGTCTGGGGATATTAGATGAGTAGACACTAGATAGGGATTTTATGCACAAGCCTTCTGGCATCCATTGATGGCACAAGATGGCACTACTGTATGGAGAGTTTTGCTTTGTTTTCAACATATATATATGCTTTATGAAGTATACAATAAAATCTAAAATTTAAATTCAATTTAGTGTAAATTCACCGACTATTTTAAAAATATCAAAGTTAACCCTCTTTTTGAAAAACATCTTACATATTCCAAAAATTCTTAAATGAACAACACTATTAGAATGTATTTTTATATTGCACTATTGCCATCATCTAATATGTGTATTGAATGGCTTTAGAAAAATTTAACTTTATTTAAATATTCCAAATACATTCAACTATTAGAACATCAAACAGATTAGTATATGCACAATGTTTCAAGAGGTATTATTCTCTCCAACTCCTTGAAGTGTTGCTGGTAACAGTACTAGCATGGGACTCTTAGATTCTTGAGTATTGAATATTAAGGTAACGCTCTAACCAACTGAGCCATTCTTCCAAAGGCAACAGTCTGTAGAAATTTCATATACTTATCTATGAGGTTCCTCCTGATTTCTCCACTTTTTCCTAAGAGCAAAGTTGATTAGTGGTTTCCATACATTATGTATAGTCACATTAGGTTGGCTTATGGGATTTTTTGCCATTTGTCATGTGAGAAGCTTCTTTAAATTTTCTTCTTTGTACCTTTTCTTCTCTATCTAATATTTTTGTACTTTCCCAATTGAACATATGTTCATTGGCACATATATGGTCTGCTACCTTAGACACATCTGTTTTCTCTCTTCTAATGATCATTTTGTGTTCTTGCAAGGGCTTTTCGATGGGATGACTGGTCTCACCAATATATATTCTTCCACATTCATATGGTATTTCATAGATGCAGCTTTTTCTTTTCAACATTTCAAGTTTAGGCTTTGTAGATGTTAAAATTCCTCATAGTGTCATATGGGTTATACTGATTGCAGATTTTCCTTAATTTGTCTGCTATTTTTGAAATGTATGGATACACTACAGTACCAATAATTGTCTTTTCTCTTGGTGGTTCTTTTTGTTTGTACAGACTGTTGCCTTTGGCAGGATGGCTCAGGTGATTAGAGCGCTACCTTAAAAATCAATACTCAAGTATCTAAAGGTCCAAGTTTGAATCCCATGCTAGCACTATCACTGATCAGATCAGCAATACCTGAAAAAGAGGTGAGAATAAAACCTCTCAAAACATTGTGCATATACTAACCTGTTTGATGTGCTATAACTAACAGTTGAATGTATTAGGAATATTTAAATAAAATTAAATTTTTCTAAAGACATTCACTACACATATTAGATGATGGAAATAGTCCAATATAAAAATACAACTAGAACCCCATCACCACAAACCTTCTGGAAAACACTCTTAGATCTTTTGTTTATAAACTATCATAGTTAGCAAAGAACTATGTCTCTTTTATTTTTCTATTCTTATTGTCTCGTTCTACACAAACAAGTTTAACTCTTTGCAAATCCAAAATGGGTCATGCTCCTTTACATGAACCAAAAATGCTGACATATTTGCTAAATTTTCCTCAGCTCTATTATATAAATATTTGTGCTGCCTAATTCTTGTTGTTGTATTAACTTAGAATTCATAATAATATATTTATAAACAACTTGAGACATTGCATGTTCAATTTGCAGAAATTCTGCTTTAGAAATGTTATTCTTTTAGTAATTTAACAATCTACTTAAATTAATTGTCATTTGAAAGCCCTTATTAAAATTTTTATTATAAATTTTCCTTTTTTTACTGCAGTACTTATTACAATAACTAACTACTAAACTAATAAATATGTGAATATATATAATATCAATAATTATGCGCTTATAATGCTCGTTAAAGAAGTTATATATATTATTAAATTTATTTAAAGCTTAGCGCTTTCAAAGCTCTATGGCTTCATAATCATAGCTGTGTGTGGTTGATAGTAATGAGGGGAGTATTCAAATTTATGTTAATTAGATGTTTCGGTATTTTATTTAAAATATTGTTTGAATTAGTATATATAGTATATGAATTAGTATATATAGTAATAAGATATATTTTTTTATTTATTTAAGTGGGGATTCTCGAAGTCAAAAACCTCAAAAAAAATCTGTTATCATATTTCTTTAATATCCTCTATGATATAAAACCTCTAAAATTTCAAATCTATTTTAAATTCTATTCCACTTCCATAGCATTATCTTAATCCATTCAATAACTTTAGTTTAGTTATCTATATTCTTAGCCAAAAACCCTCTCACTTTTTGTATATGTAACTTAATTTATATTTTAAAAATCTATTTTTTCTGTGTATGTGTTCATTAATAGTCATTTATTTTACATTAGCTCAGAAAAGAAGGAAATAATTAAAGTTGAATTAATCTATATTTACTTTTTTATAAATTCATTATTTCCATCCTTTCTGATAATAAGTGTTTACATTCTAGTAATAAATAGAATTGGACAAAACAATCACCCAATTATTACATTTATAAATATATTCTCTAGTTGTTAGGGACAGTTAATAATAAACTGCTGACAATTTTTCCCCATCTAAATTTTTCTTTATTACAACCTCTGATTTACTTTTGTTTATTTTTGTATTCCCTACATGACAAAATAACTGTCATTAGGCAAAAAATTGCTTTTTTTTTTGTAGGTAATTTTTTTTAAATATATAGCATAAATCATCTATCAAATTCGTTTTACTATATTTAATTTTCATATATCACATGATAACAATTAAAGCTTAAATAAATCATAAAATCTATAATATGTTGTCAAGCAACTTTTATATGTAAAAATAGATTAACTTTATATGTTAAAGGAAATTTAAGAATCTATCTTTTATATATAAAAATAACCTCCACAACAGATTGTAGATCCTATGGTGTTTTTAAGATTTGGCTGTTCCTTTACATTTAGAAATCACACACCAAATAGAAATTAATGGTTTAATATGTCTTCCTTTTATTAATTTTTCTTATAGCTAAACAGCATTAACTGTTGCACATGCTTTGCAGATTTTAACTATAAATGACTGAATACAAACACTTCAAACACATGATAAAGTCTTTGGGAAAAGATAGAATGGCCATTCTATCTTTTCCCAAAGACTTTATCATGTGTTTGAAGTGTTTGTATTCAGTCATTTATAGTTAAAATCTGCAAAGCGCATGTGCAACAGCTTAATGCTGTTTAGCTATTACAGTTTATAAAACTTCGCGCTATATAAAATAATTGATTTAATTTTTCTTATATAAATATATCTACAAACTAATGATGACTACTTATTCTATACCAAAGTGTCTTAAATATAAAATTATAGGAAAAATTTCTTAAAATATTTGAATCAATTAATCTCTCTTTATAAAAAAAACCATAAAAGCTATAGGTTCATAAAAAGAAGAAAAATTTAATATCAGACAATAATTACTCTTCAAAGATATTAACATTATATATATAATATCTTTCACATTCTATCATAATATCATATACATGAATGTAGATCAATAAAATATAAACTATTTAAATTGTTAAAAACTATGCAATAATAACGTTCATAGATAGATATCCCCTTTTGGATTTTTTTTTTAATTAAAAAGAAATACTTGATTAATTAGCTAAACTTAAAAAAAAAAATTGATATAGAAATTTACATCACTATGAAGGCATCTCTCTCTCCATTCTAGAAATCAAAATATAAAAAAATGAATAATATCAATTATCACTAGATGGTAATAAAATAGATCTATTTTGACAGGTTTTTATCCCCTAGTAGAACAATGATTTTCACCTTTCTCAATCACCACTTTACTATTTCTACCTAACTATTCAAGCTAGTCGACCTGAAATTTCAAGCACTCAAAGATTTCGAATCCAAACTTATTTTCTTGTATAGCAGCTATGTGGCCTATGTCAGCAATTATATATATATATATAAATGGCTTGGTTATAAGTTAATTTTAATCAATTTTAACCTTTCAGCAAACTTCTCAGTTTATTAGACTTGAATGACATCTGTCTCTCCCCATTTTAGAACACAAATATAAGTGGTACATAAAATATTAAAGGACAATCATGTAATATTAAATAATGGTTAGTATTATATAGTATTGTTAAAAATTATTTTTTCTTATATTCTCTTTTTTTGTTCACATTGAATATAGTGATAAATATAAATGTAATCATAGACTCAGTGATCGCAAGACTATGACATCTCTCCTATAACTAATTAAAATATATTGTGTTACAATTGTATTTTTTATTTTTATAATCAGTTCTCTGATACTCATTTTACTAACAGTAACTCGGGATTTTTATCTTCTAGTTATATATGGATACCCATTTTCCCACAACTATTGAATGACTACCTGCATTGGCTATGAAATATTTTTCTTTAAAAGCATCATGAGCCTGTTTGTGGTGTGACAAAAAATTTCATCTGGCTTGACCTTGAACCTCAGACTTTGGGTTTGGCAGCAGCTGCATTACAATCCGAGATCCTTAATACAGTGTGATAATATTATATTGACAATTTTTCATTTTATTGTTTTCTTTTTTAATAATAGTTTTCTCTCCAAAGTTTTATTGACTAGCAATCTATTTCAGGTCTATAAATGACATTCCATTATTTGTAATTTACAGTCCTGAAAAAGACTGCAGTCAAACTATTAGTCAAAAAAAAAAAACTATTAATAAAAATAAATAAACTGAAAACAATAAAGTAATTTTAAAACGATATAATGTAATATTAAAAATTATATTCATATAAAGTACTGTTTCAGCATATGAAAAAACATGATTACTAAATACATTGATAACTACTCACAAAGAAATACAGGAGTTATTCTTGCAAGTCTCCACATAGCATCAGCAGCATATTGTTCTCCATAGTCTCTCAAAAGAATATAAAATATGTTGTTTTTAGATCCTGACCCAAGGGTATTTTTGTCCATACTCCCACATAAAAGTTCACTATTACGAATTATGACAACTACAAAAAAAAACAAAAACACTAATTTATTAATTAGCCATATTTGAAAATCATATATTACACACTGATTGTTTTATGATATTTGAGTTTTCTTTTAAAAAATTACTTATTTAACTAGCATTAATTCTTATAGAGATTTCATTAAATAAAATCCTAAATTTTAAATATTTAAATTCAAAAAGACAAAAAATTTTAACTGTAAAATACTTACATGAATCATTGATACAAAGATCTTCATTACTTGAGTAATTTTTTCCTTTAACTTTTAAATTAGCCAGTACTTTGCAATTTTTGTTTGGTTTCAGTATAAGACTAAAAACTTGTTTTCCAGTCCAAAGCTTTACAGGCTATCAAAAATAAAAGAAATTTATACTTTATTCATATTAAAAAACACAATCTTACATTTAAATATAAAAACAATCCACTTATGCTTTTTAAACTGATGCTTACGAGTGACTGGTATAAATTCGTAAAGAGCGCATGACCAAAGGTTTATTCTCTTCCCTATATTACAGATGTAGTCAGCACTATACAAATAGACTATTTATTGCAATAATGATTCTTATGATAGTGGTGAACCAACAATATTAGATGATGTTCTTTTAAAAGGAAAATTCATAAGCTCCATATCCAATGAAGCATAACATACACACATCAGGGAAGCTGAATTATATTTTTTGTATTTAAAGTTATTGTTTCAATTCTCATCTGATGACCCAGAATGACTAGGAACTTCCTTCCTTTAATTAATACCCATTTAACAAACAACAGCAATCTAAAAAAAATTAAGCCTGCTTATGACCTAAAAAAGTTTCTATAATTCATCTGACTCCGACTCAAATCCCCAGGTCGTGGTTCAACAGGTAAATGTAATATTTATTTTACATAAATATATATTTTCTTAAAACCTCTCCTACATCACACATTTTTACAACATATGCGATAGATAGATTCTACAGAAAACCCGCATTAAAAAAAAATCGCACAAAAATAGACTTAATTAACCTTAAAAAATAGGGGATAGGGTCTGTAATTTTCAGAATTCGCATAAAAGCAAAGCAACAAAAAAAAATTACTTTAAAATTCGCATTAAAAAAATAAGCAAATAAAGTATGACTAATAAAAAATTTCAAATATTTAAAAAAAATTAATACAAGACAAACTTTTTTTACTTTTTTTATTAACTACAGTATTTAATTTTACATTTTTCATACATATTTTAATCATTACCACTAGCGTTCGTTTGTAAACTGGAAAGAAATCAGATTCAATGTGATGTATTGTAGCTTCCTTAAACGAAGTCAAGAATCTCTCAGCAATTATAATCAGAGAAACCTGTTAGCCATTTTATTTTTATTGGTGATGTGATGATGTACAACTAGCGCCATTTTCAGTCTTGTGCTGTGTTAATGGTTTTCTGTTTCTATATTAAAAAAATGAGATCGTAATCAAAACAAAAAAATTATACATTATCATTAGAAAGATTATTTTCAGTTTATAAAATCTTCGTTTTTTATTTTAAAAATCTAAAAGATTATTTATTTCTGTTATATATAACAAAATATACGTTTTAAAAGTTTAATTTTTTTGAATATTTATTGCGATATTTTTATATGTAAGTATAAATCTATTATTATTATTTATTCATTAGTATAAATAGGTTATTTACATAGAAGCTAAAAATCTTAATACTGCTTCAGGCCATATTCACGTTAGCTGCTAATATAACGATATATTTTGGAAAAAAAAAAGTATTTCAAGTGAAAATAAGTTATTAATAATTTAAATTTTTTGATATCTAATAAATATAGTGAAATATGAAAGATACTAAGAAGAAACATGAATCGCATAACTTCAAAATCGCATTAAAATAATCCACATAAAACGAGACCCAGATTTAAATAAAGAAATCTGAAAAAGACAAGTGACAGCAAAGATTTCAAGCTGAATCAGAACTCATCTATTTGGAGCAGGTCTCAATCTTTCCCACATCTTTTATTTGTTCAATATTGATCTTCCTCAAATTATTACAATAGAATTTACAAGTGTCAAATTTTCCACACCCACAACTTTGACATCAATCACTATAGATAAATATATTAATGATTTTTAAAATTATTAATTAAACTATAAATGATCTCTAACCCAGATATAAACTTTAAATCTCAGTTAAAAATTAATATTTGTTTTTAATCATATATCAACACATGGAATAACTCAACTTCATCTCTCTTTTCTATATGTGATATCTTTTAAGATTCATTTAAAACCTCCATTATTTCACACACTCTCGAAAAACAGGCCAATTGATGAGCACTGATTCAGCAAAATATACATCTTGGAAGTCATTTGTCTTTTCCAACTGTCTTTTATGTTTCAAAAATGTATGGTGGAGTGGAGGATTTTAAATATATCTTAAAAGATATTACATATGGAATACATATATTAAGGCTATCACCTTAATAAAAGATAAGAAAGTTGAGTTATCCATGAGTTAAGAATTAAGAGTAGATATAGTAATCTTTAGCTGAATTTTAAAGTATAAATATATCTTGGCTAGAAATATTCTTTAGTTTAAAAAATTAATATTATTAATCATTAATGTATTTATCTGGAGTGGTTAGAGTCTAAGTTGTGGGTATAAAAACTTATATAATATTATATATACTACTAACCAAAAAATTGTTAGCTAACTGTCCAAGCCTAATGATTCAATCTCTTTTGAGGCCCATAAAGTTTATGAATTTTCATGTGCAATTTGTGGCGCCTTTATGTGGGTAAAAATAATCATTGCATCCTTGCTAGAAAGAGGTGAACATGTTAATGATATCATTCATCATCAGCTCTCTCACTCCATGCTATGATTATGGGTCATACTGTAGATTTCTCAAACACTGTAAAATTCTATTCAGATGTGATTCTCTATACTAATATATGCTCAGAGAAGTCATAACCATCCATAAAAAGTGAGATTGTATTATTAAACATGATGATACTTGTAAAATATATTCCATTTGGAAGAATTTTTTTAAAAAACCATTAATTGAAATGACTTCTGATTTTTTTTTATCTATTATCATTTCACTCTCATTTTTATATTTTTAAAATTTTCTGTTCCTTTAATCTTATTAAACATCAATGCTTACAGCACTTTTATAACCATTTTTTATAATATCGGCCTAGACAAATAGTCGGTATGTTAGTATTATGGATCACCATAAATGAAACCAGACAATATGTCATTAATACATAATATTAAATAATCATTAAAAGTCAGTCAACACTTAGACAATCCCAATATCAATAACAATCAATAATTTCAAACTGTTGTCAAGGCAACCTCCTTTTAACAATAAAGGTGGATATATAAAATAATGATATATGCATATATTATTTGACAATAATTAATTATAATAATATTTAATGGTGAAAAGTAATATTTAACCACCTACCAACAGAAACATTTTATGTTATTGCAATGTACATAAACAACAATATACAACCTTGTAGAGCTAGCAATGTGATTAAAAAGCCTAAGTGTGGAGGGCTGATGACCATCTCATTAAAAATTACTAATAAAAATTGTGCTAGTAAATAATGTTGTCAATTTCTTCCATAGTGTAAGCTTGTGGTTAAACACCTGTAGAGGTCCCTACTATCGCATTTTACACGCATATCCTCGAGGTTACAGCCTCAGTAAATATTACTTACGTAATCAATGTGCGTTTAATAAATTTATAATTACAACAACAATATCAAATTGTATTAAAACAATATATTTTCTGGAAAATAGCTAGAGTAAAAATTATTCAATAAAAAATTCAATAAGGATAATGTAAGATAACAGATATACTATCTATATGATCAGATAATATTAATTTTAAATTTTAAAAATATATATAACATATGAACTTACTTTCACAATTGAAGGTGGTGGTAAATCTATTCTTAAATTTGCATCTTTTCCAGCCAAAATAGCACTGATAATAAAACAAACTTTACTGCGATCAAAAAAGGCATCTTTCTGAGTCAATAAATATGCCCCTGAAAAGTAAAAATAAAAAATGTCATTAATCATTTCTTACTTTACATTTACTATACAGTTAAGATGTATATTTTGCTCTGAAATGATTTACTATGACATACTTAAAACAATTAAATGTCTCCGCAAATATGTTACTACAGATTTATCCCTAAATAATATATTCACATGTTCTCACAGAAGAATAATATTGAAAATCAAATATCTTTAAATAATAATATAATACAAACAAATACTGACTTATACACATTGATATTTAACCACCCACTTTAGGACGGAGAATTTAGCATATATACATGCGCATCTTAATTTTCATGAATCTATTAACTTCACATAATTAAAAATTAACATTTTATTATAGAATTTCCTTTTTGATAATATGTTAAACATCATTTTTTATTTGAATAATTATTCACTGAAGTTACTAAAACTATTATAATTACTTCCGATTTTGTTTGATTACAGAATCATTTTATTTTGGTTGAGAATACGGGTACAAATACATTATTTTAAGAACAATCGTTCAGCCAAAATTTTTAAAAAAAAGTCATATAAATTATTATGACTTACTGCACATGAAAATAACTTTCCTGTTACTTATCAATGAGAAATTTAATGTTTTAATTGGAAGTGTTTTTATTATAATCAATTGTTGTCTAAAGAGCCTATGTTACTTGTATTTTTAAAGGACACAATTGTAAATGCTTCTAAAGAATTGAGTATAACTTTGAAAAAAGCCTAAGCATTAATTAACCCTATATTCAGATGGAAACTTATCGATGTTAACATAAATAATTGTAAGTGAATACAGAAATCATCAGCTCACCTAATGCAGAAAAATAAAATAAGAATCACATTTTTTTGGTTTTCTATTATAATCCTTTTATTAAAAGATCAAATATGTCTTGAAAATGGAAAACAAAGTGGAACTAGTAGACATTCGTGATTAATACCCGATTTCATTTCAAATGATCCAGATCTATCTTCATCTGTAATAATACATCCTCTCGTATTATGATATAGAAGCTGTACAATATGAATACATTCTAGTAGACAACTAGATAGCTTCAAATATTGTTATAAACTTTTTCAAATAATAGTCAAATGTCCTGATCCAACAGATAAAAACAATTTGTACAAACAATAATGCCAACAACAATATATATGTACTGCCACTCAGTGCAAGCCAGAGTAATCAATGGATGCCAGAAAGCTTGTGCATAAAATCCCCATCTAATGCCTACTCATCCAATATCCCCAGATTAGTTTCTGGCTTGTGGCCTACATCAGTGAGGAGCCTTGGATCTGAGAGCACTGCATTTTGATCTTAGAATCTAATGCAACCCTCCAGCAGCCACCTTTTATCTCTACTTAACTACAAAACTATGAGACTCACTGATGAAGGCCACAAGCCAGAAACTAGTCTGGGGATATTGAATGGGTAGGCACTAAATGGGGATTTTATGCACAAGCCTTCTGGCATCCATTGACTACTCTAGCTTGCACTGAGTGGCAATACGTATAGATAGTTTTGCCTGTTTTAATAACAGTTAAGAGCAAGCATAAGAAATGGTGATCATGTGATGTTTATTAGCTTAAAATCAATCCTTCCTAATAGGATAGTGGTGGCTAAGGTTATTAAAAAACCAAAGACACCAAAATGTATAAGTACTGAACTGAGTTCAGACCTATATGACTATATAAGCTAATGAGCTTGGATTGAAAATATTATGGTATTTTCAATTTAAGTCTCATAATTTTGTAGTAAAGTAGAGATAAAATATGGCTGCTGGAGGGTTGCATTAGATCCTAAAATATGCAAGGCTCCTCACTGACAAAGGCCACAAGCCAGAAACTAGACTGGGGATATTGGATGAATAGGCATTGGATAGGGATTAAAATCAAGCCCCCTGGCATCCATTGATTATTCTGGCTTGCACTGAGTGACAATATGTATAGATAATTTTGCCTGTTTTAATAACAGTTAAGAGCAAGCATAGGAAATGGTGATCATGTGATGTTTATTGGCAACAACAATTTCCAAATTATAAAATATATATGCTTGTTTCATTTAATATAAAATATTTCACTGATCCAATTAAAACTCATCCTGTTGAAAAAAAGATATTCATCTGCAATGAGTTATTTACATGAGTGTAAGATGAAGTGAACAACACATTTTATAATGAAAAAGCAAGCAGATATAAAACAAATAGTTTGGAGATTACTGATCTTCTTACATCAAACTTCTCTAATAGAAAAAGAGTAAATATATATTGAAGCTGTGCATATATATAAAAATATATATGCTGGCTTCACCATTCACTGTGGACTAACTAAGACCCTAAGTCCAACCACAGTGAATGTATGTTTCTTTTTCAAACTAAATTTATCGTTTTCTCAAATAGTTGCCTAAATTAAAAGATTTAATAAAATAACATATAGAAAGTTAAAATTATAATTGCAATTATTTTTAAAATATATTTGGTAGAATTCAATGAATTTCTTAATTAAATAGAATCCATTAAGAAAAGGAATTTAATTAGTAAAACATTTTTCTGAATTAGATAAAAATAGATAACAGGAAAAATTTGAAACAACGGGCATGATTCGCTACTAATTAGCAGATTAAAAACATAATGGAAAAAGGGTATAAATAAAGAACTTTTCTTTTGTTCTTGGTCTTATGCTTGCGGGTAACCAGTGCTGAAGGTCAGAGAGAAAATCTTAAGAATTTAGTTGGAAGAAATTTTGCTGAAAAATTAGACAATATAGCGAACTCTTGCTTGCTGTACTTACTTCAAGCTGCACTCTATTTTTCGGCATATAAATAAAAATCCAGAAATGTGTTGCTCTGCAAAAATGCGGGAGTAACCTCTTTTGCCTTCGCTCTCCTGAGCTGTTCCTGAGGTCGGAGTCGTAATCATGTAAGCCAGCCAGAGAACAAAAGTATCTGCCCTGTATCCGTGAAAAAAATCTGCCCTCAAAAACATGGAAAAACCAATTTGAAGAACCGAGAAGACCTGCGGGGAAACATCAAATGAACTCATTTTGACCCACCCATCTAGTTACCGGTAACGTTCCCCTAAATTATTAAAATATCTTTGCAATTTGCAAATTCAATGTATATTTATGCTTTTCTATATATATCTGTTTTTTTAAATCTATGTATTCGAGTCTTGTGAAATTATATTTCATTAATTGCTTTCTTTTTTTCTTTAAATACTTTAATGGGTGGTAGGGTTATTACATATAATGGCAGCAGTAATTCTTATTAATTTAATTGAAAAATGCTTCGTCTAACTTTCCGCCATTATACTCCTGTAATCAAGTTATTTATTTTATATAAATATTTATTTAGAAAGAAAAGGAAGCAAATCATAGAAAGTGGAAAACTCTATTTTAAAATCAAGATTTAAATTGCTAGATATTCTATTATAAAACTTTCCAAACTTTAACTTAGTTTTTTTTATATACATATAAAAGAAAGATCCTTATCAAATGCCAGTATATTTTAGTCAATGAAGGGTTACAAATTTAAAGTTATATTTTAAAGCGCGTGAAATAAAACGTTCGCATTTATATTTTAGTACTAAGAGTACATTTTGACAATATGTATTAAAAAATTATTAAATAGCATTGGCTTAGTGGTGAATGGGTTAAATTTCAACTAAATAAATAAAATATCCGCCCACTTGTTCTTTTTATTAATTCAAATTTTATAAAGGTGAAGTTACTATTTTTCTGCGGATTTTCAGTGATAGTTGAGCTTTCCTAAGATATATATTTTGCAGAGGGTTTCTTTTTTAAATTTAAAGGGCGTTGACCGTATTTATATGGTATCGTGCCTTGGGTAATCTACTGGGCCGCTCAACATAAAATACAGTGCTTCTTTTGCCAAGTTTGCTTAGGTTAACATACCTACATTCGGACCTTCTGAAAAATAAAAAAATTGTTCGGGATCTCATGTCGAAGATGTACGTAACTGGACATAAGCAACAAAAACTCCGATCCTGAATCCGGGTCACGCGTTTAGCGAACGGATTCCATTTTCTCTCTAACCTAGTTTAGAGACGGAGAGCTATCCAGTCTTGTGTTAACCTCTTGGTAACTGTTATGTCTCAAGCCTCACAGCCCACTATATGCTATCGCCTGTGTGCATGGTCTTATATATTTATATTTATTAGGAAATCTTTCTCAAAATATCATCGAAATGTTTCAATTATAGCTGGAAATTCCTGTTGGGGTCACTTTATCATTCTTCTTAAATCATAAGTAGGGCGGTGATTTAAACCTGTCCAAAGTGTTTAGTTGAGTTTGACCATCTATTTATTTCTGTTCTCCAACCACAGAGTTAATGAATCATGTCTCTCTCTCTTGATTTCTTTTACGTAACACTTCCATTGGCTGGAATATTTTAAAGAAGAAATTATAACGTAAAAATTTTGTCTGTTCTTATCATTACGATCAATGGATCTTTCATATATGTCTATCCGGTTGCAGTGAAAATAGCCTGCGACACTATTAATAAAGCATTGTGTGAATTATTTTAATGTCAATAATAAAAATTTCTGTTATCTTTCATTCACTATAAATAAAACCACTTAGTATTGTTTTTCTTTTGTAACATACGTATGTACATCTGATCATTATATATGTAAAAATTCCTTTTCGTGGTCTCTTCTCTCCCTGACCACCGGGCATACATTAAGATTAAATTCTAGTGAGGTTTGGGGAGTAAGTCGCTTAGTAGCAATCTAGAGGAGTAGGTGAGGTTCGAACCCACTCTATCTGCATCTCTAGGTTAGGTTAAAGCAGCTCTACTTTTCTTACCGTTACAGTTTTTTTTTTTTTGTATAATCTGGCGTCCCAAGTGTGGCCTTACTGTTTAGAGATAGACCCTGAGATATAATAATAGGAATTTCATGATCAGAAGAAATTTTTTTGTGTATGTGTTTTTTGAAAACAAATATAGTGAATGACAGAAGTTTATATATTTTCTTTTGCACTTTCTGTGTTTGCTATCAGTAGTACAGTTTACAAGATGTGAAATCAATCAGTTCGGTTGAAAATTAAAACCAAATCAGATATTAATGTATTTTTCTTTCTTTTGCTAGGAAGGGAGACAGAGTGATCAAACAAGGAGCAGAGAAAAGATGGGTGCAAGTAGAATTTTTTTACCCCCCCCCTCCCAGCAGTAGTAATCGTATTTTATTGAAGTGTATATCAAATACACATAGTTATAGTCACATATATAACACACAGAACAGGGTAGTAAATAAGTAAATAAACACGGATAGGGCAGGAACTATGCATAGGATAAGAGATAGATAGAAAGCTGGCAGCTTAAAAAAGGACGACAGTTGCAGGAATGGTTGGGAGAGTGAAGCAAATTTTGAAAAGTAAAAGTAGAAAAATAAAAATAATTTTAAAGACAGCACTAAAAATAAGAGCAAACCAAATATTTTTAAATTTCTTCTATCTGTTCCCTTTCTCTAGAAAACATGTATAGTCCAGAAGGAGACATAGATTCACCAGAACCACAATGGGTACTGAAATTGATGGAAACTGTTACAAAAAGTAGAAGAATGCAAAGAAGAATGTAGACAATATAGAGCAGAAATCAATAGGATGAAAAAAGAAACAATGAAGCAAAAACAACACAAGAGAATCAGCCAAGAAATGAGAATCTTCAAAAGGTGAATAAAGAAAGTGTAAAAGTCATAGAAAGAACAGACAATCCAACTGTGGCAAGATTTATCCACATCAAAACTTTTCGGGTGACATAGGAGAAAACCCCATGGCACACTTGCAAAGTTTACAAGAACTGTTCATGTTCCAGGAACTTAGAGAAGCTGAAAAGTTATCAGTTGCAGCTAATCACTTACATGGATCTGCCCGGAATTGGTGGGACTGTATAAGTAACAAACCAGTAACATTTGCAGATTACCACATTGCCTTACTTAAAAGTTTTTGGAGTGAATAGAGGCAAGACGGAATAATGCACCATATATCCCAAGAAAAGTATTGCACTTCAAAAGGAGAAACTCACACACAGTTTTTCTTGCGGCAAGTGTCTTTGTTAAAATCATTGACTGCTTTCCACTTTTCGGAGGGGCAGATTATTCGGACAATAAGGTACAATATGCCTCTCCATGTACAACAATTGATGCTGGGCTGCCGCAACTGTGGAATTGATGAGATGGTAGACTTACTAACTGCTATAGATTTTTGCAACCTAAATAAAGAGCATGCAGACAAAGGAAAAAGAATTGACTCACCCAAAATACAGATGGTGGATGTCAGGAACTGCTGCGATGATGATCAAAACACACAGCAATTCCAGAAAAATATGGGTCCTCTAATAAACATACCCCAGATAGAACTCCAGGATGAAACAGAGGAAATTATTGAGGGAAATGAAAGAGTGGCATCAGCATTCATGTGCGAACTGGAAGATGATCACAGACCACCACTCTCGGAGTGCCCCACAATTAAAGCACTGTTAGAAGATGTCCCAATTACAGCTTTAATAGACACTGGCAGTCAAGTGTCACTGGTGTCAAAAGAATGGTGGGATGCAACAGTAGGAGCTCATGTACTACCGATCTCACCGAGAAAATCTTATGCTATATTGGCTAATGGAGAAAAAGCCAAGATAGGGACACATCGTTTGGGACTGAATATTAAGATAGGAACAACAAATGTAAAACATATATTTCAGACAATGCCAGGCTTGATGTATGATGTACTGTTAGGGTCGGACTTCTTAGAAAGACATGACTCAGGAATAAACTATAGGGAAAATAAGTTTACATTTTATAACAACAAGTTAGATTTTCACAAATGTAAAACCAAGAGACAACCAATATAAGCTGCATACAGGAACCAACTAATCTTCAACGAACACAAAATGAAACAAAAGGCCAGATGGAATTAGAAATAGAAGGACAGAGCACACGTTACCTTGCCTTCAAGTGTTTTACTCATAAATTTAATGATTATGAGATATTTCCAAAACGCACCATGGCAGGTCAGGCAAAACAAACTACTTTATCAAGTGGCAGCACAGTTCTAAGTTTGAAACCACATTTACACATATCAAAATCACTGACCAAAGGATCTAACCATAAGCCAGTTTCATCATCAGAACACATAAGAGGGAGACAGCTAAAGAACAGAGCACCATTAATAAGGAATTTCAACTTGACTTCTAGTAAAAGAATTGATAGAAGACATGGTAATAAAGTGGACACAACTCAGAGACCTAATAACAAGGCCCAGAGAGGAAGGTCCACTGGAAAAAAAATAGTTTAAATAGAGTGCTCCATTCAAAAATCTTTTTTTTTTACAAGATCCCCAAGGTACGACCAGGACACATCATATGGACAATGAAATCATATTATAGGCTTTCAGTTTTTTTTTGTGTGTATGTTTTGTAAATATTGGCATTGTTATAATATATTAATTAATATTATTATATACTTCTCTTTTAATATATATATATAATTTATATATCAGTATTATGATAAACTTTTGGTTTTTTTTTATTAATATAATCTATTTATCAGTATTATTTCATGTAAATACACTAATATTCTGTATAATAGGAGCGCTCTTTCCGGATCACTCTGCTTCTCTCTGCAAAACCGTAGCTTTAGTCATTTTTTTTATTTTTTTTTTTTTTTAATGGGTTCTAGGAATATGAAGCTGTGCATATATATATATATAAAAATATATATGCTGGCTTCACCATTTCACTGTGGACTAACTAAGACCCTAAGTCCAACCACAGTGAATGTATGTTTCTTTTTCAAACTAAATTTATCGTTTTCTCAAATAGTTGCCTAAATTAAAAGATTTAATAAAATAAAATATAGAAAGTTAAAATTATAATTGCAATTATTTTTAAAATATATTTGGTAGAATTCGATGAATTTCTTAATTAAATAGAATCCATTAAGAAAAGGAATTTAATTAGTAAAACATTTTTCTGAATTAGATAAAAATAGATAACAGGAAAAATTTGAAACAACGGGCATGATTCGCTACTAATTAGCAGATTAAAAACATAATGGAAAAAGGGTATAAATAAAGAACTTTTCTTTTGTTCTTGGTCTTATGCTTGCGGGTAACCAGTGCTGAAGGTCAGAGAGAAAATCTTAAGAATTTAGTTGGAAGAAATTTTGCTGAAAAAGTAGACAATATAGCGAACTCTTGCTTGCTGTACTTACTTCAAGCTGCACTCTATTTTTCGGCATATAAATAAAAATCCAGAAATGTGTTGCTCTGCAAAAATGCAGGAG
Source organism: Epiperipatus broadwayi (assembly GCA_028023455.1). NCBI lineage: Eukaryota > Metazoa > Onychophora > Udeonychophora > Euonychophora > Peripatidae > Epiperipatus > Epiperipatus broadwayi. Next base: position 24,840,769 of record JAQFVV010000002.1, read on the forward strand.
TAACCTCTTTTGCCTTCGCTCTCCTGAGCTGTTCCTGAGGTCGGAGTCGTAATCATGTAAGCCAGCCAGAGAACAAAAGTATCTGCCCTGTATCCATGAAAAAAATCTGCCCTCAAAAACATGGAAAAACCAATTTGAAGAACCAAGAAGACCTGCAGGGAAACATCAAATGAACTCATTTTGACCCACCCATCTAGTTACCTGTAACGTTCCCCTAAATTATTAAAATATCTTTGCAATTTGCAAATTCAATGTATATTTATGCTTTTCTATATATATCTGTTTTTTTAAATCTATGTATTCGAGTCTTGTGAAATTATATTTCATTAATTGCTTTCTTTTTTTCTTTAAATACTTTAATGGGTGGTAGGGTTATTACATATAATGGCAGCAGTAATTCTTATTAATTTAATTGAAAAATGCTTCGTCTAACTTTCCGCCATTATACTCCTGTAATCAAGTTATTTATTTTATATAAATATTTATTTAGAAAGAAAAGAAAGCAAATCATAGAAAGTGGAAAACTCTATTTTAAAATCAAGATTTAAATTGCTAGATATTCTATTATAAAACTTTCCAAACTTTAACTTAGTTTTTTTTATATACATATAAAAGAAAGATCCTTATCAAATGCCAGTATATTTTAGTCAATGAAGGGTTACAAATATAAAGTTATATTTTAAAGCGCGTGAAATAAAACGTTCGCATTTATATTTTAGTACTAAGAGTACATTTTGACAATATGTATTAAAAAATTATTAAATAGCATTGGCTTAGTGGTGAATGGGTTAAATTTCAACTAAATAAATAAAATATCCGCCCACTTGTTCTTTTTATTAATTCAAATTTTATAAAGGTGAAGTTACTATTTTTCTGCGGATTTTCAGTGATAGTTGAGCTTTCCTAAGATATATATTTTGCAGAGGGTTTCTTTTTTAAATTTAAAGGGCGTTGACCGTATTTATATGGTATCGTGCCTTGGGTGATCTACTGGGCCGCTCAACATAAAATACAGTGCTTCTTTTGCCAAGTTTGCTTAGGTTAACATACCTACATTCGGACCTTCTGAAAAATAAAAAAATTGTTCGGGATCTCATGTCGAAGATGTACATAACTGGACATAAGCAACAAAAACTCCGATCCTGAATCCGGGTCACGCGTTTAGCGAACGGATTCCATTTTTCTCTCTAACCTAGTTTAGAGACGGAGAGCTATCCGGTCTTGTGTTAACCTCTTGGTAACTGTTATGTCTCGAGCCTCACAGCCCACTATATGCTATCGCCTGTGTGCATGGTCTTATATATTTATATTTATTAGGAAATCTTTCTCAAAATATCATCGAAATGTTTCAATTATAGCTGAAAATTCCTGTTGGGGTCACTTTATCATTCTTCTTAAATCATAAGTAGGGCGGTGATTTAAACCTGTCCAAAGTGTTTAGTTGAGTTTGACCATCTATTTATTTCTGTTCTCCAACCACAGAGTTAATGAATCATGTCTCTCTCTCTCTTGATTTCTTTTACATAACACTTCTATTGGCTGGAATATTTTAAAGAAGAAATTATAATGTAAAAATTTTGTCTGTTCTTATCATTACGATCAATGGATCTTTCATATATGTCTATCCGGTTGCAGTGAAAATAGCCTGCGACACTATTAATAAAGCATTGTGTGAATTATTTTAATGTCAATAATAAAAATTTCTGTTATCTTTCATTCACTATAAATAAAACCACTTAGTATTGTTTTTCTTTTGTAACATACGTATGTACATCTGATCATTATATATGTAAAAATTCCTTTTCGTGGTCTCTTCTCTCCCTGACCACCGGGCATACATTAAGATTAAATTCTAGTGAGGTTTGGGGAGTAAGTCGCTTAGTAGCAATCTAGAGGAGTAGGTGAGGTTCGAACCCACTCTATCTGCATCTCTAGGTTAGGTTAAAGCAGCTCTACTTTTCTTACCGTTACAATATATTTGATGAATAACATGTCATAAAACATATCCATTTCATTAAAAAAAAAAATTTTTTTAATTGTATTAAAATAAATATAATAACAAGTATGATCATTATAATTTAGAATTTGATGAATAAAAATAAAATCTAAAATATTCTAAAATAAAAATAAATAAAAAAGCTTGCCTGTAAGAAAATCTTGTGTAGCAGCGATTAATAACTCTCCATTTCTAGGTGTCACCAAATTAGCTTTTGTCTAAAACATGATTTAAAAGAATTTAAATTTATACAATAATGTAGCTTTCTATATTAAAATAAAATAATTATGAACTACAATACTGACAATTTCACACAAAAAATGGTAAGTATATGTATAAATAGAAAAGTAGTAGGCGTTGTTGGTATCGCAATTAAGTTAAATGCTTGGTGGCTCTCTTTCCCTTTCACCAAGCAAGTTAATAATTGACAAGATCCCAATACAATAAATAGCAAATCTTGCGTGGCAACTGACAAAATAAATTTCCAATAAATTCAAAATGATTTTTAATTAACATAATGTGACAGCATTGCACTTCCAAATCAATCAGTATCTCAAACATTTACCTATTTGCTTATTCTATTACTATAATTTTTTATTAATATAATAAAATATTTTTAAAAAATCAGCTAGAGGCACTTGAGCTATGATAATCAGCAAAAATAATTTCTAACTTTAACTTAATGAAATTAATTTTTAAAAAAATCTATAAATTTGACTGGTGTTTAAAAATAAATATTATACATTTACTTTTATCACATGACCACCATTTCTCATGCTTGCTCATAACTGTTATTAAATCAGGCACAAGCTAGAAAGTAGTAGTCTGGGGATATTGGATGAGTAGGCACTAGAGAAGGATTTTATGCACAAGCCTTCTGGCATCCATTAATTACTCTGGCTTGCACCGAGTGGCACTACTGCATGGAGAGTTTTGTCTGTTTTAATATTTACTTTTAGAATTTAATCAAATTGAACACAAATTTAAATAAAAATATTCATTAATTTCCTTATTTACATATGCTTTAAATAAAACTTTATTTGATCAGAAATATACATCTATATTCTACTTAGAAAAGTTAGGCATACATTCTGAAATATCAATTCAAAGCAAGTGCTCTGAAATAAAATTGAATCTGCTTAAATTTAAAGAAATTCAAGAAGTAGCATGTTTTGATTTTTGTTAATTGTTACTGTTTCTTAATTTGTGTGATATGAATCATGAAGATAATTTGAAGCAGAAAAATATTTTTGTATTGTGTGCTAATTTAGAACTTTATTTAATTAATAAAAAAACATTAATTCTTGCATGGAATGGAATAAAGATGCTAACTTGTATTGTGTGCTAATTTAAAACTTTATTTAATAAATAAAAAAACATTAATTCTTGCATGGAATGGAATATAGATGCTAACTTTATTTAACTACTGAAACGTTTGCTCTCATATTACATATGTGTGTGTGTGTGTTGAATAAAGAAACATGCTATTTGCAAATCTACAACAATTAAAAATTTAAAACTGTAGATATAAATTAATAAATTTTATTAGTCATTCATTAGATTAGAGATTATTCAAATTAATGAATAATATTTCTGTAATGTAATGTTCAAAACATCACTCCCACCCAAGGTAGACATTGGTTTCTATCTGCTTTTAATACTTTGCGAAGATAGATCAATTAATGAATTTGGCACTGCTGTGGACAAGAAAATTTGGAATAGTTGGCAAAGGTTGATTGTATTGACGATAGGTTGATGATGATGAGAATAAATTCAAGTCCTAGGGATTTGGTAATCATACAAGTTTATATGCTGACTACTAGTCATGACAGTACTGAAAAAAGATGAAATTTATGAGAAAGATAGAGGCAATTATCCAACATGAGGAGAAAAATGCATGTATATTGCTATTGGGTATATTAAACAGTATTGTGGGGAAAAGTAAGGATGGGAAAATTGTTGGAAATTATGGTGTTGAAAAAAGAAATGAAAGAGGTAATCCTTGTTTTAAAAACCATATTAGAAGATTGTATACATGGAAAGCTCCATGTGATAGAAAATGTTATCAAATTGATTATATACTGATTCAGGACAGATACAAAAATGCTATTAAGGGTTCACATGTTTTGCTTGGTGCTGATATAAATTCAGATCATAATTTGGTTATGGGTAAATTAAAGTTGAGTTTAAAAAGAATTAAAAGATAGAAAAGATATGAGAAATGGAAAAAGGAAAATTTGGTTTAATATGTGAAAATGAAATAAAAAGAGTTGTTCAAGATGAGGAATATATTAATAGTCCTGATAAGTGTCAGTGTAGAATTAAAGAAGGATTCTTAAAAACAGCAAAAACTGAAATAGGTATTATTTGGGTAAGGAAAGCTAAATGACCTTGAATAACTGAGAGAAAAAGGCATGGAGTATCAAGTGAGATTGCAGATATGAAGAGATTATCTGATAGCAATAATATATTAAAAAGATGGAAAGAATATCTTCAGTGTCTATTTAGAAGAGAAAATAATTTAATTAATTATAAACTTGAAAATGAAGAAGATATTGAAGTGGATGATAAAGGTGTGGACATATTGCCAGATGAAGTATAGTCAATTGCACAAATAAAGAATGGTAAAGCTGTAGGATTTGATGCAATACCTTTACAATTTTTTATATAAATGGAAAAATTTATTATGAAGGAAATAGTTGACTTTGTAATTTGATATATAATAATGAAGTTTAGCCTGAAGATTTTTTAAGAACTATAATGATTCCAATTTCTAAAAAGAATAAAGCTGTTAATGTGAAAAGTACAGGGCAATAAATTTGTTATCTCATACTTCTAAAGTTTTATTGAAGATTTTAACTCAAAGAATCTATGGGAAGGTAGAGTATTTTATAGGAGAACAGTTTGGTTTTCAGAGAGAGAAAAGTACAAGAGATGATATTGGTGTTGTTAGAACAATTGCACAGAGATATATTGAAAAAGATAAAGGAATTGGTATATATTTTGTAGATTTGAAAAAAGCTTTTGCTAGAGTAGTCTGAAATAAACTTATGTCCATCTTAAAACATAAAGAGGTATTTTGGGAAGATTGATTTGGAAAATGTATATTGGTTAAAGGATAAGAATTAAATTAGGAAGTAATGAGACTGATGAAGTAAATATAGAGAATGGAGTTAGGCAAGGAATGCAATATGTCACTTGTTCTATTTAATATTTATTTAGAAGATATGCTAAATAATTATTTAGACTGTGGAGGGAGCAAATGTTGGAGGTATAGTAACAAAATGTATAAGATTTTCAGATGATATAGCTCCTATATGAGAATGAAAAGTGTCTTCAGAATATGTTATATAAATTGGAAGAAGGATGTATGGAAAATGAAATGAAGATTAATGTTGAAAAGACTAAATGTTCATGGATAGCGAGAAATGCAAAAAAGACCACAAATTTAAATCTGTAATAACATAGTTCAACAGATAAAGGGATTTAGATATTTGGGTAGTTGGTTGAGTGAAGATGGAAAAAGTAAAGAGGTTAAAAAAAGAATAGCATTAGCAAAGGAGGCATTTATTAAAAGAAAGAAAATATTTTGTGGACCTCTGAAAAAAGAATTAACAAAAAGATTAATTAAATACTATGTGTGGAGTGTACTAATATATCATCAAGAGACATGGACAATGAGTAATAAAATTAGGAACCGATTGGAAGCTTTTGAGATGTGGACATTTAGAAAAAATCAGTTGGATGAATAAAATAGCAAATGAAGAAGTTTTGAACAAAGTAAATAAAAAAGAAGATCGATTGAAGAAGTTAGAGAGAGAAAAAAAGAAAATTGAACATATGTTAAGAATGGTGAGCAGGAATAAAAAGAAAGGACAGAAGAGATTGACATCGTTGGATGATGAAGAATTACGTGGAATTGAAAAGCTGGGCAAGGAAGAGAATGGAAGGAAAAAATGGAAAAATTGATGATGTGACTACACTTCTGGACCTGTCCATTTGACAGAATACTGTTGATGATATAGAGTTTTGAAAATGGGTGAAATCTCTATTCTATAAAATTAATATCAATTATTTCAAAATCAATTTGTATTAAAATATATGAACTAATTTAGGATTCCTTTCTGGTTGTTGTTGTTGTTCTGAATAACTCAATATAAAATGATCTAAAATATAGTAAAGATGATCATTTTCCTACTATAAAAAAAAATTTTTAAACATGGCAGCTAGAAGACAGTTGAAATATTAATTAAATAGACTTGATGATTATTATGACTTTATATACCGAATAAGTTCATGTGCAAATTAAAATATTTATAACTTTATTAGTATTTGTGATAGAGAAATTATGTAGAAAGTATTGGAAATAAAAAAATCTATAATTTTTTATTGTTTTATTGTATTTTTTTTTTCCAATTGATTTATAGTAATGCCTGAAATCACATTAGTTATTTTAGCCTTTCAAGTCTTCTAACGATCGAGGTTTGGTTGCATACACTATTGTTTTCAATGTCCCCATAAAAAAAAAAACTTATGGAGTCAAGTCTGGTAAACATGGAGGTCAAGAAAATGGTTCACCTCTTCCAATCCATATATTAGGAAATTTCTGATTTGAAACTGTCTAGCATGCAGAGCAAACTGGCAAGGAGCTCCATCTTGTTAAAATACTGTATCATCTTTTAGTCCTAATTATTCAAACTGAGGATTAAAGTAATTCTGTAGCATATATAAGTAGATGTCAGCATTAATAACATGACCTTCAAAAAAGAATGACCCTATGATTTGAATTTTTTCCCAAAGCTCACCACACATTAACTTTAGAAGAGTCTCTTTCATGTTTAACAGTTACATTTGGGTATTCATTTCCCCAAATCCAGCAATTATACCTGTTGATCTTGCCACTAATATGAAATGTTGCTTCATCAAAAAACATTAAACTATTCACAAATGCTTCATCACAGCTAAGTTTTTCATTGAACTGATGACAGAAAGTTAGCCGTGCATGATAATCCTCTTCTTACAACATTTGATGCAATTGAATTTTGTAAGGTTTCATGTGTAAGTTTTTTCCGCAGAATCTTATGAACATGGACTTTGAAAGTCTCAGCTCTAGTGATGCTCATCTTACTGACTTTCTTAGACTTAACTTGAAGGACTGTTCTGAAGATGCTACACTTTCTTTGCTGACACATGGCCTACCTGACCATAATTTATCATGGATTGAGCCTATCTCTTTGAATTTTTTCATCCATTTGGAAATAGAGTTCCTATGAGGAGGTTATTTACTGTATTCAGTTCTAAACTTTCTTTGTACAGCAACAGTAGATTTCAGTTCAGCCAACCGAAGGACACAGTTTACTTTTTCTTCAGTTGAAGCCATGGGTCACGTAATTCTGAAAAAGAAGTATTTTTTAAAGTTTCGAAAAATTATTAAATTATTGTGTTGAAGACTTACTAAATAATTTTACTTAAAATTAGATACATTAAGCTTTCTAATACTCTAATAAAGTTATAAATTTTTTAAATTGCACATGGACTTTGTGGACACTCTACATATATTTATATATTTAAATACAAGTATAATATGTATAATAAGCAATATGTAATTATATATATGTATTAAGACGATTATGTATCTCATGGCATACAACAATATAGTAGTGTATGTGCATACATATATATAAACTTAAAATAAAGGAAAAAAAGAAATAAACCCAAACAAAATTTTTGTAGATATTTATAATATAAACTGGAATAATGGCTATTCAAAGAGGCAAAACTCACTATACATATTGCCACTCAGTGCAAGCCAGAGTAATCAATGGACGCCAGAAGGCTTGTGCATAAAATCCCCATCTAGTGCCTACTCATCCAATATCCCCAGACTAGTTTCTGGCTTGTGGCCTCATCAGTGAGGAGCCTTGGATCTGAGAGCACTGCACCTAGATCTTAGGATCCAATGCAACCCTCAAGCAGCCACCTTTTATCTCTACTTAACTACAAAACTATGAGACTTAAATTAAAACATTATAATAATTTCAATCCAAGCTCATCAGCTTATATAGTCATATAGGTCTGAACTCAGTTCAGTACCTATATATTTTGGTGTCTTTGGTTCTTTAATAACCATAGCCACCACTATCCTATTAAGCTAGAATTATAAAATTCCACTCCATTTTTATTAGACCGAGATTTTTTTTTTTATTTAAATTAAATATTTTGATAAAATCCTACAAAGTTGTTTCTGAATGGATTAAGGTGAACTGAAAAGAGTTATTAACTTTTTCCAGTTAAGACAAAGAAAGAATTTATGTGACTGATTTTTTAAATTCCACCACTGAGTATAAAAATATAGAAAGAAATTTTTCAAGATGATCACATTATAGACTACATTATAGTACTATTATGATGAAGTTATAACTGAAGGCAAGAAGTAGAGCTGCTGTTAATGTCATGATGGTAGTTTGAACTCAGGTCATATATATGTATACAAGATGGCCTGCATGAAGTCTATTTTATTATAGAGATTGAATGGAGCTTGCTAACAATTACCTGATTTATATCTATATCGAAAAATGTCAATAGGCCAGTGTATTGTTTTAGAATAGGCCAGCTTACCGAGAGATTCCAAGAAATAGCCAGCTTACTGAAAAAAGTATCATTCTATAGTTTATATATAAGCAGTTTTATCAAAATGCAAAGAAACATAGACATATAATTACTGCTGGTTTTAAAGATAGTTTTTTACTAAATTAAAGAAATAATAAGTGGATTTGTTCTTGTTATTATTCGTAAATGATATTTCCAGTTTTATTTTATTAAAAAAAGTAGACTCCGAAATATAACCAATGCACACATATGTGCATATTACTATTATCTTCTTACAAATCAAAAAAAAAAAAACTTTTACTTAAAATGTACTGATAACATTGATTTGTAAGATCATAGTAATATGCACGTATGTGTGCATTGGTTTTATGTATATATATTTTAACATGGAATTAATTTTCTTGTAAAATATATATATATATATAATTTTAATAATTTTTTTTTTTTTATAAATGACAGTGTGTGCAGTGGGTTGGTACCTAAATATATTAAAATCAGGCATCAACCACATATATGTTAAAATTAATTACGTATTATAAAAAAAAAAAAAATTATTACTGGTTTATGACAATGCAAAGATGTTAATTTTAAATTATTATACAGCACATCTGAATGCTTATATATAGGTGTGTTTTGTGTAAACCTATTGGGATATATCTAAATTATAATGTAATAGCACATACATTATTTTTGTATTCTAATCAAAATAAATTGCTGAATTTAGATTTATAGCCTACTTAACAGACCTTAATTTAATTTTATTATTAATGTTATTAATAAATTTTATATTTCATTCAGTTATTCCAGTGACTTTATTTAATCCTAGAATAGATTTAACAAACAATTATAGAGCTCTTGCTCCCTTAACTTTATTTTGTGCATAACAATTAGTTATATGGTTTGAGGTTTATGTTTGGTGTTCATGAGGATTTCATTACTTTTCTGTGGTGCTAGATGGTGAAATGGAAATATACTTTAAAGTCCAAGCAATAAATTTTATTTTAGTATTAATTGGAAAATAAGTTTATAGTTGACCATTATATTAATCGAACTAAGTGGAGAATCAGCATGTCTTAGTATCCAAGAATTATTTTTTTTATTATATTCTTATGAATTAACACTTAAGTTTTTGCATCTAAATTATTATTTATATAATCTGTCCCAAGGTTGGCAAAGACTAAATAATTAGCCTGGTTTATAATGGACCACATTCAAATCCAGTCACAAGATCGACGGCTCTTATTTTATTTGATCATTCTTGATGATGAATGATTATTATTCATGTGTAATGCTGGGAACTTATAATTAGTTTACTTCCTCCTGATCTCTCATGCTCATATTTATTATATATTTCCATATGTATATTGGATTCATTAACTGGGACTGATAATGATTTTCCATCACCCCAGGTTCCCCCCTGCTTTCCATACCATTACAATATTTATATATATATGACATTATTTGCAAGTGCACATTTATTTTTAACATCCTTAACATGTATAATTTGATTTTTAGATTTTACATTCACACTATGTAGTTTTAATTTTTCTGTTCAATAAAGAAAAACAATATAAACTACTATATTTTTTTAAAACTATTTTGGAAGATAATTTTAAAACTATTATGCTAATGATATACATGATTTTAAAAATGATTTCTGCTTACGAGCTTATATAGAATATATATATACAACATAACTAACTAGTAAGTTTATTAATATCTTTTACTTTCTTTATTAGTTTTACAATGCTTCATAAAATTACAATGCACTACAGCATAACAAACACATTACAAATACAAGAATACCAATATACATGGACATATAATTTACACATTATATATATATATTCTGTCTTATAATCATTATTTATATACTCACATAGATCTTTATATACCTCTCTATATAATTATTATCTTTTTACATGTAATATATTTTTACCTTTTTTATATTTTATATTTATCAATCAATACTTCCTATAATCATATATATATTGTACCAATATAGAAATTGGCACATCATAATTTTATCTAAAAAAATTATTAAAATAAAAGTCTTTCATAAAAGAAAACATAAAAGTTTATAAAAGAAGTAAAGAGTTTTTTCTTATTATTATTTGTTAAAATAAATAATTAAAAGTTTAAGAGTTCTTGAAATAAAACTTACAATTAATTAATTAAAAGGGGGAAGGGGGAGTTTTCCTATAGAAAAAACTAAAAGTTTAATAGAAATTAAAGAGTTTTATTTATTATAAGTTAAAACATAAATCTCTTTTCATTCGAGTTTATTAGAATAAATGCGTATATATGTTTGATTGTAAATAAAAATAAATGTATGCGTATTAAATATTAAAAAATAAATGGAAGTTATCATTAAAAAACACGGTGGTGGCTTCTAATTAAAGATATAAAAACAACACGTTTGTGATGGCTACTACTAATCAAACAATCTTCAAAAACACGTTGTCAAAGGATTAGTTACTAGAAGAATTTCGACAACAGATATTGCCGGAGGATATTAAAAGGACAACACGTCGTAGGTATAAAGAGCCAATTTTTTATCGGACATTCAGTAAGAACAATCATTCAGTGAGGACCATTGTTTCAGTTCAGATAACAGTTCGGTTTATTATCTATCCAGAAACCAAAATGCAGTGCTGAGCAGCTTTTGGAAATATACAATCTTACTTTAGCCCTAGTCCAGTGAAACAGCGAAACCTGCCTGTGAAATGATGTCTGTGTAACAGCTCAGAAATCCTCCGTCAATGTTCAACTGTCTCCAAGAATAATACCAACAGGTTAGCATCAAATCTCCTCAAGAAACTTCAAATCTAACCGGTTAGATATACTTCATTAGAAGCAACTAACAAGCAATATCCACGTTCCAAATATCCTAAGTAAAACATTTTCTTATTCTAATTAATATATAGTAGCCATCGCATTTGTAAGCATTCGTGAATCCTCCAGAGACAAGTAATTTGAACTCTATAAGCATACATAAAATGAACTATTGATGTGCATGTTTGTGAATGCTATATGATTTATAAATGTCAAATATTATTTATGCTTTCTCATAAGATATATTATAGTGTGTGAATAAAATATATGCATGATTAAAAATACCAATATTATGTTAGTAAAAATTTATAAAAGTATTTATATTTAGTATAATTAATGTTAATAAATTGTCTTAAATTTAAGCCTTATTTTGTCGGTCAATTCTTTTTACCAATTCTTTTGCCAATCTTTTATTAATTCTGTCACCACTAATTAAACTATATTTTATTATTGATTAAAATTAGACTGGGCTAGTTTTAGGGATTGTTTCGAGCGCTGGATTATGAGCCTACTGTCCGAATACATTAGTCTTAGACTAGCTGGCACCCAGGGTTTACTCCGAAACAAAGTGTTTGGATAGTAGGGGTTTGAATCTAGCAGCCGAGGTGGGCCACGATCTGATTGTGGGTATTGTTGATAGTTAAAGCTATCAATAATATTTCCCATTTTGCTCGAACGTGCCAGTTCGTTCACTTAACATTTATAATTACATAAGATTATAAATGTGTTATAAAGAAGTTTGTAACCAGCCAAAACATTTACAGTGTGAGATAATCTGCAGTACAAATGGCGCACCAACCCCGTCGTAAATGACAGTTAATTAAATACTTTGTTTCTTGTTTAAAAATAAAAACCTCAAAGAAAAGCTACATTACATATTTAAAGTGGTTTAACTTTAAAAAAAAAAAAAGAATTGACCGAAACCTTTTTTTTTCTTTAAATGAAGAGATTTATGCTATTTACATTAGTTAAAATAAATCATTCTGTTAAATTGGAGACAGTTGGTTGTTTTGGGCAGAGTTAAGGCATTAAGAACGGGTAGAGAAAAGGACAAAGGCGGTGGAGTTAGCGTATGTTTCCGTCTTAGTAAAAAAAAAGAAATAAATAACGGATTCGTATTTAAATTTAGTCGAAAATATATATATATATTGTTCACAAAAATGGAGGAAAAAGAGAAAGAAGAAGTATCTGAGATGCGAATGATGATGAAAATGATGATGAATATGATGCAAGAGTTTAATTGTGTCAGAAATTTGAGCAAAGCCAACAAAAGCTCAAAGCTGAGTTCAAAGCAGAAATACGAGAAATCAAACAAAGCCAGCTAGAATTGAAGGAAGAAATTAGTCAGGTTAAAGGAGAAATTAGGGAACTCAGAGCAGAAGTAAGAAAAATAAGATGTGAAATTACAGGAAAAGTAGAGGAGAACCAAAAAAGCAGAGTTAGATTTAACTAAAGAAAGTCAGGAAGTTGAGGTGATAAAAGACATAAAATTTGAGTTAGAATCAGATAGCATTGAAACAGATGAAGTAGAAACCTATGTAGATAAAAAGGCAGAAGACAGCATTAAGCATAGTAGTTTGGAAATAAAATTAATCAAGATAGAAAATAAAAATAAAAAGGTGAAAGTAAACATTCGTGTTTGTTTTAAACGTAGATTTAAAATTAAAAAAAAGCGTAGAAAAAAATATTCACGGTTAGGAAAAATACGAAGGTCTGTGAAGCTTAAAGGTTTTCTAATTTACAAGGCAGAAAATAAAACGGAAAGAGAAAGAGATAAAGTAATAAATTATAAAAGCGGGATAGATAAGCTAGGAAAGTTAGTTTATATTATACAGTTAGTACGTAGAAAGAAAGAACCGCCTGATAAAGTTTAAAAGTTAGTAAACAGGCGGAATAGTAAAGGAAATAAACAAAAAGGACCGAAAATGGACAATGAACAGGAATATGATTATTCTAACGTAAATAAATCTGAGAAGTTTAAATCTGAAACTTCTATTTAAAACTAAGATAATAAAATTAAAAATAACTGAATAATAATAAATTAAATGTTTGAAAGCAATAATAATAACGGAGGCTTCGTAGAATAAAAGTTCCCCCCCCCCTCTCCACGCACAGATTAATAAAGAAAAATGTTCGTAAATAAATGGGTCAAATTAATGTTTTAAAAGTAAAGCCTGTAGGATTAAATAAATGAAAAAGATAACGGAATTTCTAGAATAAAATCAAGTTAGTCAAATAGATATTTGCATAATAATGAATCGTAAGAAAGTAAAATAGTTTTCTGAGTACACGCACATTAAAATAAATATGGATAATGTTCGTATGGGTTTAAAAAAATAATATCGTAATATAAATAAATATGTAAACGAATGCCCGTGATAGTTTAGAATAGTAGTGTAAGATCGTAATGCTTTAAAGATAATATTAGAAGTAATGTTCGTGTGAATTAAAAATAATATCGTAATGTTAACAAATAAAATAGAAAGTCAATCTAACTTGTATTAAGAGTGTATAAGGGTTTGATACTAAAGGGAATGAGGGTAGTATACAAATAAGTTTAGTTAAGGATAAGTTTAAAGCTGTCGAGTGGATAAATTTTAGTACCCATAACGGATTGGCAGGGATCATTCCTCTTTTAAAATGCGCACTGGAAAAATCCAGCATAAGCTGCAACTCACTTCTTCAGAAGAGAATCCCCATATCTCGTACCTCGTTTTCCAAAGCATAAGTCGAAAATGGACAGTTGATAATTTCTGCCATGTGCCGCGACCCTTTCTTGTTCCAAGTCCGGTAGAAACCCGGCAAATGAAGCTCCGTTTTTCATAGTGTAAGTCGGTATAAGTCAGCGAATCTGCATCCGCCTCATTTCCAATAGATCCCTGTACCACAAAATTAGTTTGTCCCGGTGGTCACTATCCAGGACTCAGAACATTGTAAGCAATGTAGCCAGCATAGAAAGGAGTAAAGCATAATTGAAGATTGCCCTTAGTATGTAAAGTGAAAGATATTATAAAGCAAACTTAGAAAAATAATAGGTTGTCGTCGATGAGCCACCATATCCCACTGGATGGCGTGGTTTTCACGCTAAAACACATAAAAATGCCGTTTCTGCAGCCGACATGTTTGAACCCGCGTTTTCTATAATACAACTTTTTTGTTGTACTACAGATTGCAGGCCACTATGTCGCGTCGCAGTACAGCATATATGTTTACGCAGCAAATACATTTTCCCAATTCACACAGTTTATGAAATGATTACGGCTTGGGGAGAGGGTGTTTTTTTGAATTGGATGGAAATGTTATTTTCATTGGATTTTTTTTTATTTTAAAGTATTGAAATGTTCAGATTTTGTAAAGTAATAATTAACAGACTTTTTACACTGTACTGTATTGAAGTTTTAAGTAGAAAATGTTGACGAGAAATATGTATAAAGTGAATTGGAATTAGGTAACGCGTCAAGTAACGTACTGTTCGTAACATTTCCACGAGACATTTTAAGATTGTACCGAGTGTATATTTTTGAAATAAAAAAGAGCGTTAACACAAAAATATCCAGTAAGAAAAGTACAATTGTACACTGTTTTTTTAAATGTCATAAAAAGCATATATTATAAACATTTTATATATATATTTGTCGTTGTTTAAAAAAGGTTTAGTTTCTTTCTTTTCTCCGACTACTGTTATACTTTGTTGAATATAGTTTACATTTATTGTTATCATTTATTTTATAGATGTTAGTAAAAAAAAATATTTACAAAAATACGATTTTGATATTTTTTATTTTAACCGTAAACCTAACCCTAAAGCTAACCCTAAAACTAACCCTAAAACTAACCCTAAAACTAACCCTAAAACTAACCCTAAAGCTAACCCTAAAACTAACCCTAAACCTAACCGTAACAATTTTTACTTTTAGTTGTCATTCTATTTGAAATAAAAAATAGCGGTAAACAACAACAAAAAAAGCCGTAACCCCAGTAAAAAAATCTCCGATAGAAAATTGATTTTTCTAATAAAAAGAAAACTAAAAAAGACGAATCAAATTGTAATTTGTTTATTTTATTTAACATTTATTATTATCATTTAATTTGTATACATTAATAAAAAATATTTAAAATTAAATATTTAAAAGAGACGATTTTCTTTTGTTTTTATTTTCGCATTACAAAAAACACAGTTAAATGATTATAATTACCGGCCCGTGAATGATCATATTTTATAGTTTTAGCGTGATAACTGCACCATCCAGTAGGATATGGTTGCTCATCGACGACAACCAAATAATAATATTTGGAATTAAGAATTAAAGTTGTCAGAGATAAAATGGTCAAAAATGACACATTTTACTCTCAAACGAAGGGGGGTGCAATGTACAAATATTGAAATTGGCTGATAATAATTTTATCTAAAAAAATTATTAAAATAAAAGTCTTTCATAAAAAAAAACATAAAAGTTTATAAAAGAAGTAAAGAGTTTTTTCTTATTATTATTCGTTAAAATAAATAATCAAAAGTTTAAGAGTTCTTAAAATAAAACTTACAATTAATTAATTAAAAGGAGGGAGGGGGACTTTTCCTGTAGAAAAAACTAAAAGTTTAATAGGAGAAGTAAAAGAGTTTTATTTATTATAAGTTAAAATATAAATCTCTTTTCATTCGAGTTTATTAGAATAAATGGGTATATATGTGCGATTGTAAATAAAAATAAATGTATGCGTATTAAATATTAAAAAATATATGGAAGTTATCATTAAAAAACACAGCGGTGGCTACTAATTAAAGAAATAAAAACAACACGTTTGTGATGGCTACTACTAATCAAACAATCTTCAATAACACATTGTCAAAGGATTAGTTACTAAAGGAATTTCGAAAAACAGATATTGCCGGAGGATATTAAAAGGACAACACGTCGTAGGTATAAAGAGCCAATTTTTTATCGGACATTTAGTAAGGACAATCATTCAGTGAGGACAATTGTTTCAGTTCAGATAACAGTTCGGTTTATTATCTATCCAGAAACCAAAATGCAGTGCTGAGCAGCTTTTGGAAATATACAATCTTACTTTAGCCCTAGTCCAGTGAAACAGTGAAACCTGCCCGTGAAATAATGTCTGCGTAACAGCTCAGAAATCCTCCGTCAATGTTCAACAGTCTCCAAGAATAATACCAACGGATTAGCATCAAATCTCAGAAACTTCAAATCTAACCGGTTAGATATACTTCATTAGAAGCAACTAACAACAAGCAATATCCACGTTCCAAAAATCCTAGGTAAAACATTTTCTTATTCTCATTAATATATAGTAGCCATCGCATTCATAAGCATTCGTGAATCCTCCAGAGACAAATAATTTGAACTCTATAAGCATGCATAAAATGAACTATTGATGTACGTGTTTGTGAATGCTATATGATTTATAAACGTCAAATATTATTTATGCTTTCTCCTAAGATATATTATAGTGTGTGAATCAAATATATGCGTGATTAAAAATACCAATATTATGTTAGTAAAAATTTATAAAAGTGTTTATATTTAGTATAATTAATGTTAATAAATTGTCTTTAAATTTAAGCCTTATTTTGTCGGTCAATTCTTTTTACCAATTCTTTTATCAATCTTTTATTAATTCTATCACCACTAATTAAACTATATTTTATTATTGATTAAAATTAGACTGGGCTAGTTTTAGGGATTGTTTTGAGCACTGGATTATGAGCCTACTGTTCGAATACGTTAGTCTTAGACTAGCTGGCGCCCGGGGATTACTCCGAAACAAATAAAGTGTTTGGATAGTAGGGGTTTGAATCTAACAGCCGAGGTGGGCCACGATCTGATTGTGGGTATTGTTGATAGTTAAAGCTATCAATAATATTTCCCATTTTGCTCAAACGTGCCGGTTCGTTCACATAACATTTATAATTAAATAAGATTATAAATGTATTATGAAGAAGTTTGTAACCAGCCAAAACATTTACAGTGTGAGATAATCTGCGGATCGATCTGGTACAATATATATATTACTTTTATATCATTTATTTTTTTATTACTTTATTCTCATTAATTTTTTTTTTTAATATTTAACTCTAGCAATATATTTTTTTATTTTACATTATTATTATTATTATTCATTATATTAACATTCAATATGTATAATTTTTTTAAACTATAATATTATTTTTTTTTATCTTATATTCCTAATTATTTTAACCTACTTTTTATTAATTTTTTAATGTATTTTACACCTACCTTCTACTTCTTCAAACTTCTAAATTTTACAATTATACTTAGTAAGTCTCTCTATTTTTTATATAATTTAATCTATTCTTATTTTTAATCCTTATTCATATTATCATTTTTATTTTATACCTTGTGGCTCTCTCTTTCTATTTTTTACATAATTAAACCTATTCTAATACCTACTAATATTTATGACAAAATTTTTTTCAGTCACAAATCTCTATATAATACTGGCTTAATGTTATTAAAATAAATAACTTTTTTCATTTTTCTAACCCTTTTATTATTTGTAAATTGTATCATTTTTATACAATCCTTTCCAAAATCATGTCCTGTTTCTAATGTATGTAAATATATCGACCAATTTGTATCATATTTATATTATTATAGTCTTCTATATATTGAACTTTTTGTTTCTTTTTCATACTTTACTTTCAGATTATTAATTTCACACTTTTTACAATTAATTACATATATCCCATTTATTTCATTATCTGAATTTTTATTACAATTACTAATATACTTATTTTCTAAAATATTAATCATATTTTTTCTTTTTTTATTAAGTATTCTGACATTTATTATATTATTAAATTTTTAACTACATAGTTATTTCCTGTCTTTATATCTATATAATTAATTTTATCTATATTATTATTACTACTACTTATTTCTTATTTATTATTTATATAATCTATCTTATTTTCTATTAACCAAATATCATTTATAAATTTATTTGGATAATCATTATTTATAAATTCTTCTTTTATTAAATTATTTGTTTAACATAATCTTCTTTACTTGAACAACAACAAATAAATTTAATAAAAGAAGAATTTATAAATAATGACTATCTAAATAAATTTATAAATGATAATATTAGATTAAAAGAAAATAAGGTAGATTATATAAATAATAATAAAGAAGAAAAAATAGTAATAATAATATAAATAAATTAATTATATAATTATAAAGACAGAAAATAACTATGTAGTTAAAAATTTAAATCAAGTTATAGGTAAAATTTATAAAAAATGTAATATAATAAATGTTAGAATACTTAATAAAAAAATAAAAAAAATATGATTCATATTTTAAAAATAAGTATTTTAGTAATTATAATAAAAATTCAGATGATGAAATAAATGGAATATATGAAATTAATTGTAAAAAAATGTCAAATTAATAATATAAATATAAATTATATAGAAGAAACAAAAAAATACAATATTTGAAGATTATGAAGAAGAAACAAAAAGTTCAATATATAGAAGACTATTACAACATAAATGTGATAGAAATTCATCGATATATTTACGTACATTAGAAATAGAGCGTGAATTTGGAAAGGATTGTTTAAAAATGATACAATTTACAAATAATAAAAGGGATAGAAAAATAAAAGAAGCTATTCATATTAATAATACTAAATCAGTATTAAATAGAGATTTGGGCTGAAAAAAAATTTGTCATAAAAAAAAAAAATATATATTAATAGGGTTTAAAAATAAGAATAATTTAATTATGTAAAAAATAGAGAGAGCCATAAGGGATAAAGTAAAAATGATAATATTAGTAAGGATTAAAAAATAATAAATTTAATTATATAAAAAATAGAAAGAGGGAGCTACTAAGTATAACTGTAAAATTTAAAAGTTTGAATAGTTGACAGTTAAGATTTGAAAATATAAGTAGAAGATAGGTATAGAATAAATTAAAAAATAATAAAATATAGGTTAAAATTATTAGTAATAAAAGATAAAAAGAAATAATATTATAGATTAAAGAAAATTATACATATTGAATGTTAATATAATGAATAATAATAATGTAAAATATAAAAATATGAATATATATGTTAGAGTTAAATATTTAAAAAAATAATAAGAATAAGAATAAAATAATAAAAAATAAATGAAATAAAAATAATATATATATATATGATTATAGGAAGTAGTGACTGATAAATATAAAATATAAAAAATGTTAAAATGTATTATATATAAAAAGGTAATAATTATATAGAGAGGTATATAAAGATACATATGGGTATAAATATAATAATTATAAGGTAGAATACAGTATATGTAAATATATAAAATGTAAAATTATATGTTATATATATATATTTGTATTCATGTATTTGTATTGTTTTTGTTATAGTTCTGAAAAAGATTGCTGGGACAATTGAAACCATCAATAGTTTGTTGTAATCATATGAAGCACTGTAAAACTAATAAATGGTAGTAATGTTATATGGATTTGACAATGCAAAGAAAAAGATAAAGTTATTAATTTTATTAATAATAAAATTTACCGCCATAAGAACAAAAGCTTCTGCTTTAGCTTCCTCAGTTTGAGGCAAGTGAAGATTCATTTCATCCCCATCAAAATCTGCATTGTAAGGAGTACACACACATTCATTAAATCGAAACGTTCGATGAGGCATAACTTTAGCCTAATTTATGGAAGAAAAAAAAAACAATATAAAATAAAAATAAAGTTTAATTTTAAAAAATAATTATAAATACATTGAATGTGATCAAAACTTTTTATAAATATCTTAAAACTATTAAACTTTTGTATTACAATTCAAAAATAGTAATTTTTGTTTACATGAGAATAAATATTTTAAAAAAATATTTTATTATCTAATATTTATTACAACATATCTGAATATTTAATAAGAGAAATTTAATAACTTAAAACCTAAAAAAGAAAAAACAGGGCATGTTTGACAACATTATGTACGACAATTAAGAAATAATTTTACAAATCTAAAACAAAAACTAATGTAAAATCAATATATTAGTAATCTATTTTTATCATCCAGTTGACCTGGTAAATGTCTAGAAAAATTTAAACTTTATTTATAGTTTTTTTAAACAGATTCAACTGTTTGTAAAAACACACAGGTTAATATGGAACATAATATTTCAAATAGTATTATTTTCCACTCTTCTTCAGATAATGCTAATCTGACCAGTGATAGCTAGCACTGGAATTGAACTAGTGAAATTTAGTTTCATAAATACTGAATTTAAGTAACACTCTAACTATTCATTTAAAAGAAGGTACAAAATAAATAATTTATACCTTATTATATAAAAAGGCAAGAAAGAAACTGTAATTGAGAGTAATGAGAAGATATATTTTCATTATGCATTAATACAGATATATATACCAGAGAAGAAAAAAGATGAAGACATTGGCAGAGAATTAGAGTGCAATTAAGATCATTGTGCATCTAAAAAATAAGAAACTCTATCAATATGTGGAAAAATTCCAAGTTATGGCAGTTGTCACTTGCTGCTGTAATTCAGTGACAGTTATTTGCCTCACAAAAAGATAGTCTCTAAAAATACTTCCAATGCTAATTAAAATAGAGCCATAATGACAATTTTCTGTGTAATGGAAACAATCATAATCATGTGCTAAGACCATCAAAATTGTACTAGTTGCAGCCTGAATCATGTGCCTTTCCACTCATGAATCATTACCTGTGGGGAATCTAGAAATATGCAGGATTAGCCTGCCCATAATGCAAATGTTTTCTCACTGCCTGCAATTATATGGCCTACTGATGAAGTAAAAGATTACTGACAACAATAAGATAAAATTTAACAAAGAAGTGAATGCTCAGTAATGAACATTTATGAAATTCATTTTAAATGATATCCAAGAGATGCATAGGGTAGGATAAGTACAGAATTACTATATAAGAATATCTATGATTAATAGTAAGTTTATCGAATTACTAAAGAAGCAATAGTAAGAACTTTTAATTCTATATATCCAAATAAGAAGTTTCAATAAATGAATTTCATTACGATAATATATATTTTTGTAAGAATTATCTTGAGTTTTTTTTTTTAATTGTCAATATTTGAGAAGAGTGTACATAATCTACATTGATTGTTAGTTATATTTTATTCATTACTATTTTTTTCTTATCAGTTATTATTCCATTTATAAAATAATAGTATAAAGAACTATTACATATGTGTTTGAAATGAAATATATATATATTTATATAGAAGATTAATACCTGTCATAATTAAATTTTAATAATTAGCTCTCGTGCCTTTTCTGATACAGTTACAGTCAAAAGATCATAACAATACTCTAACTATCTAGGTATAATATTTACCAATCAAGATTATTTAAAATAAATTTTGTTATATAAATTATTTAATTGTCTGTGCCATTTTTAACTAATTGGTTTCATTCTAAATGCATCTATGAACAATTTGCGATCATGCCTGAGAAATTCTAATCTGGAGAATGCTTGAATTAATAGAGTAAAATTGGGATGGTGTTGCCAAAGGGTGAGGTATCCATAAAAATTATTTTAAAATTGAAAGCAATACTTAAAGTTAAGAGAAGACTCAATATATATAAAAAAATGATTCTGAAAGAAAGTTTAGTTTAACTTGTTAAGAGATGTTTTGGTGTGTGATAATTAGGAAATGTAAGCTGAATATCTTGTATGGTGATAATAAATGTTTATTATACTTCATTATAATAGTTAAGAAAGTAGTGGTGAAAAGGACAACTTAAAGGGAATTTATTTTTAAGCACAGATTTATTCATCTGTCTGTGTTTCTGTAGGTAATTAAAATTGCACTATCCTGTTTCCTGGTACAATATTTACAATCAAGGATCAATTTACATCTATTACAGAGATATTTCATTAAAAATGAGATCTTCTTTATTATGAATAATCTTATAATATCCTTGAAGCAGCAACTTGATAGTTTTATGTCTTCTGCTATAATTAATGAGAGAACTCATTAGAGATATAAAAAAGAATTTAATTTTCTATGCCACCGAAACAACAAATCTAGATCAAATGAAAAAATGAATTTATAATTCAAGTATATTTTCAAGGCAAATACCTCTTGATAAAAAGATAAATTCAATGAGGGGAAAAACGCATCACATTTAATTACATTAAAATGTAACCGATACCAAAATCACATACAAATAAACTTCATAATAGCAACCCAGATAAACATAATGTTTGAGAAGTAACTAGCATTTAAAAAAGCATACTCTTTAGACTACTTTAGTTAAAATATCAGAAATCAGTAGGTAAAGTCATATATTCTGACCTCAAAACAGTACCGATAAAAGTTAAACAAATCCACCTTTTTTTATTACTATTATAATGGTCGTTTTGTTAAACCTCATCAATCAAACAATTTCAATTGTACCACCAATCTTTTTCAGAGATAAAATATATATATATATGAAGAAGATTGTTGGTCAACTGTGTAATTGTTAGATTAATAAGATTTAATAAAATAAACATTATAACAGTAAAAAAGGTGAATGTATTTAATTATTTATAATTTTATCAATAATAAGGTGAAAGAAATTCAAATACTTTATAAACAGATAAAAAATTTTATAACGCCTAAAAATGCTCTGTTTTAAAAATGAAATAAAAAGACACATATTTTTAATGTTTGCTATACAAAGATTTAGTACTTTCAAAGAATCTAAAATAAAAGACTGCTTTAAAAGTTGTAGATAGACTACATAAAATAAAATCAGAAGAAACTCTAAACTGACTTTCATATGATAATCTAATAATCGGGTCAAGCCTACAACAGCTTAGAAAAAAAAAACTAAATAAAAAAAGTAAAGTCATGATATAACATTAGACAGATAACAGAAGATTGAAATATATGAAAAATACGAATACAGACCAGTGATCTATATGAGGAATCAAAGAAATGTAATTCCCTAACTTTAAAAGTGTTACTTTTGGATGATGGTGATTTTTTGTTTTTTCTGAACTTCCCTTGTTTTTTATCTAATTTTCTAAATAAAAGTATTATTCAGATAAACAAATTATCAATTCAGTTGAACTATTAGTTAAAACTATTGTCATAACTAACATTCTTTTTCAAAGATATAGTTACTTAGCAATCACAAATATATATATGGTGATAAGAAGTTTATTAAAACTTACTTTACTTTTCAGGTCTTAGTTAATTCTGTATAGAATATCATCCAAGTTCAAGTTTCCTATACCAATCTCTATCCTAGATTATAAGACTTCTTCAATGTTTCCTTCTCTTTCATAAAAACAACTATTTTCAATCTATCATTCTTTGAAAATATTCATATTATTGAAGGATATATTCTTCGAGAATATCAATAATAGAGTTCGATCGTTACATCTGCTTTCTGATCATTTCATTTTAGATACAGTCAATTGTAGAAACTATAACATTTTTTTAACCATCTCTAGTGCATAAGTCCTTGTTTTTGTTCCTCAATCAGTAGCTAACCTTTCTATGCTGATTATTCAAGTACTTTTGGTTCTATAATATTAATCTTATGAAAACCCATTCAGCATAGATATTGTTACCCTTTCTCGATTAATATGGAATCTATATTTTTATCACTATTGCCAGATTGATATGGAATTGAATCCCCAGATATTTAAACTGATTTATTGATTTTAATTTTTAAATTATTGATCATTTCATATTATCTCATTTTTCTCCCACCACAAAATGTTTTTTGGGTGCTTGTCTTATAGATAAAGACATCGTTCGATGGCACCGTTTTCACACTAAAACTATAAAATATGATCATTCCCGGGCCGTTAATTATAATCATTTTGATGTATTTTTTGTAATGCGAAAATAAAAACAAAAGAAAATCGTCTTTTTTAAATATTATTTAATTTTAAATATTACTTTTTATTAATGTATACAAATTAAATGATAATAATAAATATAAAATAAAATAAACAAATTACAATTTGATTTGTGTTTTTTAGTTTGCTTTATTAGAAAAATCAATTTTCTATCGGAGATTTTTTTACTGGGGTTACGGCTTTTTTTTTCTTGTTGTTTAAAAACTCATAATCGGAATAAAAAGTAAAATTTCTTAGTCTTCCTTTTACATTTTATTTCTACAGAGAAACAGATATTATTGTGTTATCGCTATTTTTTACTTTTTTAGTCTTTGTTTTAAATTTATTTTTTTTTTTTACAGACAAACAGATATTACCACTATTTTTTATTTCAAATAGAATGACAACAAAAAGTAAAAGTTGTTACGGTTAGGTTTAGGGTTAGTTTTAGGGTTAGATTTAGGGTTAGTTTTAGGGTTAGGTTTACGTTTAGTATTCTGATGTTTGTAATGCTAAAATAAAAAATATCAAAATCGTATTTTTGTAAATATTTTTTTTTAGTAACATCTATAAAATAAATGATAACAATAAACGTAAACTATATTCAACAAAGTATAACCGTAGTCAGAGAAAAGAAAGTAAAACTTTTTTAAACAACAACAAAAATGTTTTATTTACTTATTAATCATGTTTATAATATATGCTTTTTATGAAATTTACAAAAAAAACGTGCATAATTGTACTTTTCTTACTGGATATTTTTGTGTTACCGCTCTTTTTTACTTCAAAAATATACACACGGTAGAATCTTGTTTGTCTCATGGAATGTTACGAACAGTACGTTACTTGACGCGTTACCTAATTCCAACTCACTTTACACATATATCTTGTCAACATTTTCCCAATTAAAACTTCAATACAGTACGGTGTAAAAAGTCTGATAATTATTACTTTACAAAATCTGAACATTTCAATACTTTAAAATAAAAAAAAATGCAATAAAAACAACATTTCCATCCAATTCAAAAAAACACACCCTCTCACCAAGCCGTAAGCATTTTATAAACTGTGCGAATTCGGAAAATGTATTTGCTGCGATGCGACATAATGCTGTACTGCGACGTGACATAGCGGCCTGCAATCTGTAGCACAACAAAAAAGTTGTATTATAGAAAACGCGGGTTGGAACGTGTCAGCCGCGGAAACGGCATTTTTATGTGTTTTAGCACGAAAATGGCGCCATAGAACAGCGTCTTTAGCTATAAGACAAGTACCGTTTTTTGTTTTTGAAATTGTTTTTTTTTTTAAAAATTAAATATGATTTAAATACGTTGAATTTATTCGATATAAATTTCACTGCTTATAGTCATTTTTCAGTAAATTCTACATAATAAAACAAACGGATGCTTTACGGTAATTCTAATTCAGTTTTCTTTTATATAGTTTGTCAAAATATATAACAGATTAACAATTATTAACTATGTCATATTTTATTTTACAGTTTACTTAAATAATTTTATAGAAAGTCTAATTAATTCAAGCACACTATATATCATGAATTCACTTGAAATGCCTTCTGATCTTAATACTTTATCACCATTTGAAGATAATCTATTTTTCCTATGAAGGCTACAGAAAAATAAGTATTCTCCGTGCCTAAACTGATTTTCTCTAACCAACTATATGCTCAAATTTATGGCTCACTTTTTTAACCAAATAATATTTTACTAACCACTTCATTTCACTTTAAAATATCTTATATATAAATTGATCAAGAACTTTTGAAATTAGACAAGCTTGATACATCTTTGTGTTTTTTCTGTACACCAAGTGCAGTTCTCCAGCTATCAATTTAATCTGTCTCCCAAAGACTCTTGATGAATACAGGCTTTGAAATTTGTTCAAATCGGAAGAAGTTCAATCTATAATTATCTTGAAGAAATGATAACATATACCTGCATTCAATTACATTTTTATCATTTTGATAAAATATTTGTTTTCTTAAAAAACAATTTTTGTACTCCACAAAAAATAATTCATAATCTAGTCAGCAAAGAGAATAAAATATTAATTAATAATAAAAACATTTTTTATGCATTTTATACAATGCAATATTTTATTTGTCAATATTAATTAATAATAAAAACATTTTTTATGCATTTTATACAATGCAATATTTTATTTGTCACCCTTACAAAATAGCTGATGGTATTAAATGTTCAACAATCAATGAAAAAGACTGCTGAACAATCAAAACCATCTGCTATTTTGCAAGGGTGATAATTAAAGTGTTGCATTATATAAAATATATAAAAGAAGTATTTTGATTATTTACGTTAATAATAATACAGTCAATACAATAAAATTATTGGAAGAAAATGATAACATTTAAAATGTTAATTATTTAATTTCTTCTTTCAAAAAAAAATGATGACATGCTTTTCTAGATCTTTGACATCCGCTTATAGATTACTTTGCAAAGGAAGAAAAGAGTTCATCATAGAACAACTTCATATTTTTCACAATCATTTTTTTTCATTCTTCTCTAAAACCAACTATACAATTATTATCAAAAATAAAAATATAATAATTCTTAATTTAAATAATACATTAATAATTTAACTATTTTTTTTTTTTTAATTAAAAAAAAATACTTACAAAATGTGCCATAATACTAAGTTTGTGAAGAGAAGGTTGCCGATTAAATAAAACAACATCTCCATCAATTAAGTGTCGTTCTACTATATCTCCGGTCTAAAAATATAAAAAAAAAATAAAAAATAACTCAAATGCCTATAATTAAGGCAAATTTTCTATCGATATACATTAGTTTTCACATATTCATGACATTTTACTTCAAGTCTTGGCATGAATACAGAAATTCACAGATAGTAGTGAAAATATATAATGTGCATTTTTTAACACACCCATATATGTGAAGTACGTATTCAAAAATAGCCCTTTGCAAATGATTATGGCCATTACAACTCCTGAAAGAAAAGATAGAAAGATAAAATAATAATAGACTATACAAACCAATTTGTGAATCACAAAAACATATATAGAACAAGAGTAATCAATTAGTTATTGATATTTTGTAATAAGTTTTTTTTATTTTTTTCTGCAGCAAACTGTTCTTTCTGAAAGACTTCAACATCTTGTCTAATTATAGCTCTCATTGTATTATATCTCAACCATATTTTCCCAATAAAAGTTAGCAATATTACACTTCTTTGAAATGACTTTGAATTAATCTTTATACACTTCTTAAGAGTATCTAAGATAATTTTTATAATGTAAGAAGAGTTCTATCCTTCCCATGAAAACCATGTTCAAGTTTATCGTAAAACACTCTTTTAGGAAGTCTGTTTACTTTAAAAATAAAATTAAAGAAAAAATCTACTTTAGTTCAATAGTTCTATTTAATTCATGATCAATGCTAATTTATATAAAAAATTATATTTGTCTGTCAAGTGGAAGAGAAAAAGAAGCAATCAAAAAGGAAGAATTGTTTTATTGTTTTTAGATTTTAAAAAAGATCGCATCTAATTATTAAGTGTGGGGGGTAAATCATTGAATGTGCTGATTTTCATTTTAAACAAGGAAGTAAAAAAGAAAGAGATTAATCCAAAAAAGTAATTATTGTTTTGACTTTTTCTTCTAATTATTGTTATATAAAATTTTACACCTATATAAAAATAAATGTAAAGAGTATATAAAAAAATTGTATATACACAACAAATATTAAAATCAAATTTATTTTGGGATTTGATGCTAAATGCGTTATACAAATCACTACTTTACAAAAAAAAGATAATTTGCAATTTCCCAGCCTGTGTTGCGAATAAAAAATAAAAATTTCTTTTTTTATTATTTTTTTTATTTAATTATTTTTTAAATTATAAATAACTAAAGTCCCAGATTTGAAAATCATAATAAATTTCTATAAAAACTCTACAATTGAACATAATAAACTATAAGTAATTATAAAAATGCTATTTTTTTTTTTTCCATATGTCATAGCATCGGCCGGGACGCGAACCCACAACTGTCTGCAACCAACTACTTGCTTGCATGGCGGCTGCGATACCTCTCGGCTATAAAAATGCTATTTCAATTCAGAAATCATAAAGAATATCAAATACATAGCCTTAATGCATTTATTTTCTAACATATTTAGCAGCATAGCTTTGCCTTTGAAAAGGCTGCTGCACATCAAAAATGCAAAATGATCATATATGTTTATGGTTTCTCATTGAAATAGTATTATTATAATTGCACATGGCTTCTCAAATTTGAAAATCATATTTACGGATGTACTACGATATATATATTCATATAATTTAAATTTTTCTTCATAAGATTAAAGCAAATTTCCTTAGATATAAATAACAGCATTTCTGGAAAATACTGCATTAAAAAAATACAAACAAACAAAAAACAAAAAAGAACAATTGATCAAATGAAAAAACGAAGATAGAGACAATCAAAAAAACTGACAGCTTCAAGATAGAAAGAAAAATTTGTATAAAATGTAATACTAAACTAAATATAATAATTCACAATTAAGTTACTAGTCAAAATTAAACTACAAATTCAAAACTAATGATTTCCTTGCCAAGACAGACTTCTCAAGTTCAAAGTTGAAAAACATAAAATAAATATATACTATCCTACTTTTGCACTTGCGAAGTCTGCCTTGGCTGAGAAACTATTAATAGTGGACTTATAATTTAATTTTGGTTAGTAATATAATTGTGAATGGATGTTCTTAGTTTATTATATTAATTGGTTTAGCTTTTATTATACTGACTAGTTTAACTTTTGCCATTTGATATGTTATATTTTAAAATGTAATACTACATATGATAATATAAATAGTTCATTATAAAAATAATAATTAATTAATAATAAATTTATATTTAATTCAATTCAAGTATATAATAATATTCCAATTATCATTTGCGGTAAATAAATCCTAGAAGGATTTTCAATTTGTTTGTTTTTTATATCTTCAAACAAGTTGTATTTGCAGTATTATTTTGACTTATCGTCTGGGCAATTGATCAAAAGATAACGTGATATCAATTATTAAGTGGATGGACAAAACACATCGAACATCTATTTGAAAACTTTATTTTCATTATAAAACTGGTTCTTCATCATAAAACTGAATTAAATTCTATTTTATTAATTTACAACTAATAATATTGAATATTGTTTCTGCATAACAGTTTCTTTTAAATATATTTTTCACTTTAATATTTTTCTCAGTATTTCTGAAACTATTTCTGTTGTTTATGCTTACTACCGAAAGATAATCAAAAAAAAGATAACTATTTTGTGATTTTACATTAATCATCAATGAATTTCATGAACTGTAATGAGATTTTCCATTGAACTTAATCGTGTTATATAAACTATATTATATAAAATATAAATATATGTGTAAACAAAGGAATGAATGGGGTTATTTCCATGTAATGACAAGAAAAATTTGTTTACAGTGTTGTTGCTAAGTAACTATCAATTAAAGAAGTATAATAACTATTCTTTCTTATTGCATTGCCAAATGTACATCACATAATACTAAGTCATCCATGGACTTTACTACTGCTTGTGTTCCAGTAGTAAAGTGCATGAATGATTTAGTATTATATGGTAACTACCAATTACTAATGACAGCATTTAAGTTAAACAATTTGCTCTAGTAATTCACAATAGCTTTTTGTCTTGGGGTTTATGTGGAAATAAAAGATGATTCTAAGTTAAGCCAAGGTAAAAAAACTACTGTGGACTACTAAAACAAACTGTTTAGCTTAAAGGCTGTAAACAGTAATCGATAATTACTAGCAGCATCACTGCTAAAAAAAATTTCTAGCCATTATACAGAAATACCCTCATTTGTTCACATCACAATTAATCCATGAAAAGATTTGATAACGTACAAGGCTAAAACTTTAGTCAGAAACACCTTAAAAATGCTTATGTGACAGCCAATCAGATGTAATAATGACTGCACATGGAACTCTCAATTCAAAAACACAAGCCAGAACACAAGAAAAAGATGGGACTACCTTCTTCTATACTTAAATTTATATATAAATAAGCCAGACTCAAGCATTCCAAACTAAGAGCGCAAAGCTTAAAACATCACATTTAATTCACTAAATATTATATATAAATAAACAACACGAAATCATTCGATTTACAACAAAGCAATTATTAAATCTAATGAAATGATAGTAGCAAATGTAAATATATAAATTTATTAAGCGCTAGTAGATATCTAATAACGTACAAGGCAAAACCTTAGTCAGAAGCACCTTAATAAATTTATATATTTACATTTGTTATTATCATTTCATTAGATTTGAAAAGATTTAATGTATAAAAATATAAATTTTGTAAAGTTTACGTAATGTGACTTTGCTCACTAGTTTATTGTTCTACTATTATCCAAGCTCTCTTCTAAATGGCCTAAGTAAAATGTCATTCATTTTCTTTTTCAAATGTATTTCCATTTAATATAATTTCCATAATTTTAAATATAACTTTGTGATGAAATAATCTAAAGATAATTAAAGCAGTCAACACTTAGACAATACCAATATCAATAACAATCAACAATCTCAATATGTTGTCAAGACAACCTCTTTTTAACAATAAAGGTGGAAATCCATCTTTACTTATGGTTCAATAGGTTTATAGAGACATTAAAGATTACAACTTGACCACAGAGAGTGAAATTATAGAAACAGAATTTAAATAAATCTCATTAAACAGGTAAATGTAACTTGTTCTGAATCCAGACTAACAAATAGTCAATTATAACAACTGAAAATTACAACTTTCAAACTGCATGCCTACAATGTATTACTTAAATTATAAAGCTAATAATGCTCAAGTCTAGATAGGTTTACAAATCTTAATTCATTGAAAGCAGTCTAAGTTTCTAAAGACAATATAACCATAAGGCATAACAACCCAGTAATAACATAAGATTCCCAAGGCATAGTTTATCTTTGCTTACCACCTCTTTAACATAATTCATTCTATTATCTAAAAATTTAAAACTGCATCATAATACAATAAAGCATCACAAGATCACAATATCTTATACTGTACCGGTCAAAACATGTTTATCCATCTAACATGAGCTGGAACTCACAAAATGTACTTCAAACCCAGTCCAGCCCAAGATTTAGGTCAGGGACCAACCTGGATTCAAACCCACTCCATAAGCTCCAGATCAAACACCTAATGAATAACATAATAGTGATGGCACATGAGAATTAATTTTAAATCAGGCCGACTAGGAGAGCGGAGAAGACAATGAGACATCTCTTAACTATGACTATATTAAAATACATATAAGCAGGCTTTACTTTTGGAAGTGGAGAAAAGAAGGAATTCAAACTACTCAGATACGTTAGACAATAAAATATATTTTAATATACTGACAAATTATTATTATACATTTATAAATTAACTACATTAGTATGTGCGTGAATGAGCAAGCGATAGATAATTACATAGTGTCATTCACGCTATTATTTCTCATATGCTCTTTATTAGCTAAATAATATATTACAAATAAACACACATCTTTGGTGGGTCCAATATTAAAATGCCAATCGAATATTAGAAAGAATTATGATAATACTGCCATTAACGCTTTGATTGACGGTTCAGAAATGTGGTGACTAACAAATGATTGAGGGGAGCGTTCTGAAATTCATTATACATATGATATAAATTATTTTCACGCCATTGAGGTCGTGAAAATAAACAAAAGACAGTTGAAAAATTATATTTGAAACTATGACAAAAATATTTATTGAAAAATTATTTAAACAATAGTAAGACTAACGCTTTATTTTCCCCAAGGCATATAGATACTCTTAAATATATATATATATATATATATATCACGATGGTGAGATTGTATATGATTGAAATAAACTTAATTAATAAATAGAAGTAATTGGCATTTATATATATATTAAACAAAGCTTAATTTTAATATTAGAGCATTAAAACTGGGTCTTGAAGCAAAAGAAATAATAATAATAATACGAAGAAGTTTGCGGTGCTGACATAATAGCCTAAAATAATTAAGAGGAAAAAGGTTGTGCTTCTGGATGAAAAATGAAATCTCACACTCCCTTCTTGGGTAGTGCTTAGAGAAAAGTGGATAGGCATGGCGTGGCCCAGACTTTTGCTGGTATAACCGACACGAGAGGCCTTTTATCTATGAAGTGTATATGCATAGCGTGTGCCAAACTTAGGGATCACCGCCAGAGGCTTTTGATACGAAGAAAGAATATGCATAGCGTGTGCCAAACTTACGAAATCACTGCCAGAGGCATTTTTATACGAAGACTTGAGAAGAAATCTATGGGTTCGAACTCGTCGTAACCCCCAGATTAAGAAGCACGTATATATAGAACGAAGATAGGCTATATGACAGAAACGCAGTACGAATGAATGTCTCTAACAACATGAGATAAGTTTTACTGCCTTAAAAATAAATGACCCTTGTTTGAATACTATAATACGCCATGCAACTATAATATATATAGAGAGAGAATATTTCATTTAATAAAATATATGTTAAGATTTTATATAGTAAAAAAAACATTAAGATTTAGATTTCAAATTAATAAAATACATGTTAAGATTTGATTTAGTAAGAGAAACCTTAAGATTTACCCCCATCCCTTTTCTGATATTTAAAATAAATCAATACCACTTTCGCAATTTTATAATAAATGAAATATATAAGTACTTTATTTGATATTTTAAGCATACATTTTAAGAGTATATAAATAAAAAAAACTAGCAGTTATATATATATATGTAAAACAATTAAGTCACCTTATTTTAGAATTAAATAAATAATATTTTATAAGATTTCAAAGCGTTAATTAGCTTAAGTTCTGGATTTTCAGAGTTAAACAAATCAATTTTTATATTAAAAACGAACCTAAAATGTTGATTCATAAAACAATCTGGCGAACGTATTAATTAACAATACGTTATATTTTAAGGGAACGTTAATAAACTTGATTCATGAAGGTTTACTTAAAAAGAAGAAAGGATTTTTAGAAAATTCAATTCGTCAGATTGTTTTAGATTGACATATTAATAAGCAAGCAGATATATAAATCAAATAATAAATATATATAAATAAATGACTGCACCAAAATAAAAAAGAAGTTAAAGCATATGAGATAGGATTAAATTTATAGAAATTATTGAACAGCAAATTACATGTTACTTATATATATAAAAATATACATATTAATTTAAAAGACAGAAAATTGTACAATACGTTAGATACTTGATAGCAGGATTTGAGATTAGTGAGGCTAGATTCATTTTCAAATAGTAACATAAAAGTTACCTTGCGCACATTTAATAAGTCTATTTTCCAAGTACGGCTTATGTATGGCAAATTGAGGATCCAAAATGAATTCTTCTTGGTAACGGCAAACTTTTATTAGCATTCTAAAGTTCTTTTTAGATCTTTCTTCATTTCAGGGCAGCAGGATATTACGGTAGCGGCAGAGGCCACTGAAGAGTGGTGGATTTACTGCTACATCATTTGTAAGTTTCAAGCAAAACGAAATGTTTATAATACCTCTCTCTAAAAGTAGCTAATCCCCTGTTTCAATAGTAGTTAATCCCCTTATGATTCAAAATTCAGTCATTTTATACTTTTTCTTTCATCAGTTGTTTTTGAAGATGCAATTGTAAGATAACGTCCAAAAATAAATTCAAATCTATTTCCAGATTAGAAATAGATTTGACAACATGTTTTTAACACAAGTAAATCTTTAATCTACTTAATCCCATTTATTTTAAGTAAAACTTTAATAAAAAAAATACCTTCCCTAGATTAAAACAATAGTGCTTCCAACCCCTAATTATTTTTAGACAATTAATAACACTTGCATCTTCCATATTGGATTTTATAAAATAAATATATAGTTTAATAGAAAAACAAGCAATTTAAAAGAAAAAGCCAAAAATGACATATAATAAATATTTAAAAACATCAATATTTTGTTATTAAGTTTTGCTCCTATGTATATATTTGAGCCGCATCTATAATACTTTAATAAAAAGAACTAATAATTAATAAAAAGAATTAATAATAATTTTAAAACATGTTATTGAAACATTAAATTTTATAATTTAGGCGCGTATCTCAAATATATACATGAAATATATATACAACAAAAAGGAGCGAGATGGGATATAGGGGTTTGAATACGGGTTAGTAGGGTACGGGTTAGTAGGTAGAAACATGAAGCACAATCTTATGCTAAGATTTACTGCTTCAATACTAGCACATAATTGTTTATAAACAAGGCAAAACTCTCCATACAGTAGTGCCACCCTATGGCAACCAGAGTAATCAATGGATGCCAAAAGGCTTGTGCATAAAATCCCTATCTAATGCCTACTCATCCAATATCCCCAGACTAGTTTCTGGCTTATGACCTTCATCAGTGAAGAGCTTTGGATCTGAGAGCACTGCACCTAGATCTTAGGATCTAATGCAACACTCCAGAAACCACCTTTTATCTCTACTTAACTATAAAACTATGAGAATGAAATTGAAAACACAATAATATTTTCAATCTAAGCTCAATAGCCTATACAGTCATATGGGTCTGAAGTCAGTTTAGCACCCACAAATTTTGGTGTCTTTGGCCCTTTAACAACCATAGCCACCACTATCCTATTAGGCAGGATTGGTGTTAAACCATTAAGCATCACATGATCACAATCTCTTATACTAGCACATAATTGTTTATAAACAAGGCAAAATTCTCCCACCCTGTGCCAACCAGAGTAATCAATGGATGCCAGAAGGCTTGTGCATAAAATCCCTATCTAATGCCTACTCATCCAATATCTCCAGACTAGTTTCTGGCTTGTGGCCTTCATCAGTGAGGAGCTTTGAATCTGAGAGCACTGCACTTAGATCTTAGGATCTAATGCAACCCTCCAGCAATCACCTTTTACCTCTACTTAACTATAAAACTGTGAGAATGAAATTGAAAACACAATAATATTTTCAATCTAAGCTCAATAGCCTATACAGTCATATGGGTCTGAACTCAGTTAGGCACCCATATATTTTGGTGTTTTATAGTTAAGTAGAGATAAAAGGTAGTTGCTGGAGGGTTGCATTAGATCCTAAGATCTAGGTGCAGTGCTCTCAGATCCAAAGCTCCTCCCTGACGAAGGCCACAAGCCAGAAACTAGTCTGGGGATATTGGATGAGTAGGCATTAGATAGTGATTTTATGTACAAGCCTTCTGGCATCCATTGATTACTCTGGTTGGCACAGGGTAGCACTACTGTATGGAGAGTTTTGCCTTATTTATAATACAATAAAGCTTATAAAGATCATTATCTATGAATCTAAGATAGTTTAAATATTCACCATTCTCCAATTTAAATTATTACAAATTTTACGACTTTTTTCCAAATGTAGTGGAAAATAATTTATTACATTTACTTTATTTGTAAGTTCATGAATTTGTCCAGTGACTACAATCCAAATGTAATCAAATTAAATATATTTAAAAATTATAATATGTGCCAATTTTCATTTTAGATACATAAAATAATTTCAAATATATTAAAATATATATTACCTTAAGTTCTTGGGAGATTTTCTGTCTACTTCCATACCGTAAAAATCTAAATAAAAATCAAAATAAATGCATATAAATCAAAACAATAAATTATAGTTCTTTTTTTTTCTACAGCAAAATCAAACAGAAATAATAAAAATAGAAAATGCATTGTCATAAGAAACACATATGAATGCAAAATTTCAACTAGAACAGAAATTGAACACTAGGCAAAAACTGAGGCTGCTTTCTTATTTTCTGTCCTGCCACTGCTAGAGACGTCATTTCTGCAAAAATTGCAGAAAATATTCAGAGTAGGGGGCCAAATAGCAGACGACGCAACTTCTGGCCACTAGATGGCGCTGTTCACCATGCGTATGCACAGCAACAGCATGCCATGTGGCCAAAAGCAGACGACGCAAAGTTCCAGCCACTAGATGACGCTGTTCACCATGCGTATGCACAGGAACCTTATGCCAAGTAGCAGCCAGCACTACTACCCGCTAGGTGGCGCTGTTAGCCATAGGTAAACCGATCCAGTTCACATCGTCTGCTAAACAGCGACTACCCAGCATTCTAGCCCACTACTCTGAATATTTTCTGCAATTTTTGCAGAAATGACGTCTCTAGCAGTGAGTGGCAGGACAGAAAATAAGAAAGCACCAAACTGAGTTACAAAAAACTGACTAAGTTTAATAAAAATAGATAAAAATAGTTCAAATCCTAGTTTTAAACTTTAAAGGATTCTATGAAATGTATGTTATCAAATTTGTGATAATTACTCTGCTGATAACAATTTTGTATAAAAAATTTTAATTTCTGATTTTTCTTCTTAAAGAAAAAAATAGCATACCATCTTTATTCAAGTTAATGTATCTATAAAATGTATCCATTAGTGATCGAATTCTAATAACATCCTGTTTGAAGCAAGGATCTAAATAGCAGATACATATCTAACAATAAATAAAAAAATGTCAGAAAATTAAATAATCTGTATTTTGTTTGAATATTATTTGCCATATCTAAAAATTATTTCTGTAATTTTATGAACCTTATTAATTGTGGACTCAATATGAACATAAAAAGATCCTCACTAGTACATCTAGATTTTTTTTAAATGTTATATTTAATTTTAAGAATATAAAATATAATTAGAAATACAATAATATTCAGAATTACAAGAATATTGGCCAATCATCAGTATAGTATAATAAAAATGAAGATTTGAGATAATTCTTACATGATCCATATAAATGTTAGATAATAAAAGTACCAAAATGCTGCCTTGAAGAAACAAATTACAATCAAACAAAGTAGAAATTTATAATTATACTTGATAAATGCCTTTTTAATTCTTAACAAATAAATTTAATATGCTCTAAAAAAAAACCTAATCCATGACATTTTTAAAATGAAATATTATGATGAATCTGTCAAAACCTTTAAATGAGTCTGTAAATAGCATATATAATCTAAGGCACATGCATAATAAGATCAAAATAGTGATATGATTTGTTTCAATTTGCCTATTTGGCAAAGAAATATATTGAGTAAAAGCTGACTACTTACTTATATCTTCAATTATTTTATTATATACACATTTTTCAAAAATTCTAGCTGTAATATATAAAACAGAAATAAGTCTGAAGTTATTTATATATTTCTTAGAACCATTTGAGAACTTTAAAAAAAGTACACTATAAAACAATTCAGTATACAACAAAAAAAAAAAAAAAGTATACTATCCCATCTCAAACTAATATATAATCTATATTTTTTTTTATGGACACAATAGTGTCCTCACTACTTAATCATTCAATTAAACTAGGTTAATCAGTATTATAAGTAATATATATATATAATAAGAAATACAAAGAATCTTGATTCCATATCAGAATTCTTACATAGTTGAGTCGAATATTCTGAAAAATCTTCAGAATCTTTAAGGATAAACCAAAACTCTCTAGGATTAGTGAAGAGATTATTTTTCATATCTTTATACGATTTAGAAAAATCTTTCTCATCAATAAAAATTCACTAATTTTCTATAATTAATGAGATTATTAATACAAAATGTTATGAATTTTAAAATGATGTTTATTGTGACAGGTTTTCTCAGAGGCAAAAAAAAACCTTTAGAAAAAATCATTGAAAGGTAAATATTTTATTAGAATATATAATCTCTTTTCATATTATAAGATAAAAATCATCCAGCATTACGTACTTTAATAAATAATTCAACTGGAAATGATTATTATTATTTGTATCTATGAAAGCATTCCTGAGAAAGTATTGGAGATGTTTAACAGATTATAAGAGAGAATTGGATATATATTTAGCACTCTAATTAATAAAGTTAAGATTATGATGATGATAATGAAATTGGCTATATAAATTTAGAAATATTCTAATTAATTGAATAAGGTACTGAATTTACTTATAAATAACAGGAATAACATACATTCCTTCATAAAATTTCTATGTATACCTGACTATCAGGAGATTAGCATATATGAGACAAATTATATTGCATTACATACCTAAAAATTAAAATAATCATGGGTAATGCTACAGGACTGACAACCAAATAGTAACAATGAGAGCAGAAAAATTATTGCAATTATGAAACAGATTATATAATGTCATGTTTATTATGGCAATAGAAAAAAAAGGAGAGGATTAATTTTTGAGCCCTATTTAAAAAATAATGAAATTCCAAATAGTGAAATTTCAAAAAATTAGAAAATATATATATATTCAACTTAGAAAAAAAAATATTTGCTAATATTTCTTTCTAACAGGTGACTATTATAAAACAAAACATAAAAGCTACTGTTTTAAAAATTTCCATGAGCCGTAAAAAATAAAAAGCATTAAAAGAAGTTGAATAATATAATAAGAATGTTGGAAAAAAGCAGATTGATTAAGATGAATTCTTTTAGAATAACAAATTAATTAAAGAAATTCAAAAAAATAAGACTGATAAACCCTCAGAAAAGACAATTGGCAAAAAAAAAAAAGATATAAAAGGAATAAAATACGGATTACTGATTATCCAAATCCCTCGAACGGTCTTGATAAAAAAAACAAAAAGTTATAAAAGAGAAATGTAAATACTGATTCTAATAAAAACAAATTTATGGTAAACAACTTTGATAATGGAGAAAATTTTATAATGGTCAAAAAAAAAAAAAACATATTGTAAAAATTAACAATTGAGGCATCTTTTTAGAAACAAAAGTTAAAGTTAAAAAAAGATAAACTATGACCTCAAAAGTAGAAGAAATGCCTTATTTTATTCATCAATTATGAAGACATATCAAATCGGTCATTGGGGATCTTTATCCTCGAGCTTGTAATAACTAGAACCCAATTTATCAACCAACTGAATGACTAATTAGATTGGTTACTTGAAAAATAAATCCTATGACGACTGCTTGTAACTTTAAAAAATTGTCATACTTCAACTGAACAACACTCGAATAGTGAATCATTGACAAGATAGGCAAATGTATAAATACTACTAGATAAAACTCTTAGATTTATTTTTTTCTAGAAAAATTGAATTAATATTGATATTTGTGAATATCAGTAATTTATAAAGAAGTTTGAAAAAGTCAATTAATTGAGCAAGCAGAAAATGAAAGGCTAAACTTAAGGTAGGTTAGGAGTATAGTGTGCTAACATCAGAAAAATGTGAATTGGATTATAAATAAAAAAATAAAAATCAATGATATAAAAAAAAGTGAAAATAGGAAAAAACTTGGTAAAACATCAGTAAAAATATAAATGATATTAGATGAAATACTATCCATCCTAACTTGAACAGAATAACTTAAAAGTAAATAATTATCCAGTTACAGAATTAAAGTGATAAATAATATAAAGAAAGCTTCTAGAGGACTGACATATGACAAACTTGATCAAAATCCACAGAATATTCACAGGAACTGTCTAAGTTTCTGCCAATTTATCAATAGGTGAGTAATAAAGGCCAAAAAATCATCAATAATGTTTTTGTTTTGGGGTATTTTTCTTTATGAAAACTAGTCTTTTATTTAAAAAAACATAATTCTCAAAGATTGAAAGGATAGTGAGAATTATCTTTACCTTTAAACAGAATATAATCAAATTATTATTATTATTATTATTTTATCTTCCTCTTAGATTTATTCTCACTCACTCTTAGTAATATCTTAGTACTTCTAAACTCATCTTGCCAATTTATTTTTCATTTTTCCATATTTCAAAAGTTTATAAAAGCTTGGCCCTTCTTTCAATTTTTCAAACTAGACTATACATTTTATTGGACTTTTTCTCAAGTCTCATCTCACTGGCCCAAAAAATAATTTTTTTCATTTATAAAAATCTTCCTCTAAAGAGTTTCAATATTTTTTTTTTCATCATTATGATAGTCATAAAATCTGAATACCTAATAGACTACTAAACTCTCCTAACATTAAGACTATTATTAATAGCACTCTCTCATCATAAACTAAACAAAATGGATAACCTTATGGTTATAGATCCACTTGATATGATAATTCATCAGTAAGAAAGGTCAACATATAAAAACAAACTACATTTGAAATTTATTTTTTCTCACTATGAACTAATTATGTCAATATATACAAATCTAACAACATCTGACTTATATAACTATCATCATTCAATAGTGAAAGGGTGTTTTCCATTAGAAAAGTCTACTTTAAATTATGCCTCTACAAACATATAACAATAAAATACTAAATGGTATCTGGATTTCCTAGCTTTTATTATCCAATAAACATCACATGACCACCACCTCTTATGCTTGTGTATAAATATTATCAATCAAATTGTATAAGGGCAGCAAAAACTTACAATATTTTTTTTTTTTTCCCATATGTCATAACTTCGGCCGGGACGCGAACCCACAACCGTCTGCAACCAACTACTTGCTTGCATGGCGGCTGCGATACCTTTCGGCTAACAACGCAAGACAAATCAGTAACAAAAAAATGGTAATTATATATAATTTATATGGAAGAATGTATGATTATTTAGAATAAAATTGAAAGAATTTCTTACAAGTTAATATTATTATAATTTAAAACTATTACATATATTTTTAGGAAGTAACTTATTAATTTATGTATATGTATCAATTGATTTACATAAATATATATATAAATAAAAAACAAAATGCAATTAAGTTGTCTACAGCCGCTTTTAATTTTTTAACCAGAAGACTGGTTTTATCAGGAAATATAGTTCTCTGGTTGAAATATTAAAAGTGACTGTAGGTAAGTAGTTATGTT
This sequence comes from Epiperipatus broadwayi, assembly GCA_028023455.1. Lineage (NCBI taxonomy): Eukaryota > Metazoa > Onychophora > Udeonychophora > Euonychophora > Peripatidae > Epiperipatus > Epiperipatus broadwayi. The sequence continues at coordinate 24,882,066 of JAQFVV010000002.1, forward strand.
TTGTTTATTATTTATTTTTATACTTTTTTTAGTTAGTTTATATATATACTTTTATTGTGTCTATATATATATTTGTGCTAATACATAAGCCTATGTGAACTATATATATATATATATGTTTTGTAAGATGTTAATGTATGTGAACAAGCAAGAAACCATTCAGGCAAACTAAGATCGATGAATGAACAGTCTTGATTACAATTGTGGCTTCGGATAGTATCTAAAATTGTTTGAAAACAATTCAATAATATCTGTTATTTTCTTCAAAGCAGTAAAAATATTAAACGGAGATGGTATTAAAACATTGTTCAAGTAATTTTAGATATTATGTGTAGCCACAATAGTGATCAGCTCAATCCATCTAGTGATTTTTCTAAGCATAAAAGGTCTATTGCCTGTCCCAACATCCTGGAAATCCCCCCCCCCCCAAAAAAAACAGTTGACATATTAGTCAATATATATTTATATATTAACACACCCATAAGGGTAAGTAGGTAAATATAATTTCAATTATTTATTTGCAGGTGGAAGAACTAATAGCAACACAAAAAAAAGGTTGCTTCTCGTAATCATGATAATGATAATCGCACGGTGCATGATGTTAGCGAGAATTTTCAGCCTTTTGTCTAAAAACAAACAGCAAATAATGATAAATTTTAATCAGATGCCAAATCTACTGAAAACTATTTAAAACTTCTATTTTTCTACCCTAACATACTAGTATGCCTATTTAAAGCATCCCTCATTAAAACATTTTCTTGCAGAAGAGTGTCTTCAAATAGACTATGAAATTTCACCCAAATGTCAAGAAATTAAAAACAACATTCAATAAGACTATGGCATTATACTTCTTCATAACAGAAATGGCTAAGAAAAATTTAAGCTAAATAGGTTGCAAAACAATACCCAGATACATATACGGAATAGTATTAGGACATTAAACAATAGCTTTTAAATCAGTATAGAGAGGAAAGTGAGTTCTTAGACAAAACTTAATTACAGAAGATAAACCAGAGAACCATCATTCTGAGCCAAAAATAAAACCAGGATTGAAAATTACAATTCTTGACGATTTATAAGAATAATGTAAAAGTAGCTTATGATAAAAGAGAATCAAGAGAGAGTGTTAATGATTACAACTTGATATATAACAAAGTCAAGACCATTTTCTTCAAAGCATTACACTACTGCATTACAATGATTATCCTAAAGTCATTGATTTGTGAAATTAAATCTTCCAAAAACTAATCTTTGAAATATTCGAGCACCGTCCAATTAATTTGAACCTTTATTCCTAATGCTATATATAGGTCCACTGAAGAATATGTTGAAAGACCAAAAATTTCCATGGGCTATAATGTGAAAGAAAATGAATAACAGTCATTGGCTCACATCTCAATTGAAAATATGTTATTAAGGATAGATTATGTTTAAAAATATTATTTATGTTGTTTTCTTGTCAATGTGATAAAATTTTAAAAAGATGAAAATAATTTATTATATTTCAAGTACGTACATATATATTGTACTGGGTTCACTCTGCAGAAGATCTTACTTACACTGCAAATGTTTTGGCTGGTTTCAAACTGCTTTATAACACATTTATAATCTTATGTAATTATAAATGTTAAGTGAACGAACCGGCACATTTGAGCAAAGTGGGAAATATTATTGATAGCTTTAACTATCAACAATACCCACAATCAGATCGTGGCCCACCTCGGCTGCTAGATTCAAACCTCTACTATCCAAACACTTTATTTGTTTCGGAGTAAACCCCGGGCGCCAGCTAGTCTACGACTAACGTATTCAAACAGTAGGCTCATAATCCAGCGCTCGAAACAATTCCTTAACTAGCTCAGCCTACTTTTTAATCGTTAACAACTTATACAAAAGTAGTGGTGAAAGAATTGATAAAAGATTGATAAAAGAATTGACCGACAAAATAAGGCTTAAGTTTAAAGACAATTTATTTAATTAACACTAATTATACTAAATTTAAATATTTTATAAATCTCATTTAATTAATAACACTGATATAATGATCACGCACATATTAACTCATACACTCACATATATAATAATAAAGCATTAAATAGTATTTGAAATTTAACACACAAATTAATAGTTCATTTTTTATGTGCTATAGAGTTCATATTTTTGACTCTTGGAGGATTCACACAAATTTTTACAAATGCGATGGCTACTTTAGAATGAATATAAGAAAAATGTTTACCTAGGATTTTTGAAACGGGTATACTGCGTCTTGTTTGCTGCTTCTAATAAAGTATATCTAACCGGTTAGATTTGAGGTTTCTTGAGGAGATTTAATGCTTATCCATTGGTATTATTCTTGGAGACAGTTAAACATTGACGGAGGATTTCCAAGCTGTTACGCAGACATTATTTCATGGGCAGATCTTGCTGATATTATTGGACTCAGGCTGGAGAAATTCGTATGTTTTCCGAAGGTTTTAACACTGCATTTCTGACTGATACATAATAACTGCACGATCTAGATTATCTCTAGATTAGACTGAACGGTTTTCTGAACTGATCGTCCGATAAAATTTTGGCTATTTATATGTGACGCATGTTTTCATTTTGATATCCCTGCCGGCAATATCTGTTGTGGAAATTCCTTTGATAATCCTTTGACAATGTGTTTTTGAAGATTGTTTAATTAGTAGCCATGAAAACGTGTTGTTTTTATACTTTTAATTAGTAGCCCACCGCTGAAATCTTTACTGATAATCTTCTGTATTCATTTATTTCATCTTAACATTTATTTTTAACATTTAATACGCGTATACTTATTACATTACAATCGCACGTACATATATAAATTTTATTCTAATAAACTCGGATGAACAGAGATTTATATTTTAACTTATAATAAAAAATAAAAAAACTCTTTAAAAACTTTTACTTTTCTCTACAGGAAAACTCCTCCTCCCTTCTTTTGAATTAATTAATTGTAATAACTCTTAAACTTTCAACTATTTATTTTAACGAACGATTTATTTTTATTTTATAATTTTTTTTAAAGTAAAAATTATTATGTACCAACTACGTTCTTGGTACATTACACCTCCCTCCGTTTTGAGAGTAAAATGCGTCACTCTTGACCATTTTATCTCTGATAACTTTAATTCTTAATTCGAAATATTTATTATTTTTCTAAGTTTGCTTTTCATATCTTTCACTTTACATATTAAGGGCAATCTGTTTTGACTATCCTTTCCTTCTATCTATGCTGAATACATTGCTCACAATGATCTAAATCCTGGATAACGACCACCGGTACAAACTAATTTTGTGGCACAGGGATCTTTTAGAAACGAAGCGGATGCAGATTTGCTGACTTATACCAGCTTAAACATATAAAAATTCGAAGCTTCATTTGCCGGGTTTCTACCGGGCTTGGAAAAAAAGAAAGGGTCGCTGTGAATGGCAGGAATTTATCAACTGTCCATTTCCGTCTTACACTTTGGAAAACGAGGAATGATCTCTAATAAGTCCTTTACGGGTGCTAAATTTTATCCAGACAACAGCTGTAACTTATCCTTAACTAAACTTATTTCACACTACCCTCTTCCCTTAATTTCAAACCCTTATACACTCTTAATACAACTTAGATTGACTTTATATTTTATCTATTTTAACCTTACAATATTATTTTTAAGTTAACATGATCATTATTTTAAACATATTTATTTAATCTTACAATACTATTCTAAACTATTACGGACATCATTTAAATAAATTAGTCTTAGGATATTATTTTTAAACCATTACTTTAACTTTAACATGTGTGTATTCAAAAAAAAAAACTTTTACTTTATTATCAACCATTTATTTATTCAACTTTTATTAAAACTTGTGTATATTCAAAAACAACTTTCTTTATTACGATTCATTCTCTACTGATATTTTTTTTGACTTGACTTTAAATCATTTATTTACTTCCATTTATTACCGTGCGTGTATTCCAAAAACAAAAAAAAATCTATTAGTTTATTATGAGTCATTCTTTATTATTATTTACTACAGATATATTACGCTTCATTATTTAACTTGATTTTATGGATTTTATTTTAACTATTTCACCTACTTATTTATTTATGAACCTTTTTCTTAATTAATATGTGCGTGGAGAAAAAAATCTTTTATTTTACGAAGCCTCCGTTATTATTATTACTTTCAAGCATTTAACTTATTATTATTCAGTTATTTTTAAATTATTATTTTCGTTTTAAATAGAAGTTTCACATTTAAATTTAACAGACTTATTTACGTTAGAAAAAAAATTTTACTCATAGTCCATTTCCGGTCCTTTTTGTTTCCGTTTACTTCAATATTCCGACCCTTAACTAACCTCTAAACTATGTAGGCGGTTCCTTCTTTCTTTCTACTAATTCACTAATATAAATTATACTCCATATTCCCACGTCTCTTCCTAGATTAAAATTTATTGATTTATCTCTTTCCCTTTCCATTCTATTTTCAACTTTGTAAATCAGAAAACCTTGATACCTAGCACAACTCCGTATTACTTTAATATTAGAATATTTTTTTCTACATTTTCTTTTTATTTTAAATCTACGTTTAAAACAAACATGAACTTTTACTTTAACCTTTTTAAAGTTTTGTAAAAACTTTTCAACGCTATTTCTTGATCTACATTTGTTTCTACTTTATCTGTCGCAATGCTATCCGATTCTAATTCAATTTCTATCTCTTTCGTGACCTCAACTTCCTTACTTTCTTTAACTAAATCTACCTCTATACTTTCTTGATTTACCTCTATCTTTCCTGTAATTTCACATCTCATTTCTTTCATTTCCCTAATCATTTCTTCTTTTATTGCCTGCTGGCCCTGCTTAACTTCACTAATTTCTTCCTTCATTGCCTGCTGACTTTGCTTGAATTCACTCATATCCTCCTTCATTTCTATCACCAACTTTATCAACATCTTCATCATCATCTGTGACTCACTCTCCTCTTTTTCCACAATTTGAGGGTTTTTAAAATATATTGGGCTTTCTTCCGGCTCCATTTCTTTATTCATAGTGACGCTATTGCTTTTTTTTTTTAAAAAAAATATCTTTTGCATTAACAAATTGAATATTATTATTGTTTATTTATTTTTCTTACTAAGAAGGAAACATACGCTGACTCCACTCCCTTTGTCCTTTCCGCTACCCGTTCTAACACCTTAACTCCACCCAGAATATCGAACTGTCTTTGATTTGATAGAATGATTTATTTTAACTAACGTGAATAGCATAAATCGCTTATCATTTAAAGAAAAAAAAAGTTTTCAGTCAATTCTTTTTTTTTTTAAATTAAACCAGTTTAAATACGTAATTTAGCTTTTCTTTAAGATTTTTATTTTTAAACAAGAAACAAAGTATTTAATTACTATTGTTTCTTAGGTCCAGCCCCAAGTTGGGTATAGCCATTTATGTACCGGGTTCGCTCCGCAGAAGATTTTACTTACACTGCAAATGTTTTGGCTGGTTTCAAACTTCTTTATAACACATTTATAATCTTATGTAATTATAAATGTTACGTGAACGAACCGGCACGTTCGAGCAAAGTGGGAAATATTATTGATAGCTTTAATTATCAACAATACCCACGATCAGATCATGGCCCACCTCGGCTGCTAGATTCAAACTCCTACTATCCAAACACTTTATTTGTTTCGGAGTAAACCCCGGGTGCCAGCTAGTCTAAGACTAACGTATTCGGACAGTAGGCTCATAATCGTGCTCGAAACAATTCCCTTAACTAGCTCAGCCTATTTTTTAATCATTAACAACTTATACAAAAGTAGTGGTGAAAGAATTGATAAAAGATTGGTAGAAGAAATGACCGACAAAATAAGGCTTAAGTTTAAAGACAATTTATTTAATTAACACTAATTATACTAAATTTAAATATTTTACAAATCTCATTTAATTAATAACACTGATATAATGATCACACACATATTAACTCATACACTCACATATATAATAATAAAGCATTAAATAGTATTTGAAATTTAACACACAAATTAATAGTTCATTTTTTATGTGCTATAAAGTTCATATTTTTGACTCTTGGAGGATTCACGTGAATTTTTACAAATGTGATGATTACTTTAGAATGAATATAAGAAAAATGTTTATCTAGGATTTTTGAAACGGGTATACTGTTTGTTGTTTGCTGCTTCTAATGGAGTATATCTAACCGTTTAGATGTGAGGTTTCTTCAGGAGATTTAATGCTTATCCGTTGGTATTATTCTTGGAGACAGTTAAACATTGACAGAGAATTTCCAAGCTGTTACGCAGACATTATTTCACGGGCAGATCTTGCTGATATTATTGGACTCAGGCTGGAGAAAGTCGTATGTTTTCCGAAGGTTTTAACACTGCATTTCTGACTGATACATAATAACTGCACGATCTAGATTATCTCTAGACTAGACTGAACACTTTTCTGAACTGATCGTCCGATAAAATTTTGGCTATTTATATGTGACGCGTGTTTTCATTTTGATATCCCTGCCGGCAATATCTGTTGTCGAAATTCCTTTGATAATCCTTTGACAACGTGTTTGTGAAGATTATTTAATTAGTAGCCATGCAAACGTGTTGTTTTTATACTTTTAATTAGTAGCCCACCGCTGAAAGCTTTACTGATAATCTTCTGCATTCATTTATTTCATTTTAACATTTATTTTTAACATTTAATACGCATATACTTATTACATTTCAGTAGCACGCACATATATAAATTTTATTCTAATAAACTCGGATGAAAAGAGATTTATATTTTAACTTTTAACTTATAATAAAAAATAAAAAAACTCTTTAAAAACTTTTACTTTTCTCTACAGGAAAACTCCTCCTCCCTTCTTTTGAATTAATTAATTGTAATAACTCTTAAACTTTCAACTATTTATTTTAACGAACGATTTATTTTTATTTTATAATTTTTTTTTAAGTAAAAATTATTATGTACCAACTATGTTCTTGGTACAATATATATATATAATTTATATTGGAAATCAGAAATTAAATAAAAAGTATTACAACTGCTTACTTTTTAATATTAGTTTTCCTGTGTTCGATAAAATTAGCACCAGGATGAACATCAGGGCCATTAACAACTAACTGCCTCATTAATTCAATATTAGCATGGGTTACCTGCAATAATGAAAATTTAGTGTTAAAATAAAAATTTATTCATTTTATATGGACATATACAAAAATACATAATATATAAATAAAATAGACATATATTCACAAAACAATAAACCAGTAAAATGTACAATCTGTTATAAAGGCAAGCTCTGTAAAAAAAAAAAAAAAAAGATTCCATCTACAGAGACTGCCTTGGCCACGGATTGTTGATTCCACTGGTTTATTAAACTTGGGCTGCTATCATGTGAATTACAATTTGAAACCTGCTATACAGTTTATGGTTTAATATGTAGACATTATAATTATTCAATTTTCCAAGCTAACATATTAAAAACCTGAAACTTACATTAATTATAATATTGAAGTATTCTTTATTGAGCCTCTTGTGAAACAAGATATTAGATGATATAACCTACAACAGCGGTCCCCAACCCTTTTGCATTTAAGAGCACATTCTATAATACCGGCCAGGTGGCAGGCACCATTTATTTTTTCAGTGTAAATTTATAGTTGGATATTGTTAATAATACACATAATAGAGAAAAAAATATTTATTTAAAAAATAAAATTTTAACATTTGATTACAATATAATACAACAATTTATAAGAAATTTTAAAAATTAAATTTATTTGTATCAAATAAATAATTTTTTATCATGTTCGGATAGCGGCGGGCACACGTAAAAATGGTCTGTGGGCGCCATGGTGCCCACGGGCATAGGGGTGGGGACCCCTGACCTACAATATTAAGACAGACAAAACTCTCTATACATATTGCCACTCATTGCAAGCCAGAGTAGTCAATGGATGCCAGAAGGCTTATGCATAAAATCTCCATCTAGTATCTAGTCATCCAATATCCCCAAACTAGTTTTTGGCTTGTGGCTTCGTCAATGAGGAGCCTTGGATCTGAGAGCACTGCACCTAGATCTTCAGATCTAATTCAACCCTCCAGCAGCCACCTTTTATCTCTACTTAATTACAAAATTATGAGTCTTAAATTGAAAACACTATAATATTTTCAATAGATATTGGATGAGTAGGCACTAGATGGGGATTTTATGCACAAGCCTTCTGGCATCCATTGATTACTCTGGCTTGCAATGAGTGGCAATACATATAGAGAGTTTTCCTGTTTTAATAACAGTTATAAGCAAACGTAAGAAATGGTGATCATGTGATACCTACAATAGCTAACAAGAACAGTTTCAAAAAAATTATTTCATCAGATGCTATATATGAATTTAATTTCTTTCTAAAAATACTGCTATGAGAAAATATATAAATGTGAAGTTGGTCTTACATATATTTAATGCTGGTCATAATTTGTTATTCAAAAATTAGCTATCACATATATCAACCAATATATCAATTTCACATGAGTGTCAGTACAAATACCTGTGCTTTGATTTATATATTGACTAACAGGAAAATGATCTGTATACAAAAATTTCTGACTCTAAGAAAAAACCATTTAACATCATATATATAATGTATGGGTATGCTATGTTTATAAACAAGAGAAATTCAAAATGTAATAGCAATCTATTTTTTCATGTGCTACATTCAAAAACAATTTTTAATACCACTATGTTCATGAAAGCCGAATTGAACCACAAAATTAAATACAGATATAATTAAATAAAGACAAACAATACAAGGAAATAATTATCTTCCTAAAAAGAAAAGCTGTTATAATAATGTATACATAAATTAGCTTTCAAAAAACAACCTGTTATTTACTTGGAGTGTTAGTGTTATTCTTCTCGGTTTTCTTATCTGCAGAAAGTAGTTCGTTTATAATAATTAAGAAATCAAGAATGCTCAATAATCGTAAGAATTGTTTCTAATGACAAATCAATATCTGCAGAAAGGAGTTCGTTTATAATAATTAAGAAATCAAGAATGCTCAATAATCATAAGAATTGTTTCTAAGGACAACCATTTAGACTAACTCAATATAACTTTTTCAATTTCAAAAATCTAAACAGTGAAAAAAATTCAAAGTTAATTCCTGTTGGTGAAATTTATTAATGATCACAGGGAAGATGCTCATTTCTTCCCACCATGATTTGTTATTTCTCTAATGATATTATGCTATAGATGTAAATTCCTGTATGCATGATTGTGTTATACTAACATTCTCATTTTTTGCATTGGTCACTAACATTGATTTAAATGCAAAATTTTAGCCTAAAGTTAAAAAAGATTGGATTAGATATATGCCTATTCTATGTAGCGTATTTATGCTTAACAAAATATTAAAATTATATTAAATCTATTGAATGTACCTATCTTTGCATATAATTTAAATCAAATATATTTAATCGTTAACTCAGTTTCACAATTTTTCCTTTTAATGTGTGTGCGTTATAATAAAATGTTTTGTTTAATTAATTTTTGCAGTAACTTACTTTTTTATATTTTTATTAATATTTTAAAATCTAGAATTAGAAAATTTTTAAATATACAGCATAATAGCTCAGCTGTTCCAAGAATTAGTGACTGGGGCTTTTGGTTAGATAAAAAGTTGAACCTCACCCATATATATCTGCCACCTTTACAAATATTCTAGATTCAAATAGCCTAGTGGCACCCTGGCATGACAGATAGGGTTGGAAGGTTCCATTGGACTGTTATATTATAGATGCTGCTGGTAATAATGATATTCTCCGGAAAAGAGAACATTCTGTAAGAACAAATGCTTGGCATGCATCAGAATACCTTTATCGTGAATTGTACTTCTAGAAAAAAGAATTAAATATAGTTATTATCAAAATGGTGATCATTACTCATACATGTATCATCATCTTTGGATTTTAATGGGTTTGGTATTCTACCAAAAATGTGATTAAGGTATATTGTTCAATATTGTGAACTAACAATTAAAATTAACTAGAATATCATTAATATAAATTTTTTAATTGCTTTATTTGAAAGTGTAATAGATATTATGCATACTATTATTAAATAGATTAATTTTTTATAATCAATAATAATATAGCAATTTATAAGTATGCCTTAGTGGAAAGTTCTAAAATATATGTTAATCACACAATATTTAAGTATACACAATACTTTCATATTTAGAAATAATTCTTCAAATAAAATTAGAAGTTAAACTTGAATTTACCTTCTAGTTAATAATTTTATTAAATGTAATTTGCATTTTTTATTATAAAAGTCTATGAAAACATTTAAAACATATAAACTACGTTTGTTCAATCTCTCTGTTGTTCCTCATATCCTTAAGACAATGTGGTCATATGTTATGTGCTTCTAATTTCCAAAAAAAAATATGTGCTAAAAAAAATAATAATCAAACTTGATCTAACACTTATTTATACTTACTTTAAAATAATCTTAGTTAAATTCTCACATTCTTTCACAAACTGCATGATTTAATATGTTTTTTATTAGTTTTGTATTTGGTTTAATGGTTTATTTATTTTGCTTGTATATTATTAGTGATATATCTTAGTAGGCTATTCATTATACTGAAGTTAGTCACATTGCAAAATTAATAATTGCTTTTTGATGACAATAAACACTTGATTTTAAAAAATTATTTCAAAAGAAATTTTTTTCTAATTATTTTTTGAATTTATTACATTAATTAAATTATGTAAATAATATTTATTTTCAAAGCGCAGATGATTTGAAATTAACTTACGAGAGAGTGCAAGTCTCTCAGCGCTTGTGATTATTAATAGCCAATCAGATCGTAAATCGTTGTCCCAGTATTTACGATCTGATTGGCTATTAATAATCACAAGCGCTGAGAGACTTGCACTCTCTCGTAAGTTAATTAATTAAATTAGTAAGAAGACTGTAAATTATATATGATTCTGAAATAAATAGTAAACTAAAAAAATTACAAAGTGAAATTTAATAAAGATTTCACAAATTAAAATAAGATAAAGTTATTAAAATAATGTTTTGTTTATATGCTTATATTAAAGACAATAACATTTCTCTCCTGATTCTTGAAACTGGAAAGAATAGTATAGTCAATGGAAAGTAAATGTTACTGTTGAAAATTAGAGAAAATTATATATAGTTAGTACCTTTCACAATTGTTTTCAAAGGATCAATGACAATTAGCAAAGTGAGTTGACTAATTATATAGTAGCTAATGTCAGGCTTACATTGTTATATAAAATGATTGGCTTAGATTCAAAAGCCACTGAATAAACCTCAAAATAACTTGGTGTCTCTTACCAGAAGGCCAAATAGCTAAAATTTGTTGGAGATAAAATATACTTCTACTAGTCATTAGTAATTTGACTCATTGCTTACATTATAATTTCTAATATTAAAAGAAAAAGATGCTTCTAGCATTCATTAATTTAGAATGGAAGTCAATATGCATTTATATTATACAGAGATGGTGAATATTTAGTTTAAAATTTACCTTCTGAGGATATGTCAAAACTTTAGCAACATGTACAGGAATTCCAACCTGAAAAAATTCAAAATATAAATCTTAAAAAAATAAATAAAATATTATCTATTTTGAATTTATAATTACAATTGGTACTGATACATATGATAATCCAGCCCACTTGATGGCGTTGTTACTAGCCAAAAGTAGTTGAAAATACTGTTTATTAGGTACAACTTCTCAATTGCTATTAGCAATTGAGTGAATTTGGAGGACCTTATAGTAATTCATTTAGGTTTGAAAATAATTATTTCTGATGGCATATTGGTTCACTTTCCGTCATTAAAATTATTCACCCTATCATGATAAGTTAGCGATATGTTAAGATATAGAGGGTAAACAACACATATCAGAGCTAACTTATACGATAGGCTAAGTGTAAATTGTGAGAGCAATTGATCGCAAAACACACTGCAGGCCAGCGTTAGCCAAAAGACTCAATTACTATCACTCAATTGCTGACAGCAATTGAGAAGTTATGCGTGATAAGCAGTATATTCAACTACTTCTGCTAACAACAATGCCATCAAATGGGATGGATTGTCATATGTATCAGTACAATGTATATTGATAAAAATCATAATTAATAAAATCTTGTGAAATGTATTGCTCAATTCAAGTCATCACAATTTTCTCACTAATGATATTCTTACCAATGCCACTTACATATTTTTGTAACTAATATATAATTTAATAAAATAATCATTTTTTTGCAGGTTATTGATTTAACACCTCTAAACCAACAATGTTTTAATAATCCTATTATGAAAATACAATTCAAAAATGAAAGAATGAGCTTTCATCTATTTTTTGGTTCACAAATATAAGATTTTATGAAGAATATTATATAATGTAGTTGTAGTATCCAATTCAGAAATATCATAAATTTAAAGAATATGACTACAGCATCAAAAACTCTAAATGAATTAGACTAGGTGTAACCATGTTCTTTGATAATAAAAGCCATATATACTTCTTTTCATACATTTTTGAATGTTCAAAAGCCACAATAGGCGTTTGGGAATTAAATTTTGGCAGGCTCAAAGCAGGTCATCAAATAGTGAAATATTTCTAAACAACCAAATATGATAATAAAATTTACATTAACAACCTTTTAATTTGGTATTATTTAAAACTAAAAATTTAAAGTTTCAAAATATCTGCTTTTTTACTTATCCTTTAAAGCATTTACAAAATAATTGATACATATTATACTACTATAGATTATTAATATAAACATTTAGGAAAAATGGCAATATAAATCAATATCTGTACTGTCACAGAAGCCATACAGAGTAGCTTTGGAAACCTCATGGGTCTCACAAGCCGCAATTTGCCTACAATGGATATAGATTATTAAGATTATCCACTTAATGAATAATATTTCTGTAGTGTAATTTTCATTACACCACTCTCATGCAAGGTAGGAAGAGTGGTGTAGTGGACAATTGCTCTGCAGAAATATTATTCACAAAGTGGATAATCTTTAGTCTAATGACCGACTAATAAAAACGACACTATTAAGATGATTGATGATGTAAGATTTCTATAATACAAAACAGTATCATATAATAATTAGCTACATATATCCAATTTAGGAAAAAAATATTCACTAATTACTATCCCATGGTGCAACTTCTGAGTGGATAGTTATTTATCTTACACATCACATTTTGTATATTTGAAAAAATGTAATTGTCTATTCTGTCCAAAAAAATTTTATAGTTCAGTATATTATATTACTCAAATGAGATTCCTAAACTTTCAATCAAAATCCTTGACATTTAAACCATACTTTCGTAATAATTCCATATTAAAACAGGCATAATCTCTATACGTATTGTTAGAGTGATGTTTATTGAATAATTCCATATACATGAGTTGGATCAAGAAAACACTGTTATCTGAAGAGCTATGAAATTGCACTTGCATAAACAATGTATAATAGTAAATTCTTTCTCTTACTTTGATTATGCCACCTAGTGTATGCTTGAGTAATCACTAGATGCCAAATAATAGTGCATCATAAATCCCTAATGTAGTGTTGCCATCTGTTATTTATTGATTACTAAAGCTTAAACTAGGGAACATCACTGAGATGAGAGGAAAAAAAATTGCTGCTGAATTGTGTAAACTGGTCATGTGATGTTTTATTGGTTTGTACTACAATTACAAAAAATGCTTAATTGTCAAATAAAGAAACTTAATCTAATTTTAAAAATGCTTTGGTTAAAAAAATCATATATAAAAACTATTAAATTTCATTCACGATCATTATCTACACTTATTTACTGTAAGTAGCATTATAGGAATCATTATCCCTGGATACTTTATAACCATGTTAGTCAGTTTGTTAAGAAACATTTATATTATTTAAAAAATAAAAAGTTAGACATATCATTTAATGATGCATTAAAAATAATTAGTTTAGCATCACTAGATGATTGATTTATATTACTATAGCTATATAATCTTAGGCCTCCAGTTCTTTGCATTCTGCCGATTGTTTTTTTTTCTTGAATTACAATTGATTCATCAATGTCATACAAATCTTACTTAATCTCCTCTTATACAAACTAATAGTGAACAAATTCTATAATGAGAGAAATACTTTTAGCTAATTAACATGAAAGCACCTGCTAATCTTATTATATTTTGATACTGTCTACTATTATCAAAACATGACTGACATCTTGGCCTATGCAGATAATAAGTTTACAAAGAATCATAATGGTCAATTATGCCATAATACTTCATCAATGCATCTATCAAGAATCACTCTTATTTAAAATTCCTGGATATTGATAGGAACATCAAATTTAATGTTCATAGTTAACAACCTCCTCCTGCCAGCTGAAGTTCCAAAATAGAGCTTAATCGATTAGAATCTTCATTAATTAAATATAAAAATTTAAGAATAAATTACTTAAAAGGTCCGATCAGGCTCCTTGGTTATATAACTATTAAAGAACCTTATTTTTTCATAAATTCGAGAACTTCCTTACTTTATATATTAAAATGAGAAAACTGTAGACAAGATGATATGCAACATATCTAAATATAAGTATGTGTCTTCTTTATCAAGTATGAATGAGAAAATGGCCTAGATAATCATGGCTCATATCTACCAGAATTAGTATCTTCAACTAAGGCTAAAAGAAATGTCTCTTAGAATATCAAAGGCCTTAAATTCCACCATAAAATTCAGCCACTGATGAGACACTTTATCATCTAAATTACATACAAATTTTCTAATATCCAAACTGAATTTGCTCTAAGTTAAAATTTACATCAATTCCTCAATTACAGATCAGTCCATATGAATATAATTAAAGATTTTGGAACTACAAAACTCATAATTTAATCCAATATCTACATTTCTAACAGAAGGTATAATACTTTATTAATATTAAGTAATATCTCACACAATAAATTCTTCTGACATTATATGTCATCTGTCTATAAGAATATTCGAATGCCAATTATATAATATTTCAATGCTAAGAATTTAACTTTTTACTTAAAAAAAGCTAAAGATCATTTTTTTAGATGAAATAAAATTATCCAAATGCAACCAGTACCATTCCTGATTTTTTTATAAAAGTGACAAAAAAGTAATAGATTCTTTAAGTCATCTGTTTTGTAAAGAGGGAGATGGTAGGGAGATAAAACATATAGCAGTAAAATTGCCCATAAATTCAAATCAACATGAAAAGAAAAATGTTAAACATTAGTTTTTATTTACTTATCTTCTTCAATATGACAACTATTATTCTCATTATTCAAATTTTAGCAATTTCATCAAACAACACGGTTTGAAAAGTAGTTTGCCTTCACTTTAATCCAGAACCATCTGATGTAAGCTTGAGTAAGGTTAAAGAGAAAAGCTCTTGAGAACATATGTTAAGAATAAGTTGAGAATTCATGTTATATTTTGTTAGTATTAAACATATATTTAATAATAATAGTGTTATAAGATTGAATAATATATTGTATTTCCTGTGAATGAATTATGAAAATTCACATAATTCATTTTTCTATGCTCACATAAATCAAAATTTTTAAAAAATATACATTAATTCAATTCTGTTGGAACTATGATATCTTTACTGTGTAAAACTTTCGGTTTGTAGATACAAAAACTGTATTCCATATGGGATAAAAATGAACTATATTAGAGCAAAATCTACAAAAATATTAATTCATTCATCCAAGAAAAATATCTCAAATTATTTTGCAGATATTGAAAAACATATTGACTTCCTGCTTGGTAACATTTAAATCAAGTTTTTGAGAAAAACATAGGTGACAAATAAAATGCTTCTTGAACCTATATATAAGAACTGCTTTTCACAGAGACAAAACTCTCCATACAGTAGCACCATTCAATGCAAGCTAGAGTAGTCGATGGATGCAGAAAGGTTTGTGCATAAAATCCCTATCTAGTGCCTGCTCATCCAATATCCATTGATTACTCTGACTTGCACAGAGTGACGCTACTATATGGAGAGTTTTGCCTCTGTGAAAAACAGCTTGTGTAAGCATAAAGAACGGTGATCATGTGATGTTTGATATAAGAACTGTACAAATTAAAGCATTATCATAATGAAAGATAATTATGTTGATCTTAAATGGTGTTTGCATTAGCTCCAAATACTTAAATAATATGGCTGTCAAAGAAAAGTAAAGACTTAAACAAAAAAAATATTATGATATGGTTATTCAAATCATGAAAGTTTACACCAAAACTTTTTCACTTGGAAGATGGCAATATGGTTTGTAGGCTTCTTTTGAAGATCATCAAAATCCTATTGAAAAAAGTGTGCCCAATGATTAATCCAATCGTAATCTAATTCCAGTATCTATTATTCAAGTCTTATTTTCACAGTAGTCTTGGTGCTAATGTTCTTCTAATGATAAATTATTTTGTCAGACACCAGAATATGTAAATGTATAGCAGTGATTTGATCCACAGTGGTTTTCTGTTATTTTCCAAAATCTATATTATCTATTGATCCCTCTAAGTAAGTAATGATTTCTTATTATGACGTATTCCAACCAACTTTACTTTTTCCATATTTAGTGAATGCATTCACTTATGAAATTGTTAGTTCTCCCATATTTAGTGACTATGATCATCGCTCTTGGAAAGTATCAATTTTAAAACATAAAAAAATATTTCAGCTAATTGGTTAATAAATAACTTGATCTCTTTTCAATTCAGACAGGTTAAACATGCAGATCAGATACTTCTCATTACTACCTTAAGAGTCTATTTATATATAAAAAAAAGTATTGATAATTTATCAAATGTCTATGCATGTCTGCGTGTATATGCAGGTGTGTTAAAGAATTCTGTACAGTTTTATTAAGTGTAAAAAAAAAAATACAAATGAAAACAAAAAAAAATTAGATATCTTATAACAATCACAATAGCCAAAGCTTAATAAACCAATAGAATGTCTTCAGTTTGTTGTCAACGCAACCTCTCTAGATAAAATAAAGAAATCCATCTACTATCTACAGAGCTTGCCATGATAACATATTGTAGATATTCTATTAGTTTATTAAGTTTTGGCTGCTGTGCTCTCTATGTATTACATTTGGATGGAGTTAGTAATTGGCGATTTATGGTTTGTGTTAATATATACAAATATACAAGAGTAATATTTTTCAATTACTTTTTATTGTTAAAATTTAAATCTTATTTAAATTCTTTTGTTTTTAATTTTAGTAATTGTCTTAATTTAGAAATTCTCAATAAATATAAAAAATCATTATTTTTCTGATATTATATAATTATATTAATAAACAGAGATGATTTCTCCAATTTAATCTATTATATATATAAAAATGAATGACTTGTAAAATGGAAATTTATATAATGTTTGAACAGTAGAAATGGCAGAGTTGAGCTGGGATTTTTGAACTTTTAAGCTTTAAAGTCTGCCATTCAGCCACTGCACTAAACCATGCAAAGTATTTCATTTATTTATTTTTTGCGAATCAATTTTCAATTCACATATCTGTGGCATAAATGATTTAGACTTAACACTGTTATTATCTTATCTACTTAAATTGTGTCATTTATTTCATGAATAAGAACAACATATTTGTGTATCAAATTATTTATATAATATTATAACCTATCAATTTGATCATTTTTCACAAAATTAACAAAATTGGGTCATTGTATTTATTATAATTTAAACAAAATCATTATACATCACTTGGCACAAATTTGAAATATCATTTTAGCAAAACTGTAAATGTTGTAGAACGCAGACATTAATGTGTGTCATAATTTATCAAATTAATTTATTATTTTGACAATTTTATGAGAATAAAAATGGATTAAAATTTGATAAAATTGTTATTTTTAATAAATGACAAAAGTTTGTTACTTTGCAATGGATGTCACTTTAATAAATTCATCAGAAAAGTCATCATCATTTTCAACCATTATCGATCCACTGCAGGATGAAGGTCTCTCCAAGTTCAATAACCTTCTCCAATCTCTAGCCTCCCTTCTCAGACACACTTTCTTATTTCATCCATCCATCTCACATGTGGTCTCTTTCTTGGTCCTTTACAATTTCTTGGAATATCATATAAGATTTCAACTGTCCATCTATTATCATCTCTTCTAACAATATGTCTAGCCATGTATTGGTGAAATTATTTGTCATTTTAAAAAAATTTGCAAATTTTGTAAAAAAAATATTCATTAAAAGACTTATTAAATCTGATCAAATTATTAAATTCAACATATCTATTGTTATTTTAGCCAATTCTTTACAACATATGTTGTTATAAATTTTTCAATAAATATGATATATCTATAATTCATGTTACTTTGAATTAGATATCATTAAAAAAATATAGAGAATAACATGCTAAAGTGAAATCTTTTTGCCAAGAATATAATACTAAAAAATATTGAATGTCATCTCGAATAAAATAATAAGATTAAATTGGAAAAATCAATTCTACTTTGAAGATTTATTATATGATAGTGAAATGAAATAAGAATTGGATGATGTTAATGCTTATCATCTATATAAACTATCTACCTATTAATCAAGTTTTTCAAAACTAATCGCACAGATGAAGAAAAAAATTGTTCTAAAAAAAATAATTTCTTTAGTAGTCATTTAATATTATAAATTTCAAAGATTTAATGCTTTAATACTTACCTGATCAATTCTTAAATTTGGATCTGGAGAAATAACAGTTCTACTAGAAAAATCAACTCTCTTTCCTGATAAGTTACCTCTAAATCGACCTTGTTTTCCTTTTAAACGCTGGCAAAATCCTCTACTAGGTTTCTTTGATAAAAAAAAAATACAAATATATATTTAATACCATAGATGTTTTTCTTGAGTCTTTTAATGCATAATATTCATTTATATTGCATAATAATAAAAAAATGTTAAAAACTAATATTTATTAGATATTTTATTGCATTTAGAATTAAATCATCAAACAGAAATTCATCAAATATAAAAACACTTCAGTTTAGCGTTATACTTACTTCAAGAATTAAAATAAAAAGCAAGTAATTTAGGTTCTTATAAAACATAATCTGTATCACTGCACATTTTTTATCCTTATATTTGTCCAATCTTTTAAAGATATATAATGTGCAGCTTTGTGTTTATGCATTTATAGCGCTAATATTTAATTCTACTTAGGTAAAAAAAAAATATCCGGAATCTTTGAACAATAAGTATATCACACTTTATTAAATAATTTGAATGAAAAAATAATTTTATTAAATCATAAAATGTACAAAATAAATCCAGAATATATAACATTAATTTATAATTTTACAAATCACAATATACAACAGCAAGATAGAATGAATTTAAATAAATTTGTTCATGTAAAACTAAAGATGAATTCAAATAATAGTGAGGCTTTTGGAAAGATCACATTAGAAGTTCCTTTTTTTTTTTAAATAAAAAAAAAAATCAATGAAAATGCCTACTTAAATGTGCTCATGAAGCATTTCCTAAGTGACTTTGGTGAACTTAACATGATTCCGGCAAATACTACGTCTAGATATTTTGCACTCCTTTAATGAAAGTCTATACTCAGATAAAATTAAAAACACTTGTATCAGTGCATTATTAAAGAATATAATGCTATTACTTTTAATGTCATTGTTAATCAAGTGTTCATTAACTGGAAAAAACATTTCAATTGTAAATAAAGGTGAATGAACTGAGAAAGTTTTGTAAATAGATGATTTGCTTTGCATGATGCTGGACTTATGAAACATCAACATCCTGTTTAATCTATTTACATTAACATACGTAAGTGTGAATGTGTATATAAAAATATATATGTAATGATAGAGAATACTCTCATTAAAGTAACTTATTTCATCTGTCTCTCTATCGTTATTATGAATAACTTTAGTCATATTCTTACTGCATAAATTCTTGAAAGCTATAGCTAGAAAGCAAATCAATTATTTGTAGCAATAATGACTTTAAAGAGAGTACTGTTTAACATATATATAAACACAATACATATATATTATAAATAAATAAGTTAGAAAAATATATGTAAGTATTCTCGTGGAAGGATATTAACCTTCACACATGTGCTAATAATGTATAAATTTATATGCACTTACCCATCAGTAAGAGTCGTCCAAATATCAGGCAGAGAATAGGATAAATTTCTGATTTGAGAATGATCAGTAAGTGTTGGCTTATATAAGAATAAGCTCTAAGTATAAGTGATTCACTTACAGTTTTAAAACTCTTACTGATGGATGATTGCCTGTAAATTTAGACATTAACCTATTAGCGCATATGTTAAGGTTAGTTTCCTTACTCAAGATTACGTATATATACATCACTAAATTATTTATTTACATATACTTAAAAATGAGAAACTTTTTCTTCCCTGTGATATATAAACTAAATTTGTACAAATAATTTGTCAATTAAAATATCAAGCACATAATAAGATCAAGTACGGTCAGTAAGGATTAGTTTATATAAGAATAAGCTCTAAGCATAAGTGATTCACTTATGGTTTTAAAACTCTTACTGATGGATGAGTGCACATAAATTTATAGATTAATTTATTAGCTCATGTGTGAAGGTTAGTTTCCTTCCATGAGACTATATATACATATAACTATCTATATAAATTGTAATTCAATTTTAGTACTATCATAGCAGAAATTTAAATTACTGATATCCATGAAATAAAAAAAAGATTTGTAAATGGAGAATGAAAATAATTTATGATTTTTGATACATGAATATAAAAAATTGAATTCAAATAAGAAATTAAATTAGTATATGATTGAGGTTGTCTAATATTCAAAATAGTAGAATCTGGATTTACTAAATTAGCAATATCACTATACACCTTGCATGAAACATACGCAAATAGTTCGTAGACTTTTTTAAAATTCTTGTATGACTTTGGAATCACAAATGGTTTCTACACAATGCATTCCATAATGAGATAACTGAAAAAATGAATGGCAGTCTTGGGATTTCCAAATTAATAATCAGCTTTTCTCTGAATTGTCCAATTTCCTGCATGGTAAAAACAATCTAAGATCCAATGTATGCATGACAGATACAAGATTCAGATTTAATGCCAATTAAGATTGCTACATAGAAGTTAAATGTACATCTTATTATAATATCTAATTTATTTCTAGATTATTATCTCTTAAAATGATTCTGATCCCAAATAAATTTTATCCACCCAGTTAACTTATACTTGATCTAAATCATTTTAAATCTTAAAACAATAGATGAATTAGCCAGTTATATGTAACACTTAGCCTAAACACAATTTTGATACAACTGATGCTTTTGAAAATATGTTTCTTTACTAAGATAATTATTATAAACCTCAAAATATCTTAAACAGATCCCTTCTTTTTCTGTAAACTTTACTCAGAGTTTTCTTATGTATTTGATAAAATATTATATGAGACATTAGACAAGTCTAGATTTGTCAATATGATCATTTCACTAAATCTCATAAAAACAAAGTCAAGCTTCTCTAATAATTAATTGTGATTCAGATTAGAATCTTTTTCATGACCCCATTCTACAAGTTTTCACAACTCCCATTAAGCCTTTAGCATGGAAAGAAATTCGATATTTTACTGATCAATTTAGAGGAACCTATCGAATAATTTGAAATTTGGGACTTAAAAAAGCTTAGATTAAAATAAAAGATAATCATTAGTTAAATATATTCTTTCAATCATTGAAAAAATAAATTGCCAATATTGGGCTATTACTGAAGGCCTTGTAGTTAATTATAGTTCAATTTCATAAAGATGTTTTGATCAAAAAATATTCTAATAATAAAAATTGTAATCATTTAAATTCTCTCAATAGAATTGTTGTCATTATTTTGAGTCAATGCGCAATAATATAAAAAGTTGAATAAACAAGTATATCCATTCCCCCTAATTATTTTCTTTCAGATATTTTGCTTTGTTGATTCTTTTTTTTTCTTTTTCCATTTGTACCAGTTTTTAAATAAACTTTGGCAAATAATATTAAAAACATTGCTACATTTTTTCTTAATATTTCAGTGACTCTAATTCTAGTTCAACTATGATTAATTAAAGTCAATTCTACCATAAATGACAAATTTATCTGAAATTCTAAATCCTAAAATTGAGTAGTTTTGGAATGAAAGTTTTTCCCAAGCGTAGCAATGTTTTTACTTTTTTTTAAAGAAAAAAGCTATTTTTCTGTTAATTGGCTTCACAAATGATTCATGTTTCAGATCCAACATTAATCATTTTTGAACATTTATTTTAAAATATTTCAAACGTTTGACAAGATCATATTATATTCTAATTATTAAAAATAGAGTAAGTTAACAATATTTGGCCAAATTTATGTTGCATTAAAAAGCAAAAAACTAACAAGTTTTTAAAAAAAAAATTTTAGAAATTCAAAAATTGTTATCTGTTTTTTCTTTGTTCCTTTAACTCCTTAAAATAAAAATATTCGCTACATTTTAATAACTGTTTAGTTTTCATACATTAAGTAAAAGTTTCTATTAAAACACAAAGCTACGAGTATGAGATTCGAACATTAAATCTCGAAAGCGCTAAGCAGACCTATTACACATTATAATATAATTATAGCTTCACTAACGCATGCGAAAAAAGTCGCATATTTATAATTAAAATAAAAAATCAATAAAAAAAATCTAATTAAAAATTAATAAATATGTCCATGTTAATTTTTTATAAGTAATAAATAATAGTCATAAGAGAATTACCATGGCACAAGCACCATAAGAATTTATAAACCTGAGGGGATTACTCTCACTTTCTAAACACAAGATAAAATCTTTGAAAAGATAATCTGCCTTATCTTTTTTACCTAATTGCATATATATATATAGGCCAATCTAAAGCATTTAGAAATAAGAGCATGAAGGAGGGTTCATTCTTATCTTTTCAAAAACTCTATCTTGTGTTTAGAAAGTGAGAGTATTCCTCAGCTTTATAAATTCATATAGTACATGTATTGAGGTGATCCCCTTATGATTATTACAAATAAAACATCACACTAGATAAATCAATAATTAATTATAAACAATAAATAAAAATCAATATATTTTAAGAAATTTTATTTCAAAAAAATTATGGTTCAAATAGTTCTTTTTAGATACTCACATTTGGCTTTTGAGAAATTCCAGGAAGATCGCTGTTATATAATGCTGCACAAGATGTTTGTAGACAATCCCATGTTTGCTGTAAATAAATGAAAAATAAATTTACTTCAATAATTACTGCAATACTTATTAATTAAGATAATTCATTAAGATAATAAATTATAGAAAAATAAACAGAACAGAATGAATTACATTAAATTCAGTAAAAATATATCAAATTTTAAGCCTTTTCAATATATAAAAATACAACTCAATAGAAATAGTGGAATATTTATTTTATCTCACACAATAATTCTAAAAGGAATATTTATTTAAAAAATTAATTAAACCATTATTTAAAACAAATATCTATAAATCGGTTAACAATAATGATATAATTGATAGTGTAAATAAATAGTTTATTTATTTGCCCTATTAAAACATCAATTAGTAAATTGATTTATAAGAATAGTTTTTTATTGGGTGGTATAAAATTGGCCTGGAAAAAAGGCCTGAATTTAAATTCATTACTAAATAGTTCAAAACAGTCAATTGATTGCAAATATATTCTTGGAATAATTTATAGGATACCTTTTAATTGTCATAGAATTTATATAGGTCAGAGTAAATTAAATCTTAATGAAAGAGTTAAAGTTTATAAGACTAGAGTCAAAGATAGATATTAAAACTCAACTTTGGATGTTCACGAACTTAATATAGGTTATAAAATATTTGACAATGCAGAGGTTACCTTTTATGAAAAAGTAAATTTAAAAAAACAGCAAAAGAAACTTTGATGATAAAATTTATTGAATCTGAGGCCATCAATCTCATGAAGACATCCGTTGATGTGAAAGGTCGAGTGTTGAAATAAATGATGGGAAGATTTTTTTTTTTGTATATATAAGTGGTGTGTTTAGTTGAATTTCACTTCAGAAGGTCTATTTGTTAATAGATAAAACCATGGTTGTGTAAGAATTTTAGTAAAATTTTGTTGCTTTGGTTAATATTGTAGTGTTATATGAATTTCTATTTCATTTTTAATATATATATATATTGTAACCAAAAATAAATGATGCAAGGAGAATCTTAACACTGAACAAACAAAATCTCAATATGATATTCAGATTATGTTCAGGGTTCAAATGCCATATGCCAAAACAATAAAAGCAGCAGCAGCAGCAGCAACAACAGCAGCAGCAACAGCAGCAGCAGCAACAGCAGCAGCAACAGCAGCAGCAGCAGCAGCAGCAGCAGCAACAACAACAACAACAACAACAACAACAACAACAATAACAATAACAATAACAATAACAATAACAATAACAATAATAATAATAATAATAATAATAATAATAATAATAATAATAATAATAATAATAATAATAATAATAATAATAATAATAATAATAATAATAATAATAATAATAATAATAATAATAATAATAATAATAATAATAATAATAATAATAATAATAATAATAATAATAATAATAATAATAATAATAATAATAATAATAATAATAATAATAATAATAATAATAATAATAATAATAATAATAATAATAATAATAATAATAATAATAATAATAATAATAATAATAATAATAATAATAATAATTATTATGATAAAAGTGATACATTAGCAAATTAAGAAAAGGAGATTTCTCATACTCACTCTTTAAAATATAAAAGCTCTTAATATTTAAAGCATATGTCATTAAAGCTTCTCTATTCGCAATACAACTTCCAAATACAACATATCTTACAATCATGGTCAGATTTACCATTAAATTTCTTTAACTAATCAGAAGCATGTTTTCTTATGATTTGCCACATTAACTTCTTTAAAATAATTTTGTTCTTAAGTGACATAATTTTCTCTAATAATCTTATATGTAAAATAGATATCTCAGTGTTCATATGATTAATATTTTAATAACTATAAATTTTATTCTTCTCTTTTAATTTGAAAACTATTAAATAAAGAGTCAAATCCTAGTAAACAAAGCGAGAGACGTACTCTTACCCTTAAGACAATGTCTCTCTAAATTACAATAATAACTTTAAAATTTAAACAAAACATGAAAAACTCTTAATTTGGAATAAAAGCAACATACTAGGATAGCATTCAGGATATAATGATTAAATAAGGGATTTTATGGCCACTCAAAATATAAAAATAAATTTTATTTAAATATTTTTCTGAAATAAACTCAAGCAATTCTATCATATGAATTTACGACAAATAAATATTCCTCTAGATAAAACCAAGTGATCTTTTAACAAGGCTAAATGATTTTTAAAACCAGCACAGTGATCTTTTAAATAAATATTTATAATTATTTTAATGAATAAAATAACTTCTTTTTGGATGTTTTCTTAACATCAGAGATGCAATTTTAATAAAGTGACTCTCATGACAAATTCTTAATATTCATGTACTCTCAATGCATGACTAAGTAAAGAGAAATGTATGATAAACATTATGATATTTAGATTTCTGCAAGTATGCAGATGATGATAAACAGGCAAGAAAAATAAGTTAACAATAAAAATAACATTTACTAAACATTTTAAATACTGTCAAGATGAATTCTTAAAATACAATAAACAAAATATAATTCGGAGAAAAATTGACTTCCATTTTTATTAAAATGAATAAATAGAAAATAACTAATATTTAACGGTTCATGAAACCTTATACAGTATTGATATTTGAATAAGTTCTCTCATTTGACAAAACAATCATTCTATTACACAGTCCCTAATCAATGTATTTAATACCCTTATAAAATATTAACTTATTAATCCATATAGTGAGATGAATGCTGAAGATGTTTATTCTTTACTGAAGCCACATACAATTTTAAAATTTTTAATATTAAATCTTTATCAGATTTACATCTTGAGGTGCCAGCTAAGCACAGCTACAAGATCTACACATCAAAACAGACAAGCTATACTC
Source organism: Epiperipatus broadwayi (assembly GCA_028023455.1). Lineage (NCBI taxonomy): Eukaryota > Metazoa > Onychophora > Udeonychophora > Euonychophora > Peripatidae > Epiperipatus > Epiperipatus broadwayi. The sequence continues at coordinate 24,908,343 of JAQFVV010000002.1, forward strand.
AGATAAATTAAGTGTGACTGAAGATAAGGGTGGCATACCTCAGTACCCACAAAATATATCAATTGTCAGGATAAAATCATAGTGATACACTATCACAAATAAAGCAATGGCAAAATAAATTATGGCATGAACTCAAAGAAAAACATCTACATATGAAGGTAGTAAATGAACTATGACTTTATCATTAGTCATAAGATAATGAAAATAAACTATCAAGAAAGTCAATAATAAAAGAAATTTGCCTTAATAAAGCATAATATGCTTTAGTACAAGATAAACGAATTATATCATTCACAAGAAAAGATAATATAAGAGATAGACTAAGCTACAATCTATTTAAAATATACACTGGCAAGATAAAAATATACTCAATACAAGAGAGACTAATGGTACAATCTCTTTTAAAAATAACAAGAACTAACAGATATTTAAAGCTGATAAATTAATAACTAGTGCTAAACATAGTTTAATAAAATTTACAGCATAAAATATACATCAGCTTCCACCTCTGCCAGCATTTACATATATACTCAAAATAAATAAGTGGTATAGGGACAAATATAACACACTTAAAATATAGCATTATCAAGGTATTAATATTCTGAGAACTTATGATAAATATACTTCATAAATGACTTATAAATATTATACCAAATAAAAGGCATAAAATAATGCATAGCTTTTTACAATATCGTGAATATTTAAACTTAATAACTATATCATTTTACTAAAAAAAATAAAAGAAAACAAAGTCCTTCATCTTGGCATTTCTTCCATTTAACAGAATACAGTCACTGAATTGGAGTTCTGAAATATTTTGCAATTTTGAGAATATTGTAATATAGCATATTTAACTTAGATGCACAATATTTCACATAATAAGATTAAACAAAAATCTTTAAAGATGCTAGCACAGATACATATGGCCATTCAAATTGATGAAATATATTTCATAAACAAAAGCACAAGTGCAATACACATTTAATATTTCAATAGAGTATCATATTAAACTTCAATATGTTTGAAAGCACTTATTAAAGATAAGTATTAAAGAGCAATTTTTTCTCAAAAATCACATTTTATAATAGAACAGAATTCTAATAATAATAAAGAGATGTTTTAAAATAAATGGAGGATAAGTTCTTAGATAAACTTTTATATTAATAATTCATCAGCATTAATATTTTAATTATATGTTGCATAATCTATTTAGACTATTGATGAAAAGCAATAATTTTGGACATGAAAATAATAAATTCAAAAAGCAAATTTCCATGAATAATTCAGGAATAAGTTACATTTAAAAATACATATTATAATAATAAATTTCCAGAAAATGTGTACAATTTCAATGCATCGGGAAAATATATTTTCTTGTTTCTGCTTAAGGTAGATATAATAAAGATATTTTACGAGTAAATCATTTTCACATTACTATTAATAATAATAATTGTTATTTAAAGACAATAACATTTTAAATAATTTGTCTTTTTTAAAAAATAAATATTATCCTTTAAATAAACATTTAATAACAATAACAATAATAATAATGATGATGATGATGCATATCAGATAAATTTGAAGTCATTCACTCTTTAAAATTTGGATAAGTGTCCAAGTAATATGAATTGCACAAAAAAGGCTAATGCATATGAAAAAGTTTGAAATAAATTATTTTTTCTTATCAAGATATGTATTAATTCGGATAAGGCATTTATAAAATATTTCATAATTAATACAATTTTCTTCTTCTTCCTCTTTTCTTTATGTACTGATTTCTATATTTACATATGATACCATTTCCAATCTTCTTATAACACTGAACAATACTATTCTTTACACCAAAACTTTACTCTTACAGTTTCAACTGTCCTGCAGTCATCATCAGAAATCTTCATAATCCTATTTCCAAAAACCAAAAATAGGATTATAAAGATCTCTGGTGATGACCACAGGACAGTCGAAACTGTAAGAATAAAGTTTTGGTATAAAAAATACTATTGTTAAGTGTATAAGAAGGCTGGAAGAGTTGGTTTTCGGAAATAGAATTATAAAGAACTCTGATGATGAGTGCAGGACAATCAAAACTATAAGAGTAAAGTTTTGGTGTAAAAAATAGTATTATGCATGCATATATTTCATAATTATGAAACAGATTCTATAATTTGAATTTAAAGTCTTTTCATTTAAAATGAAAATTATTCCAAAGAAAATCTTTTTAAGATTGTAGATCAAGATGAAAAATTGAATTCACAAGAAGCCATTTTTTACCTATAGTGATTGCATTGTCAACAAATTGTACATTCTACAGTTTATTTGAGCTTTGGCTGTTATCATGTGATTTACATTTATAAACTCCCTTGCTATTAGCAATTTATTGTTTAATATATATATTGAAGCTGAGCATATATATATATATATATATATATATATGCTGGCTTCACCATTCACTGTGGACTAACTAAGACCCTAAGTCCAACTATAGTGAATGTATGTTTCTTTCTTAAACAAATTATCGTTTGCACAAATAGTTACATAAATTAAAGAAGGAATTGTGTTAAAGAAAAAAAGATTTAATAAAATAAAATATAGAAAGTTAAAATTTTATTTGTAACTATTTTTAAAATATATGTTGGTAGAATTCAATAAGATAAATTTTCTTAATTAAATAGAATCCATTAAGAAAAGGATTTTAATTAATAAAATATTTTTTCTGAATTAGATAAAATAATAGATAACAGGAAAAATTTCAAACAATGGGCATGATTCGCTACTAATGAATAGATTAAAAACATAATGGAAAAAAGGGTACAAATAAAGAATTTTTCTTTTGTTCTCGGTCTTATGCTTGCAGGGAACCTTTGCTGAAGGTCAGAGAAAAATATTAAGAATTTTTGCTGGAAGAAGTTTTGCTGAAAAATTGGACAATATTTTGAATTCTTGCTTGCTGTACTTACTTCAAGCCGTACTCTATTCTTTCAGCATATAGATAAAAATCCAGAAATGTGTTGCTCTGCGAAAATGCGGAGGTAATCTCTTTGCCTTCACTCTCCTGATCCGTTCCTGAGGCCAGAGACGTAACCATGTAAGCCAGCCAGAGAACTAAAGTGTCTGCCCTGTATCCGTGAATATCGGTCCTCAAAAACATGAAAAACAAATTTGAAGAACCGAGAAGACCTGCTAGAAACATCAAATGAACCCATCTTGACCCACCCCATCTAGTTACCAGTAACGTTCCCATAAATTAACAAAAAAATCTCTTTGTAATTTGCAAATTCAATCTAGTTTTATGTTTTTCTATATATATGTTTTTTTTTAAACACATATGTTCGCGTCTTGTAAAATTATATTTTATTAATTGCTTTCTTTTCCTTTTTTTTTATATTGTAATGGGTGGTGGGGTTATTACATATAATGGTGGCAATAGTTCTTATTAATTTAATTGAAAATCGCTTCATTTAACTTTCCACCATTATACTCTCGTAGTTAAATATTTATTTTATATAGATATTTATTTAGAAAGAGAAGAAAGCAAATCATAGAAAGTGCAAAATCCTATTTTTTAAAATCAAAATTTAATTGCTAAAGCTTCTATTATAAAACTTCCAAGATTTTAATTTGGTTTTTTTTTAAAATATATATATATAAGAGAGATCCTAAACAATGCCTTTATTTTTCAGTCAATGAAGGGTTATGAACATAAAGTTCTATTTTAAAGAGCGTGAAAAAATAACAAACATTCACATTATATATTTTTTAGTAATAAGAGAGTGTACATTTGACAATATGTCTATGTATTAAAGTTTTATAAATAGCATTGGCTCTGTGGTGGGTCGGTTAAACTTCAACTAAATCAATAAAATATCCGCCCACTTGTTTTTAGTGATCTAAATTTTATAAAAGTAAAGTTACTATTTTTCTGCAGATTTTCAGTGATAGTTGAGCTTTCATAAAATATATATATATTGCAAAGGGTTTCTTTTTAAATTTAAAGGTCATTGACCGTATTTATATGGTATCGTGCCTCGGGTGATTTGTGGGCAGCTCAGCATATATTACAGTGCTTCTTTTTTGCCAAGTTTGCTTAGGTTAACATACCTACATATGGATCTTTGGAAAATAAATAAAATATTCTGGATCTCATATCTATCTCGGATATTTTAATGTACGTAACTGGAAATAAGCAAGAAAAACTCCGATTCTGAATCCGTGTCACACGTTTAGCGAACAGGTTCCACTTTTCTCTCTAACCCAGTTTAGAGACAGAGGGCTATCCGGTCTTGTGTTAACCTCTTGGTAACTGTTATGTCTCGAGTTTCACAGCCCATAATATGCTATCGACTTTGTGCATGGTCTTGTATATTTATATTTATTTTGAAATCTTTCTCAAAATATCATCGAAATGTTTCAATTATAGCTGGAAATTCCTGTTGGGGTCACTATCTCATTTTCTTTAATCATCAGTAAAGGGCTGTGATTTAAACCTGTCCACAGTGTTTAGTTGAGTTTGACCACCTATTTATTTCCATGTTCCCCATCCATAGAGTTAATGAATCATGTCTCTCTCTTGCTTTGTACATGACCCATCCATTGGCTAGAAATATTTTTTAAAGAAAAAAATTATAATATAAAATTTGTCTGTCCTTATCATTACAAACAATGGATCTTTCATATATGTCTATACGGTTGCAATGAAAATAGCCTGCAACCCCATTAATAAAGCGTTGCATAAATTCTGCTAATGTAAATAATAAAAGTTTCTGTTATCTTTCATTCACTATAAATAAAACCACCTAGTATTGTTTTCTTTTATGACATATGTATGTACACCTGATCATTATATATGTTAAAATTCCTTTTTGTGGTCTCTTCTCTCCCTGACCACCGGGCATACATTAAGATTAAATTCTAATGAGGTTTGGGGAGTAAGTCGCTTAGTAGCAATCTAGAGGAGTAGGTGGGGTTCGAACCCCCTCTATCTGCATCTCTAGGTTAGGTTAAAGCAGCTCTACTTTTCTTACCATTACAATATATATATATATATTCTAATGATATCTGATATATTAAATATGCTATGATTGGCTATCTCTACATAGATACCAATTATTATAATGGGACAAATTTTACTATTGATTATTCCTTCTAAGTATGCCAATTTACAAATAGCATAATACAGCAATAAAGAATTAGTACTCTGTATTAATATCTGAATCACTGAGGATGCTAATAGAGTTTTATTCTAGGGTATTAATGCCAATTCATTGCCTGTTCTAAATTATGCTTCAATTTGGAAACAGTAATAATTAAGATACAATGTAATTCTTATCAATTATTAATGGTTGTTTCTTTTACCGTTGGTGCCACAGTTTAACTTAAAATTAAATTAGTGAATTTATTATTAAGTACAAAATCCACATATTTACTAGTAACTAAATTGTGGAATCTAAATCATGCTAAGTATAGGACTACATGATCGACAAGATATTAAAGATGAGAACATAGTCCACAAGCAAATATCAAAATTGTATATAACAAAATACAAACTTAATAATACCAACAATGATTTGCTCAAAAAATTAGAAAATTCATGGTTTCAATATTGTAAAAGATGGCTATTACTGGAAAATAAAAAAGAATACTTTTTTTTATTTCTTAAATATTATGGTAGCAATTGCTTAGACATTTATTATTGTGTCAGTCTGCATGGCTAGTTTTTAAATTTCTTAACAATGTACCATTAGTTTAGCCTGCATATCTACTTTTGACTAGTTGTTGCATTGGAAATATCATGGTTACATATTTTAACTAATTTTAAAAATGGAATTCTCATTTATTAAAATACTTAAACAATGTACTACTGTCTTACCCTACATAGTTAGTTTTGATAGGTTATTGCCTTGGAAATATTGTGGCTTCAAATTTTAACTAAATTTTAAAAATAGAATTCTCTTTTATTAAAATGTTTTACCATACATACATAGAATAAATCAAATAGATAATAAACATAATAATTAATTATTTTAAATGTAAAACTAATGCAAGATTCTCCTTTCGCTCTTCAAGAGCAATATTGATTTATTTTTTGTTTAAAAATGACAAATTCTTGCTCTTGAAAGTGTTTTCTATAGCTTCCTTTAAAAAATAATGTTAAACATAAAAGTTAATTAATAAATGTTTCTCTCATAGTTTAAATATATGTAAATATATGTTTAATTTGGAACTCAAGGAATAATTTAGAAGAAAAAACAGTAGTTTTCTATTTAGATACGTTGGAGTCTATATTCATGAAAAAATTAGTCATTCCTATAGTAGAATTGATTGGTAGTATTTGGAAGTTTATTAATGCTGCATCTTTTGAACCCTTCTATAACAATCTCTATTCTCTTATCATAACAAATAATTTCCACTGATCCCAAGTTTCAACTCAACAGTAATTATCCACTGCTAAATAATGAAGACACTTTAACTGTATCCATTCACTGACTAACTATTATGTTCTACAACTGTTCTATCATTATATAAAGTCTCCCAGGATATATTTTGAATAAACAAAATATGTTTTTAATTATTGTCCATTGCTTTTCAATTATAACAAACATATTTCTTTAATCATGTTAATTATTCATGATTGATAGCAAAATTTAGAAAAATATGTTTATACAAATTTAAAACTAAAATAATTAAAATATCCTGTTTTTCTGAATTTTAATTATAATTGAATTAATAAAAGAAAATAAATTATATTTCTAAAGTGTATGTTATTTACACGTGTAAAAAAAAAAAAAAAATTAGCACAAATTTTTAAATATTTCTGTCATTTGATTATTCAAGAAATCTTTCATTTTATAAGACAATTCTGCTCATATTTCTTCTGATGATATTAAAAAAACTGTTTTTTTTTTTTTTTTCAATAAATCCTTAAATTTTGTCTTTAAATGGTTTGACACTATGTACATAGTAGGTTCATATTTATTCATTTTGTATGATGAAGACATTTTTTTCCTTTTCTTTCAAACTATAGACTGTTGATTCAAATCAAAAATAAATATTATTCCATTACACAGTCCCTTTCAATAATCTAACAGTAAATATTTCACTTTTTTAGAGCTAGAAGTGGCATTATTTTTTTCCCAATTTGCCCCCATTTTTCCTGAAAACAGTGACAATGCAAAAAAAGATTCAGCAATTTAAGTCATCTACTATCTCTTAATACAAATCATATCATATCACTATGGTGAAACAAAACAAACCAAGAGATTATTTTCATAATTTTTGATCTATTAATAATAATTTTATTGAGTATGCCAAAGTTTATGAAAGGTAATTTATGATTAATGAAAATAAAAGATTTCAGAATCAACATCGTTCATGTCTGGTTTTATTTTTTCAATACTTTGTTCATCTTAACAAAGACTTCCAAATGCCACAAGAATAACAACGTTTATATAATCCTACCCCAAGATCTTCTTTCTAGATGATACACGAGGTGAATTTTATCTTCTAAATATTTATTCACATCTTTCAGTTTGCTGAGTTTTGATATACCGTTCTACATTACAAAAAATTTCTAGATTCTATTCCATCTTGCTAAAACAATTCAACTCAGTTACAGAATTTGAATAATGCTTTTTTCACCCCTATTTATTCAGTTTTTCTATTTCATCTCTTCACACTTCCTATCTATTCTTCAAGGTTTTACCTGAACGTTTTTTTCCATGTGACTATGATATAACAGATAAAAATAAACATTCATTATTTCTTTATTTGAATTCTTCATTTTAAATGCAATGTTAACTTTATACTTAAGTCTTTTAGTATATAATATTGAAATTCAAATTAATGCTATAAAATTCTGATATAATTTTATTCCCTGACAAAATATTTACTAAGTTTTTATTAATTCTCAAAAAGTACCTACTGCCAATAATTTTCCTATATTTACTACTTTTTATTATTACTTCACATGAGAATTCAACTATATTTTTTCTCTCTCAATTTTTCTGGTCTAAACTTTTAATTACTTTTATTTTTATCACTTATTCTTTTGTAATCCTGTTCATCAGCACATTATAGGATTTTTTAGGTTTTTTTTTTTTCAGCTGCTATATTAAATATAGACAAAATATTCATCAGGCTTATATATATTGGCCGTCAAAATATAGTTCACATCAGTGTATCTGTAGAGTCCTTATTCAGACTACTAATTTATATAACAAAAAATAAGCATGTATTATGCCTGATTATTGGTAGGCCAAAATATGCAGATATTTCTTACCTTGATGAAGGAGTTGTAATGTCTTTGAGCTTGCTTCCATTTTTGTCTTTAATAATTCCTTTGTATATTTTCAGCATTCATTCCTATTTCTTTTGAAACATCTTTTGAATGTTGTTCTGTAATTTCTCTTAAGAGTAAATTAAATATACTAAATCAGGTGATACAAAATATGTAGTGGCCCCCATTGCTGTACATAATAAGTTCTTATTGGATGCCAATTTATATAAGTAATGTTTTTTTAAGAGTTTAAAATGAATTGGCTATGAAGAAGACTGCAGGACAGTCGAAATATAGGTTTATGTATATATGTACAAATAAAGGGTTTTGCTAAAAAGTGTTCGAAGTGATTTAGATAAATTGAACTTATTCTAATATGATATAATTAGTTACCAATATTTGAGTTACAATTTATATAATAGTATAAAATAAACTGCTGCTTATCTTTGCTGATAACATAAATTTAAATATAGCATAAGGTAATGAGTACATGAAGATTTACTACTTTATTAATATTTGAGTCACTAATAGTGCCAATTTATGAAATGATATTTTATGCTAAGATACTGACAATCTTTGGACTGCTCTAAATTGACCTTCAAATTATCAGACAACACTAATTTAAGAAAAATTATGATTTCTCTCATAGTTATTAACTTAATAATTTTATCTTAAGAATACCAGTTTTACATTACGCTTCACCAGTATACTTAAGACCAACATCAACCCACATACCTATTCCTTATGAGAAATTCAAAACATAATATCTATAAGACTACATAATAAACAATTGTAATAAAGATAAAAACACAAGCAATAAAAAACTATCAAGACTTTATCAAATAAAATATGAATTTAACAATGATAACAATAACAATTAATACTTGAATATTGACAATTTACATATAAAAGATATCACTGAAGATAAATACAATAGAAAATAATAATTCGACAAAATTTGCTGCATAAGAAATTAAAAGACAACATCATAAAATGTCAAATATTAAAAAACCAATACATGAGATACGTAAGTGCATATGTCTTCCTTGGATTTGTTTGTATAATTATCACATAATCCATCTTTAATTGTTTACTTTTTACCTTTCTCTCTATTCTTTGTTTTATTAATTTCTTCTACTACAATAAAAATGATCATACTCATTTACTAATGGATGACAATGATGAATAATTAACACCTATTCAATAAATTGAAATTTTTACTTAACAAACAACCTACCTATGATATATCGAAGGATTATTAAAATCTATAATAGTTTAAATACCAACGTATTCACAAATAATTTTTACATGCTATATATTAATCAATCATCCTCGTTTTAATTACTTATTATTATAAGGAAAATATTGTTAAATTTAACAAGCTCTGAGCCAATTCTCTACCTTCCCACAAGAATCATCACATGACCAACATTTCTTATGCTTACACAATCTATTAATACAATAGAAATTCTTTCTAAACAGTAATGCCATCCTGTACAAGCCATAGTGATCAATGGATATTAGAAGGTTTGTGCATCGAAATTCCTATCTAGTGCCTATTCATCCAATATCCTCAGATTAGTTTCTAGCTTGTGGTCTTCATCAGTGAAGTCTTGGATCTAAGAGCACTGCACCTAAATCTTTTTTTAGCCACCTTCTAACTTTTTAGTAAAGAATAATCTTGCACTGAATGGCATTACTGTTTGGAGAGACTTGCTATTACTGCCGCAAGAATAAATGAAAATACTAATAACATTTATACATTCTTCTGCAATATAAACAATTCTATCCCTTAATATTAGCTGGATAAGATAATTATCGATGATTATAGGCTACCCACTGTTTTGTAGCACTTTATCTACATGAGTATTTACACTATGTAGATGTTGTAATACCGGATAAAATACATAAGTAAATCGTAAGTGAAAGTCATGCAAATTTGAGTTTTGTTCAAGTAATAATGTTAATTTACAAACTTGATATTCCTAATCTTCAGACACATTCTAATGAAATTAAATTAGAACTTACAAATTGGTTTCAAGTATTAGTAGATTTTGAACATGATTCAGATTTGAATGAAATTAATATGAAAATAACTGATACACTTTTAAAAACTGCAACAAAAATAGCTGGTAGAAAAAAGCAGCAATTGACCAATAAAATTTCTACTGAAACTAGAGAATTTATGAAGAAAAGAAGGAATATGAAGATATACAAAAATGATGCATTAAAAAGAATTGAATATCTCAAATTTTGTAAAAGGGTGCGGAAAAGAGTTGAAAAATGATATAAGAAAGTATAACTGTGAACTAGCAAGGAAAGCTGTAGAAGAAAATAAAAGTCTTAAGAATGTAAAACAACATTTTGGTATTGGTAGAAAATTTATATCTGCAATAAGAAAAAAAGATGCAATTGTTACTAAAAAGAGAGATGACATCATGAAATTGATAGAAGATTTTTATCAAGAATTATATAGTAATAAAGAACAAGTACCTCCTATATCTATTACATCTTCCAAATTGCCCAGAATTTTAAATAAAGAAGTGAGATACGCAATTAAATGTATGAAGAAAGGAAAGGCTCCAGGTAATGATGGAATTATAATTAATATATTAAAAGAAGCAGGTGAAGAAATAAAAAATTTTTTAGCAAAGTTATATACCAAATGTCTAAATGATAAAGATGTGCCAGATGATTGGAAGAATGCAGTAATAATATTAATATTTAAAAAAGGTGATAAAGAAGATATTAGAAATTACAGACCTATCAGCCTTTTATCAGTTTTATATAAAATTTTTACCAAGATAATTACAACTCGTCTACAGAGAACATTGGATTTCCACCAACCCAGAGAACAAGCTGGATTTAAAAGTGGTTTTAGTACAGTAGATCATATCCAGGTGTTGAGAGAAGTTATAAAAAGGACAAATGAATATGAGTTGTCATTATGTTTTGGATTTGTAGATTATGAAAAGGCATTTGATTCTATAAACATTTCTTCAGTGATTAAAGCATTGGATCATCAAGGTATAGATCCAGGATATTGTCATATTTTGAAGAATATTTATAAAAATGCAACAGCAACAATTGGATTACATAATGATACTGGGAAACTCAACATTGAGAAAGATGTAAGACAAGGTCACTCTCTCCAAAACTTTTTACAGCAGTGCTGCAAGAAGTATTTTGTGGATTAAAATGGGAAACTAAAGGAGTGAAAGTAAATGGAGATTATTTAAGTCATTTAGATTTCGCAGGTGATGTAGTTGTTTTTGCAAATAATACTTCAGAGCTGCAGGATATGTTGCAGGAATTATCAGATGAAAGTAGGAAAGTAGGACTAAAGATAAATGTTAAAAAGTCTAAAGTAATGTTTAATCGATTTGCTCAAAATATAAAAATAAAGATTGATTATGATGAGTTAGAAGAAGTTAACAGTTACAAATACCTTGGTCAGATTATTAATACAGATGGAAACATAATGGAAGAAATTAATCATAGAATTAAACTTGGTTGGAGTGCTTTTGGTAGAAATAACTTGATACTAAAAGGAAATATGCCTATGTGTTTGAAAAGAAAGGTTTTTAACAAATGTGTTTTACCAGTTCTTACTTATGGATCTGAGACTTGGACACTTAATAGAAGAGCAATACAGAGACTTCAGACCACTCAAAGAAGTATGGAGAGATGCATGTTGGGCGTAACAAGAAGAGATCGAAAACGCAATGTATGGGTAAGAGAACAAACAGGTGTTACTGACCTCATTGAAAAAATTAAAAGATTGAAGTGGAGTTGGGCTGGACATATTGCTAGAAGAGATGATAATAGATGGACAATTGAAATTTTAAACTGGATTCCAAGAGATTGTAAAAGACCCAGAAAGAGACCACATGTGAGATGGATGGATGAAATAAGAAAGTGTGCAGGGGTGATGTGGAGAAGAGAAGCTAAAGATCGGAAAAGATGGATTAAATTTGGAGAGACCTTCATCCTGCAGTGGATTGATAATGGTTGATGATTATGATGAATGTAAACATATATTTTTTAAACTTTAAAGATATTAAAAATTTTGAAATTATTAAAGCGAAAGTCAACCTCTAATAATGCGCTATTTCTTAAATATTATAAATCTCTGCGCACTTGCCCGCCAGTAAAAGTTTAAAAAACTTAAATGAATCGCTTAAGTTTAGAGCTTATTTCTATATACATGGAACTCTCACTGACCATGCTTAAATCAGGGCTTGAGTCTATTGTGTGCCTGATGTTATAATCAAACATTCAATTGTACAAATTTAGTTAACCTAAATAAGTCATATAAGTATTATTGTAGGTAGTTAAAAATGAGACACTATCTTTCTCCTGTGATAGGTTAACTAAATTTGTATAATTTCAATATTTGATTACAACATCAAGCACACAATAGACTCAAGCCCTGATTTAAGATGGTCAGTGAGAGTTGGTGTATATAGAAATACGCTCTAAACTTAAGTGATTCACTTAAGTTTTTTAAACTCTTATTGGTGGGCGAGTGTGTGGAGATTTATAATATTTAGAAATAGCACATTATCGGAGGTTGACCTCCATTTTAATAACTTTAAAGGCTTGAAAAAAAATTGTAAAAAAAATTAACATATAATTTACACATATAAAATTATGATGTGTACCTTATTTGCAGGTATATAGGATGCACTTTTTTCCCTCAAAATACACCTAAAATATGGGGGTTCTTATGCGCCAGTAATCAAAATTATGAGTTGAAATTTCAGTCAGTCTAAACTTTTGGTTTATAATAATATATATATATAAGTATTCTATTGCAAATTGTCCTTCACGAAACAAAAAAATATTTACAAACACACATATATATATAAGCATGCATGTATTTTGTCCTTTTGTGAAACAAAATATATACAAATATATATGCAAAACCATAAAACAATATAATACTAGATTAAATCCAAAATTTTACCAAAATCCTTACACAACCATGGTTTCATCTACTACAAATAGACCTTCTCAAGTGAAAATCAAACTAAAGGAAATAACATATATATATACACACACAAACAAAAAACCCTTCCATAATTTATTTCAAACTTCACCTTCCCTTAATATCAAAAGAAGTCTTCATAAGATTAATAGCCTCAGAATCAAGAAGTTTTATCATCAAAATCTCCTTTATTCTTCTTTTAACTCATTCTTTTCATAAAAAATAACCGAAGCATTGTCAAACAATATTCTATGATCTGTATTCAGCTTTACATATTCATGAATTGAATACAGGTCATAGAATATTGTTTGACAATGTTTCGGTTATTTTTTATGAAAAGAATGAGTTAAAAAGAAGAATAAAGGAGACTTTGATGACAAAACTTCTTGATTCTGAGGCTATTAATCTTATGAAGACTTTTTTTGATATTAAGGGAAGGTAGAGTTTGAAATGAATTATAGAAAGGATTTGTTTGTTTGTATATATATATATGTTATTTCCTTTAGTTTGATTTTCACTTGAGAAGATCTATTTGTAGTAGATGAAACCATGGTTGTGTAAGGATTTTGATAAAATTTTGGATTTAATCTAGTATTGTATTGTTTTATGGTTTTCCATTTTTATTTTGCTAGTATAGTGTTAGGCAGTTTTGGTACAAATATATAGGTATTTAAGTATGCATGTAAGCCATATACAGCTACACAACATAGTCATACTAATATATATATACTCGCAAAATCATATCAATATCAGAGCAAAATATTCAAAATAATATTCTCATAATTTCTATAAAAAAATAATTTAAAATTAAATGGTTAAAACATAAAAAAAAAAGTTCTCTCAAAAATATGATGCAGTTAAAAAAAGAGACACTCCTCAAAATATTTAGCTCTAGAGATGAATTTCTGGGTTTTATGAATGAAGATTAAAAAGTACCTAACTACAGTATTCCCTAGTTACATTTTTTATGGTCATAAATAACTATAATATTAGTACATTAAATCATTATGGTGGTTCATGAAAAAATATAGATTTTTTTTTTCTTAAAAAAAAAAAAATAAGAGGATCTTGTATGCTGCTGTATTCAATATGCCAATAAATACAGTATTTCAAATATTAAAACAAATTCCACAGCAAAATATTGCTTTCATTTGATTGGTTTTATTGTTTTGATGACATCATTGAAAAAAAAAGAAGCTAATAATGACACTTTCTGAAAGACAAATGATTTTATTATGTATGTTTCTAGCTTGAAATATACATAAAATAAATTTAGAATTTTTTTTGTATATTGTTCTAAAATTTATTTGCATTTAAATTTTTATATCTAAAATATTATTACTTAGACAATTGATCCCCCCCAAATCACAGGAAAATTCATTCCACATACTTCAGAATTTGAAATATATCTAAATATACAAAAATATTTACAATATATGTGTATATAAAATGGAAAATAATTATTTTACCATGACCATATGCAACTTAGCCCCTCCTTGACGATGAGTTTTTATATTGTCATTATGAAATGTTATTTCTACAAGTTTCATAGTTATATCATCTTCATTGCTAAAAGAAAAAAAAATTATATGTACTATAAAACATTATTAAATGTTTAAACATTAAACCATTATCAAGTTAATAAAAATATAATTAAATATATAATATTGAACATTTATATATTACTCTAACATAAAATATACAATAATTCTTATTTAAAAATATGCTTTTTATATACTGTGTCAAATTATCAAGATACAATATTGTGCAATCTTACAATACAAAACTTGCAATATAAAAAATTAAAAATAAGCAGCCTCAGAACACAATTATCTATTTTACACTTAAAAGCAGTGAATACTTTTCAAGATTAATCATCACTTAATTACCTTTTCCAAACAGTACACAACAATGAGATGATTTTTTAAATCTTGAATAATTTAAATATAAGTATTTGGCAAATATATTTCCCCTGTTCTAGTCCTGTGTGAATAACCAACAAATGCTAAATAGTATTGCTCAATAAATCTCTATCCAGTGTTATCTTATCCATAGCTTATAGTTTCATCAGTGAAGAATTTTGAATCTGGATATAGTGCCTCAAGATTTTTCAATCTAATATAGCTTTCCTCCACCAGACACAACTTACTTTTTTTAATACTATAAAGCTATCAGCCTGGAATTCAAAAACATCTTAAAATTTTGAATTTAAACCAACTTGCTGTCTTTGTTATATAGATATGATATCATTTCAAAATCCATATAAATTTGGTATTGTCTGTCTTTTAATGACTGTGATATTTATATTCCTCAATCAGGTTTGTTATAGCATCAATGAAATATCATGATTTCTGCTTGCATATTACTTTTAACCATAAAGTGTATTTCTCCTCCAGTTATCTGCCACTTTGTGTAAGCTTGAGTATATTACTTTTAACCATCAAGTCTATTTCTTCTCCAGTTTTCTGCCACTTTGTGTAAGCTAGATGACAGTACTTAATAAATTTCTATCCAGTGCTATCACATGCATATCTATAAATTAATTTCTAGCTCATTGTTTTCATTATTGAGAAGTCTTAGAACAATACACCTGAAATTTTTTGGATCTAATGAATCTTTTCCTTCAGCAACCATTACTTTATCCTTCTTTTTTTTAAAGCTGATAATTTGATACTTTAAAAAAAAAGGGTGGGAGGGTAAATTATGGCTGCTAGAGCAAAAGTGCACTGGATCAAAAAAAAATCCAGTTCCATTAGATCCAGACCCAAAACTCCTTACTGATGAAAGCCATGAAATGGAAACTAGTCAGGAAATATGGATGTTACTATTGGATAGTGTTGTAAATTAAAATCCAATTCCTCTTTTAATTTGCAATTGAGAAGTAAATAATATATTAAAAATGTTATATTTTTTAAAATGTTAATAATAATAATAAAATAGGGATAAAGATTTATTTATTAATAAATAGTAAAAAAATAAATTGCAAAAAAAAAAAAAAAAGATATTCACTCCATTTATAACTTAGCCTTCAAATATAATACACTCCAAATCATTCAAGTAGGCATTATTTGACAAAACTGAAAAATTTTATGTGGATATTAAAAAGAAAAAAAATCATAAAGATTTAAACCCAAATATTGTTTGAGAAATTATAGATAAGAAAAAAAAAATCAGAATGACTGAATTTGCAGAAAATAAGATTTACTTAGAATACTTTTTTTATAAATTTTATTTAAACGCACATTGATTATGTAAGTAATATTTACTAAGGCTGTAACCTCAAGAATATGCATGTAAAAATGCAATAGTAGGGACCTCTACAGGGTCTTAACCACGAGCTTACGTTTAGGAAGAAAAGAGGGAAACCCTTCTTTACTTCAACCTACTTTCTATATAAATAGGTGAAGCTGAAGCGGTTAGATATGAGAGCGTGAAGCTATACAATACTTCACTGATTAAGTCAACATTTCTTGTTACACATCAATACTAGCGAAAGTTGTAATTATAAACTTTATTTAAACACACATTGATTACGTAATATTTACTAAGGCTGTAACCTAACCATAAGCTTGTGGTTAAGACCTGTAGAAGTCCTTACTATCACATTTTTATGCGCAGATTCTTGAGGTTACCGTCTTAGTAAATATTACTTATGTAATCAATGTGGTTTAAATGAAATTTATAATTACAACTTTAAATTATCATAATAGATTTCTAACTATAAGATCTTTCCATTGACTCGTTGTAAATCGAAAGATTTCGCGAGTATTGATGTGTAATAAGAAATGTGGACTTAATCAGTGAAGTATTGTATAGCTTCACGCTCTCAGATCTATCCGCTTCAGCTTCACCTATTTATATAGAAAGTAGGTTGAAGTAAAGAAGGGTTCCTCTCTTTTCTTCCTAAATGTAAGCTTGTGGTTAAGATCTATAGAGGTCTCTACTATTGCATTTTTACGAGCATATTCTTGAGTTACAGCCTTAGTAAATATTATTAATACTTTTTTTAAGAAATATTCTAATCCAAAACAATAAGAAGAGAACAGAAAAGATTTAAACTGAAACTGATATTATTTTGTCAAGTAATAAAAGATGCTGATTGTGTTTTGACAAAACTAAAATATAGTAGGTTATTACAACTAAAAACATTTGCATATATAAATATGAATAAGCTTAGTAATTTGATACACCATTTTATTTGAAACTTAAAAATAAGTTTGTCAGAATTTCACATATATAAAATCATCAGAGTATATGATTAAGCAACAGGCTGTTTCACATTTTGAGGCTTGAAAATGTAATTGATTGCAGAAAAACATTTGAAAAGATTTCAAATGTAGTACAAATAAAAATGAATAAAAAAGACAGACAGATTAGAAATTAAGAAATAAATAAGAATTCATTTCAAAAATGGAATATTCTAAATTAAATAAAGCATAACATTTTTTCTTACATTTGCAACTTGATTTTAAAGAAAACTAACAAAACAAAAATATAAAAAATATTAAATAGGGTCTAAGAATAAGAAGTGAAGAGTCCCATGAAATCATGGATACCATTTCTGCCTGCCATACCCACAACCAATGTTTTGAATCTGGGCCAGATAAAAACTGGAATTTTGTTCATGTACACAAATTTAGGAGTTTTCTTTCATGGTCCATAGCAACCCAATATTGGTTAGTATGTGAATTTCATCTAGATATTTTAAGACTAATAATAAAACAATAATAAATCCACTAAAAAAAAACTTCAAAACAGACTATTGGTAATTCGAGTGAGAAACACCTTTTACTTATCTTCTGCAGAGTGGATGAGCTGTTGGAAAATTATTTAACTTTTGGTGGGTTATTTATCTGTTTTATTATATACAATATATATTTAACATATTTTAATCATTATATTTTATTGTCGGAAATTTTACATATTTCCTGATTTTTATATTTCCATTAAATAAGTAATAAAATTTTATTAGTGTATATATATGTGGGTGGTTCATATATATATATTCCACCTCTATTGTTAAAAAGAGATTGCCTTGACAGCAGTTTGAAATTATTGATAGTATTGATATTGGGATTGTCTAAGTGTTGACTGATTTTAATGATATATATATATATATATATTCAAAGTAGAAACAGGAAACACTAACATTGTCTTTGTCTGAAAAAATAAACATACAAGCTGTCAAAAATTTATCAGATTGGAAAATATCAAATAGTGAACTGAAAGTTCTTAATAAAGGTTTTAATTTTACTATTTCACTATCAAAATTACCAATTGAAGATATTATTTGTATTGTAAACTGGAAAGTACTTTACCAAAAATACTCTATGTGGAGGCAGACATAATGAGAGGAAAAATATATGAGATTCTAAATAAAGCAAAACCACCTAAAAGTAATTTAACAGTTGATAAAAGCTAAACTTACATCGATTACTATTCTTCCAACAAATAAGGATAATACTACAATCATTTTGCTTACAAAAAAATACAAAATTTTAAATGACAACATTTATAAAAAAATTTATTGAGATCCTATGACCTATCTTGAAAAGAAAACAAAAGCATTAATTTATGCTATTGATTTAGATTTAAGAGCTAAGATCTTTCTTACACCTAGAGATTAATCTTGTTTTTATCCAAGGTTATATAGTTTGCCAAAAATCTACAAACCAGATATTCCACTGAGACCGATTGTAAGTGCAGTTGGTTCACCAACACAGATACTAGCTCATTTTCTATCTCTTTTCTACAACCACATTTAACAGAAATGTCATTTTATGTTAAGGATGCAAATTATTTTCTTGAGCTTATCCAAGACATTAAATTAACTAAAAATAATATTTTGGTAAGTTTTGATATTGTTTCGCTTTTTACTAGTATCCTGTAAAAGAAGCTATTGAAGTTTTGAAAAATATTCAATTGACTGATTTTGTTGTGAGTTTGATTGAACACTGATTAAATAATTTTTTTGTTTTTACCTATGGGTTCACCAATTTCTCCAGCACTGGTTTCTATTTTTATGGAGAACTTCGAAAAAAAAATTTAGACATCAGCAATGATGATAGCTTTGTTATTTGGTCTCATAGTATGCATGCTATTGATGAATTTTTAATTTTCTTAAATTCATTTCACACCAAAATCAAATTTACTACGGAAGTAGAAAATAATAACCAACTTCAATTCTTGGATGTTTTAATTGAAAGAAAGAAGAATGGTTCTTTATCCTATGGTATATATAGAAAGCAAACATACACTGGGAGATATCTACATTTTTGTTCTCATCACCATCCAGCATAACATTTCCAATGACAAAGACAGTGTTAGGTAGAACTAAGAGACTTTCTGATGTCAGCCATTGTCACCAAGATATCTATGCTAATAAAAAAAATGTTTCTTCATAATGGTTTTGATCACAGAATTATTAATAGAGCTTTTTTTATATAATAAATAAAAAGATTTTGATACTTCAAAAATTAGGATTGTTCTGCCATATATATATAAAGGGAGTAACTGATAAAATTTGGTAATATTTTAAAGAAAAATAATATCCACACAATTTATATTACATTTAAAAAAATTAATGAAGCATTTCCACACCCTAAAGATAAAATTTCTTTGGGTTTTCATACTGTATATGAAATTACATGTGGAGTTTGTTTACATTCACATACTGGGCAGACCAATCATAGAATAAACCTAAGAAAGAAAGAACATGTTTTGGCAGTTAGAGAAAAACCCTAATTCATCAGCCATTTATTCACATTATTAAATAATATTTAATTTATAAAGCGCAAACAGTATTTGAAATTAAACTGAGAGACTGCAAACCTCTCGCGCTCATCAGCCAATCAGGTGTTATTAATAGCGATCAAATCATAAATACAAGACAGAATTTAACAAGAAAGGGCGTTCACCCTTCTCTTTACTTGTCTTTCTATATATCCAAGCCAGTCTGAAGTACTTAGATTTGAAAGTGTGAATCTTCAAACATGTTCACACTTAATTCACTGAGTTTAAATTACAAACATACAGCATAGTAAATCGTAGGATTTCATGGTGTATGTTTGTAATTTAAACTCAGTGAATTAAATGTGAATATGTTTGAAGATTCACGCTTTCAAATCTAAGTACTTCAGACTGGCTTGGATATATAGAAAGACAAGTAAAGAGAAGGGTGGACGCCCTTTTCTTGTTAAATTCTGTCTTGTATTTACGATTTGATCGCTATTAATAACATCTGATTGGCTGATGAGCACGAGAGGTTTGCAGTCTCTCAGTTTAATTTCACATTATTAAATTAACTAACCATGACATCAATTTTAATAAAATACATATTCTGGCTAAATTGAACAATATGATCAGAGACTCCTAAAGGAAGCTATAGAAATTTTGAAAAGGCCTAAAAACATAAACGGAAAATGTGAAGTAAAGAAAATTAATCATATTTGGAAAAAGCAATTGAAGGAAAAAATAGTTTTTAAAACTTCTCAACTAATAGAATTTGAGAATGAAGAGAAAATAACAAAGGAAAAAAATATTGATTTTAAATCTTAGCACACACATTCTTATGATTTGAGAAAGAAGAAGCTCTCAGGAAAGTACCTATTACTGTTCTGAAATGTCAGTTATTTAGCTATTTTATATATAATACTTATTATGTTTACATAGTTATTTAGATTGTGAGCACATTTATATATAAACTTACTAATAAAGTGAATATAACCATATAGAATATAAATTAGTACTACATATCAATTATTAAAGTTTAAAAATTATACTTTTTGCAAACAAACTTACGTTCCACTTTTTAAATCTGATATCACTGATGGTCGAATGCAAAGAGGAGGAACCAAAATACTTGTTAAAATTAAATCTTTAGGCTTTGCACACTTAGGATCCATAAGAAACAAATGAATGTCCTAGTAAATAATAATGAATGAAGATATTTAATAGAATTAAAACAATATAACAATAGCATTAATAAGAATAACTCTTTATTTGAAAATTAATCAATTACCTCTTCTTGAATCTTCTTAAAAAGGTTAAGTACCACTAAAGGATTCAAAACATCCTAAACAGATTATAATACAATTATATATAATATTGAATTACAATTATAATGTATATACTTAACCTAAATGTAATTAAAGGGAATTTGAACTCAGACTTTCAAACTCCCCACCCACTCTATCCAATCCACTCTATCCAATATAACCGATACACATGACTATATATATGTGAAAAAGATAAATGATCTCCATTATACTGGTTAGAGTGAATGATTGTAGAGAGCTTGAAAGTCTGGGTTCAAATTCCCTTTAATTACAATTATATATATATATTAAAACTTTTTGCTTAAACATTATAAATATACATATAAAAACAAAAGATTATTAAATAATTTATAAAAACCGGAAGTGACAGATCTAAAGTTGCAATATATGAGACGTTGAACTTCAAAATCCATCATTCTATTAGAGCATTAAACAATGTAGGGTTTTAGTTACGTTAAATTTATTTCTAAACTTAGTTTCAAAATGGCCAAATGTAAGTCCATAGACATATATAAAAATTTTCAAATAATTTAATTTTTTTTTATTACCACAAATCACACTTTATGATTAAATATATTTTTAAAAAATAACCCAATAATGTCTCTTAAAATCCATTTACTTGTTCTTTAAAATATATCCAATTGTTTATTCATTTATTCAGGTTAATATAATTTTTCTTTTTTTTTTTAGACAGGTTTAACTATTAACAAATTTCATAAAAGCATCTGTAATGATTCCTACAAAGAGATGGATTTGCTAGTGGCTTTACTAAGTCCTTCATTTCTGCCACTGTAACTATAGATTCAACAGTCAGTGACTATGTAATTTATAGTTTGGGTTTGACCATTTCCGCTTATATCAGTGGCTGTCAAATTCTATCTATAAAGCAGAGAAATGCTTCAACTGTCAATAGTATTGAAATCTATTGATGAGATTCCAGTAATATCGAGGAAAATCAAATCCAGCTGGCTTTATTGCTGGATCTGGAAAAAGAAATTTGCTTGGAAATTCATAAGAAGTCCATTTTTAATAGCATAATTATTTGATTGTTTGAAAAGATTCATAGTTAAATATATAGAAAAAGAATCATGATTTAAGAAACGTCTTTGATATTGAAACTATGTTATGAGTTATTGGCAAGTCCAACCTCTTTAGTCAAGCGTTGGTGACCTAGTAGTTATAACTGCCTTCCAAGCAGCTGGCCCAGGTTCACTTCCTGGTCAACGCATTTGACATATGAAAAAAAAAAAAGTCCAACCTCTTTAAGAGATTTTAATAAATTTTCCTTTAAAGCAACTTCTCTTATAATATCTGGTGGGAAAATATGTGAAAAAACAGGAAGCCGCTGTAAAGAAGTGGATTTGATTATACCAGTAATATTTCTCATGATAATATTTAACTGAGTATATAGAAGTTTAACATGAACACTTTTTCACTAAATGGAGGCATAGCATTAAAATATGCTAGCACTAAAAAAAGTTTGTGTAAAGTATTCCCATGTCAATCCTGAATACTTTCAGCCAGCTTATCAAGGATATTCCTAGAAATTATTTTAGATCTAATCTTAGATGAATGAAAAAAATTAATTAGACTATGATCCAAAGTTCTATTTCAGTTTATTGTTGCAAAAAGTTATACTCAGATTACAACAAGAAATTTGCCTATAGTTTAAATGAAAAGTTGAACACATTAACTTTATTAGATTAGGAATATCTCAATCTTTGTAAAAAATTTCCAAACTTTTTATTCCCTTATTAACAGAATTCTCTATATACAGAAATAATCTTTTCTACGAAAATAAAGTTATGTCAATAGCACATACAAATTTCCAATATTCCGTATCTGGAAAATCACTGCTGAATATATAAAGTTCATTCAGCTAAATGAATTATCATCTAGTTAAATTAGGGGTCTTTATTCTAATACTGAAGATTAAATTATTTATTAATATAAGATTGAGTATATTTTTATTATCTTTGAATAATATTATTATTAGATGATGATTATTATTACTTTTATATATCAGGGCAACTTTGAGGTGTTGTGATTATAACATATGACTGTCATGACAATTCTTATCACATATTACTAATTATTTTACAATGAATCACAAATATTACTAAACTATCACTTCCTTTGCTTTACTGTATTTATATTTTACAATAGTAAATCATTGTTGTCCAAAAGGTTCAGATCAGAGTCCTACTTTATTTATAATTTTACTACGTTTAAAATCAAAGATTTATAGTTTAGTAATAAAAATTTTAGCTTTTAATTGTTTATCAGTTTATCTGTATAAAACAAAAGCAATACATTTTTCTTATAAATTTGTATCATATTCTCTTGACATTTTGTAGTAATTATTTTTTTTTTGCATCACAATAGTATTTATACTTGTGCTAATATTTCATTTGTTAACAATTATTGCCATCTAATTATAGTTATTAACTCTAGATTATCCTGGTCAAATTCTATAGACTTTCTTTGTTCTCATGAAAATTAAATCATGTTTTTTCTGTTTATCCAATTTTTATTTTTATTTCAATCAGCTTTAATTACTATTCATATTTCTTGTTATCAAAATATATTATATTATGATATCTTTGTTTGAGGGAACTATTCTACTTTTGCAATGTTTACTTTATCTGTTTGAATTATAAATTTATTAAATGCACATTGATTACGTAAGTAATATTTACTAAGGCAATAAACCTAAAGCATGTGCGGTGGAAAATGCGAAGGTAGGGATCTCTACAGGACAAAATTATATACTACACATTATTTTTTGCAGATCTCATGCTACATCTATTAGACATCTGTGGGAATACTTGAGATTGTTTGTTTATATCAGCATAGGCTAGTAGAATGTTATATATATAAAAGATAGTACCGCTAGCTAAATGTTACATAGTAATATTTTATAAAATAAAACAATTCCAACAAATATAAAATGGTTTTCTTTAAAAAAAAGAAAAAAAAATTTTTTTTAATCAAAACAAAGTTTAATCCTCTGTTAAAAATAAAATAAAAAATAAAGATTTATTTTAAAGTTCTAATTAATAGCTGAGCTGATTAAGGTTTATCATAATGTAAGTAAAATTTAGAAATTAGAAATAAGTTTGTATTTTTTATATTGCAATATTAATCTCAATATTATAATTGAAATCTATGTTTAATTTATAATTTGCCATATATATTATTTCTTTTATTATAAATCTTTCATTAGTCCAGGAATAGAAATTTATTACAAAAATTTTCCCTTAGTAATTAAGGTATTAGCATTCAATAGATAAAAACTTAATATAAATCATCTAGTAACAGAATTAGTGTTATTCTTATTCTTCTTATTAGTTTTCAATGTTATCATAACTGCTTGTTGTAAAAAAGCAGCAAGCTAAAATGTGACAAGTATAAACCTTCTTAAATGTATCGAGAAGCTTTTATATGACTGACTAGTATTTACAGGTCTGCCTTGGACATAGAGCTAACTTCAGTAAGAACAGTCTTGGGAACAGCTAATTAACTATGAGCAAATTGACAATGAGCTAACTAATACTGATGGAAAATCTTCAAAATTTATGGAGATCCAATAGTGACAAAATAAACATAAGTTTTTTTTATAATTCTCACTTTTTTTTTAATTTTATCTTTTTTGCATATTACTGTTAATAATTCTATTAAATTCAATATTCTGAATATAACCTTTTTCAATAATTAGACTAAAACACAAACCTATCCATACCATTTAGGAATAACCTTGAATCACATAATCTAACTTATTTTCTTCATTTAATAACTGAAACACACAGGCTTATTATATACCTGTGTTTATATATGTAATATATAGAGTATATGAGCACAGACTTTCACACGAGCCACCACTCTCCACACTATCTCATAACACTGATACACTTGAACACATATATGTTAAAAAGATAAATAATCACCAATATACATATTTCATGCTAAATCAGCAATCATCAGTTGGTCCAGATTACCATCTCTACACATATATGCTATAAGTGCTCAGATATATATTAAGATAGCCAAATCTTATACTTAAATGGACAGGCTTCAATCTATTCCACACTCCAACTCTTCAACCATCCATTCAATAGAAAATCTGATGATGGAACGCTCAAAGGCCACCCTGAGGCCAAGATTCTTGTCACACCCATGTTGATGGACGTTTGAAGAGTTGGAGTGTGGAGTAGATTGAAGCCTGTCCATTAAAGTATAAGGTTTGGCTACCTTAATATATATCTGAGCACTTATAGCATATATGTGTAGAGATGGTAATCTGGACCAACTGATGATTGCTGGTTTAGCATGAAATACGTATATTGGTGATTATTTATCTTTTCAACATATATGTGTTCAAGTGTATCAGTGTTATGAGATAGTGTGGAGAGTGGTGGGTCATGTGAAAGTCTGTGCTCATATAGTCTATATATTTCTTCATTTAAGTAAAGTAAGATAATTAACTTCTAAGAATAACCTCCTTGGAAAGATAGCCGATACTATTTGCAACTGTCATGCAAAAAAACTTTATAGCCAATATTCTTCAGATGAATATTATAGCCCTATTTAGAGAAAAAAAATCCACATTAAATTTCTGGATACTCAATTAAATATTACCATGAGAAATATTACTTTTACACTCAAGGCCTTCCCATTGGTTTCCTTTTCTTTCATGTATTCCTCTTCTTCACAGAAATATATAAGAAACTGTTAAACAGATCAAACTTACCAATAATTCAAGATATAGTTTCACAACCTAAGACTCATCTCAAATCAAGATCCCCTTTTTGGATGTTCAATCAAAATCTACAATCAAAGAATTATAGCATAACAAATAGGATTCTTATAAAAGTTCCAAAAGTAAGATTTGATCTTTCTAGATGCAATTGGAGTCTCATCAACAATGTTATTTAATTATTAAATGTAATTTATTAGATATCAATCTATGAAAATGTGAGCAAGCACATAATTGCATAATTAATGTCTACCAAAACTTTGACTTCATGGAAGAATTAAAGGACTTAATAAAACCTCTAGTGAATTTATTTTCTGGTTAGATATCTGCAAGTATATCATTAAAAAGAATCTAAACACTAAATAAATAAATTTAATATTTTAATATTTTGTTTTTAATCATTTCACTATGATCCTTTTCATCATTGTTAGACATAAATATTATTCTACCCTTGGATTTTTTCTCTGTTATCAGTAGTATAATGCCTTCCTTTTTATCTTGTATATTTTTTTCTCTGTAGAAGTTAGACATTTCCAAATAGTTTATTTTTTCTTTTGCACATATTACATTTTTGGTATTCATCCACAACCTTCAAGATATTCTTCCATTAAGACGATGTCCAATTCTCTTTATCCTGAAAAGTTTAGATTTTCTTTTTAGTAAAATAAATAATCAATAAATCATTAAAAAAAAAAAATCAAATGGCTTTATTGCTTGGAAGTTCATATGAAATTTGAATCCTGGAAGTGCCAATACTGGAATCAAAGCAATGATCTTATATTTCAGAATCTGGCAATACTGCACTAAACCATACAGGACTAATAAATCACTGATGCTTACTAAATGCTGCTTTTTAGACAGTTATTCAGAGGAACAAAGCTAATTTAGTTAGATTTAATGCATCTAAACCTCAATGTTGTTTCATTTATAAAAAAAACTAATCAAACTACTTCAATATAATTTTTGATTCTAAAATACAATGGATCTTATATATCTTGACATAATTGTAATTCCTTTACCACAATTTCTTGCCATTCTCGACAACTTCTTATCAATTTTATTTGAATAATAAAACACAAATTATGTCTGCTAATTAATATTATCATATTTGGGTCTATTATCTCTTAATAAACTTCACCCAAAATCTTGCAATTCAGTTAAACAGTAACATTTCTTACTTTCTTTTACCTTTATTTTCTTCATATTATTCTATCATTAATTTTTGACTTTTCTACAATTTTCTCCAACAAATTCAATACTGAATTATATAGACTAATCCACCAAATGGCTATGAAGACAGTAAAACTGTAAAGCAAAAAATGTCAGTTGTTGATTGGGTGAATAAAATAGATTTTATACATTTTTTGGGCAACTATTTTTTTTAATAAAATATAAAGAATCGAAATTAGACAACACACAAGATATTACAACAAAACAATATTATATTTAGAGATTATGATAATTTAATATTATGACTTCAAAAATAATAATACATAATGTTGATTGGGTGGACATGTGGCATTCTGCACCATTGTGACCGATGAAGTATGTAATTCCAGTTAATAGACCAAATTGAGAGATTATTTTTCTCAACTGGAAATTGATACAGAAACCTTTAGTTTTTGAATATAATACTCCATCAATGGTTTGATTATTAGTTCAAAAATAATAATTAAATATCCTGAACAAAAATATATATATATATTTAAAATAATAAAGTAAAAATAGTGTATTTCATATTAATTATATAAAGTATTAAATTAAAGAGCTGAAACTTACATGTTAAGATATTAATTATCATATTAATAGTACAATTCATAACATCTGATTTCTTTATATCGCAACAAGCTTCATAGAGGAAGCTTCAGTGCTCTAACATGTACATAAATGAAGAATGCAAATTTTTAAATACTTCTTATAGATATCTATTGCTAACCTGCACTTTGGCCAAATGTTGCTCCAATTCTTTATTGTACTTTATAGCATTACTGAATAAAGCAATAAAACGGCTGAGACTTGGATCATTTTTCTTGGTCTGTTTAAATCTCTCGTGAATAATTTTCAGTGATCCACATTTTTTTACTGTGCCTAAAAAGTACATTTAGCAAAGATAAAAAAAATACTTAAAAATAAATAAAATTATTCAGAAATCTAAATAAATATAAATAAATTTTGGAGTTCATTAGGATACCTTACATTACAGAAAGTCTTCTAATGATAAAGGGTTATAACTTAATTTTTAAATATATATTTTAACCATATATTTGGCCCTATGGATTAAATATATTCTATAATGTGTTAAAAAAATTTTTTTAGATTATATTAAACAAATTTCCTTCTTGATGTTAAATTACTAAGTCTTAGCTAAATGTTTTAATTTATTGATTAAAATAATTTACTTAACATATTTATGTAATAGTTTTAACAAGGCTGTAAACCTTAGCAATGAGCGTCTGAAAAAATCATCACTAGCGTTTAATAAATTTATAATTAACATATTTATATATTAGTTACTTAAGAAATACTAATTGGATTACTTAATGTTTGATTAAAGATCTCAAATTAATAGTTTAAATCTAAATAAGAATTAGTTTAAAACTTATGTTTTAAATATGGGCAATTAATAGTTGTTTTATTCTGCACAAAATAGTTATTTAATTTTCGTTAGAAATTTATTTATTAGTTTCAAAATAAATGGTTTTAAAATAATAATTTATAAAATGTTAGTTCATGTAGGAGTTGTTTAAAGTTAGAGTTTAGAGATATTGTGTTTAAATACGATTAATTGGGATAAATAAGTTTTAAATTAACTAAATTTTAAATAGGTAAAAAGTTAGCTTTATTTCTTTTAGAATAATGGTTATAAGTAATAAGGATACATGTTGGAGTGATGCATCTTTTTGAATAAGTGGAATGCTTAATATTTATTAAAAGCTATATTTTATAAAAAAGAGAATAAAGAGTGTATTTTGAGTACTGTAATTTAAAAATTTAAGTAAATAAATTTATATTAGTTAAATAAATCATTTATTTAATAATTAAATTGCAATTAATAAAGTTCATTATCAGTCTAGATGTCACATGAATAGATTAGTCTAGATTAATTAGGAAAGTTAAAATTACGCTAGTAATTTAAATATCCCGTCTCCATATTTAAATGGTTATTAGTTGAACTGGGTCATCTGATAGAAACTGCAGAAAAAAAATATGCATGGGTGTTTTGATATAAAAAGAAAAAAATCAGAAAATAATTATTAGAGTGTATTGAAATTATTTTAAAATTATTATACTGAAGTTATTTTAAATTATTGGTTTTATTGAGTGGATTTTTTTTTCATTATTTTAAATCAGTTTAAAAGTTTTTAATTGATTTTTCTTTTATCATTTCAAATGTCTGAATAAAAGAGTTAAAAGTTATCCATTACAATACTAATCTAAAGTATATATTTAACCAGCTTATCAAGCAGTAAATCACGAAAAGATGCTAAAAATCCTATTAATTTTTAAAGAAAGTCAATGGAAACTAACTATACATTGGAAGCATATATGTAATGATCAGATATTTTACGGTAATATCTCCACATTAAACTCTAATATATTTACTTCTATACTTAGCGCTTTCGAAGGAACGATGCCTTCATTTTCAAAGCTGTAGACAGTTCTGGAGATATTACCGTAAAATATCTGATCATTGGAAGCATATGTTTATTTTATCATTATTCTAAAACATTAATTAATTTGAATTTTGGCTGCAAAAATTGCTTTCGACACTTTAAATAATATTTTAAATTGTTATTGACACTAATTTTAAATACTTATTTCATGTTTGATAAAACACTGACCTAAAGATAAATAATTGATGAATAATTTAAGAAAAACAATCACTCTTAATTTGTTTTGGAAATACATGTAAAAATCATTATATTTTTGCCAAATTAAAAGTATAATAATGATGAATTATTGTAGAAGCATTGAATGTATTGAGAATAGAAGAAATTACAATGGTTGGAATTATATAATTTTAAAGAAAAAATCATAAGAATCAGCATTTTCAATACTTTAAAGAAACACTTTATTCATTTAATTTTCTACTAATGCACATAAGTTAACACTGAATTAATGTAATTAACCATTCTAAATTCAACTGCCTTTTCCTTTAGAATATTTTTTAAATTACTCATTAGTTTTGGAAATATATTACTTAACTTTAAAGATAGAAGAAACGATTTAAACTTACTTCATACTTAATCTTATTAAAATGTGTGAACTTTATAATATGAAACTTTACAAAGAACTGTTATTACTTGGCATCCTCTATTTGCTCATATTTCCTCAAATTTGTGCTTTAATTATGAACCTCATTCTAAAGGAATTCCTACTCTTAATTATAATATATGTATTTTATTATCTACTCAAAGGAGAGATTGTATTGCAGTATTTTCTTAAAGATACAAAAGGACTTGAATGAAAAGGGATTATTTTTATTATAAGATAAAAAAAAACTTAAATCCTTAATCTGAAATGGTAAAATAAAATATTTAGCATATGTTTTTTTTTTGGTATGTTTAAAAATTATTGATATCATGTAGTTATAATTTATACTCTATATTTAATTGCTATTATTATTTATGGTGTTGTAAAATATATCTATGACAGTATGCATACATGAACAAAGTTGGGTAAGAAATTAGGTAAAAACGTTTACTTTACAAGTTATTTTGTTATTATTCAGTTTCGTATTTGTTGTTTCAGCCTAAATGAATTATTCTACCCAGGGTATAACAGCCTTTTTTATATATCCAATATAAATGGTTATGCACGTCTTATAAACGTCAATGTATGTGAGAATTGAGATAGATTATAAAATTGAGTGTTATTGTTATGCAATTATGATTTGTCGAGTTACACAGAATGTTAGGTCGAATGAATGTGTTGTATGCCTTTGAATGTGTGTGCAAGATGTTTAATTATTTATTTATTTAATATCATTATCAAATCAATGCCTTGTACTGGTAATGATATCCATTTGGACAATTTTATGTGGATATTATATTACTTTTTTATATATTCAGCCCCTCCAGGAGTGAGAACATGTTATTTGTTAGCACTGCCTGCACAGTTACTGGGTGCCTATTCATGATATTGTATTGTTTAGCCCCTTCATGAGAGAAAGTGGCTTTCTCATTTTCAGCACTTCCAGGTGAAGTTACAAGGTGCTATTCATATTTTTCATCATCCACTTTGCCTGGAATTTAATATAATGTATATTTCAGTACATTATAATATCTGAAGCCATGTATATATTATTAACTCTGCTCCAATTTAAATTTAAAAATACACTGTGGACATCAAGCATATTTATGTCCTCACCCCATCATAAATGTTAGTAATATCATATTTGTGTTACTATTTTGCATAATGTTTTTGCTATCATTGTAAATCTATAAAAAATGTCTCTACAATGATTTTCAAACCTAATTTCGCTGTGTTAAAGTTCATAATAACTTATTGGTGGCCTGAATATAGGCATATAGGTTTATTGTTTTACTCTGCATGAATAATATTCAAAGAAAGACATGATTAGATAAAAGTGAGAACTTTTGGATGATTGTAAATTCTTTAGGAATGTTTTATGGAAAGAGACATTTACATGTAAAGTTTATTATTTTGTTACTGTATAAATATTATAATATGCTGTAAATAAATATTTTTGTGCCTGTTTCATTGCCATCATTACATTATTACATTTGTTACTCAGAAAATCTTACTTAATATCACATGATCACCATTTCTTATGCTTGCTCATAACTGTTATTAAAACAGGCAAAACTCTCCATACAGTAGTGCCATTCAGTGTAAGTCAGAATAATCAATGGATGCCCGAAGGCTTGTGCATAAAATCTCTATCTAGTGCCTACTCATGCCTGTTTTAATAACAGTTATGAGCAAGCATAAGAAATGGTGATCATGTGATGTTTAATAGTTTAATACCAGTCCTGCCCAATAGGATGGTGATGGCTATGGTTATTAAAGAACCAAAGACACCAAAATGTATGGGTACTGAAATGAGTTCAGACCTATATGACTATATAAGCTAATGAGCTTGGATTGAAAATATTATTGTTTTCAATTTTATTCTCATAGTTTTGTAGTTAAGTAGAGATAAAAGGTGGCTACTGGAGGGTTGCATTACATCCTAAGAACTAGGTGCAGTGCTCTCAGATCCAAGGCTCCTCACTGACGAAAGCCACAAGCTAGAAACTAGTCTGGGAATATTGGATGAGTATGCACTAGATAGGGATTTATGCACAAGCCTTCTGGCATCCATTGATTACTCTGGCTTGCACTGAGTGGTACTACTGAATGGAGAGTTTTGCCTGTTTAAAATCTTACTTAAAATTTTATTGTTAAATATTTTAGAATACATCTTTAGTAGTCGCATAGAATTTATTTATTTACTTTGTTTATTGTTCATTTTTCCTGCATTATAAGATTAATACTATGTTTATTTTTTTATTATTTTCAAATGCACTTGTAATGTAGTTGGTAGTATAAAATATACCCTTCCTAACTGTTGCATTATCCCATGTTAGTACTTATTGAAAGTTGTATCAGAATATATAAAATTTTAGAAATGTTTATAGATGGTAGAAATGAAAGTTACACTTGAAGAACTTTAAAATATTTAGAAATGTCTTAATATGCTAACCATATGTTATTTAAGCATTTAAATACTTCATTACTGTGTATTCACATTTCTGCTTACTTAAAATACAAATGTTTAATGACAAACCTAAGAGAATATAAAATACTTATAGAGTGTAACTTGAATAATGGCACATTTGTTCCAAATGCATTTTAATTTTGAACCCAGAGATATAGACATTTTTTAGAACCCAATATAAGATTTTAAAAATTGTAAGAAGAATTTAAATTTTAAATAAAAATAAAACCTGAGATAAGATTTAAGTTCATATAAAAACCTAGTATATTAGCAATTATAATTAGATATTATGTTGACTATAAGAGGACTTATACTCTGTGGAAAATCCTTAGATATTACGGAGCCCATGTGACTTGTTCTTTGTTTCTATGGACCAGCAGCTCTTGTAAAGTTAGTATATTATTATTTATTTCATTAGATCAAAAAAGAATTATTAGAAGATAACAGAGAATCACTTTCTATGGCATCTAAAATACTGGCGATGAATTTTTAATTTTCTTATTTATAACAAGATCATCCAACTATGGCCTGCAAACAATATCTACCTTCTTCCTTATGAAAAATATTTTATGCATATAAATACAAGAGAGAAATTAAATAGCGTGAAGAATACTACAAATTATTATTCTCAATATTTGTTTCCTACATTTTTTAATACATTTTAAATTTTCAATGAAAATAATATAAGAAGGCATCATTATCATAATAAAATTATAACCTATTGTATTTGTATGATATATATATATTAACATTTGAGAAAAAATAAAAATATTGGACAGAAAAGAAAAAGTACGAAGGAGAAAATTCAAAAAAGCTTGTTCACATAACAATAGCAAATAACTCTACAAATCAAATTAGTGTGATAATTAGTAATGTTTAAAAACCACTTATTGACCATGCCTTTATAAAAAAAATGGGTCACCCTCGTGGATAAATATATAAAATTTCTACTGATTATTGTTGCCTTTTAGTTGGTTAGAGCATCACATTAAATTTAATATTCACAAATCTAAAGGTCCAGAAATGATTCCTACACTAATACTGTCACTGGTCAAGCCAACAATACCTGATGAAGAGAGGAAAATAACAGTACTCAAAAAGATTAAATAAAGTTTAAATTTTTCTAAAGATATTTAACAATTAATATTAAATCATAAAAATAGTCAAGTATATAATTATTCCGATGCATTACATCATAATTAATTAGGAAAATATTTAATTTAACAGGCATAAGGCATAACTCCCTGGGAAGATGAAGTAATACTTACAAGATATAGAAAGAAGATAATGCTTATAATAGTATATATCTGGGTCAAAATCCATATAAGATTTTGAAGTTAGAAAAGAAAGAGGGTAAACTCCTTTTATTTTTAAGCAAATCAACTCAAGACAAAAAAGTTATTGTGGGTTATTAGAATGTAGTAATTAATAGTTAACTAATAATATCAGTGCCAAATTTATTTTTCTAGTCATCACATGGAGTTAACTGCACTATACCTTTCTTTTCAATATATAATTGACTAAAGTTACACTAGTAAATACATTTAAAACAGAATAAAATAACAATAAAAACACTAGCAAAATCAAAATTTACATAATTTTCTTTATTATGATTATAGTTCCATCTATAAAATAATAGACTTTTTCAAATCAAACCAAACAAAAATAACAATTACCAATCATCCTTAATATTAAAAAAAATTATTCGTAAGACTGATGACCTCAACCCAAAATAATTCATCAAAACTCTTTTTAATTCTTCTTTTGATTTCATTCCACTCATAAAAGACAAGCTTTGCATCATCAAATAATATTTTATGACTGATATTATGTTCATGAATGTATAAGGCTGAGCTAAGGGATCTTCTTTTAACTCTATTTTTATAGATTTTCATAAAAACTCATTTTATTTATATCTACTTGTTATGTTAAAACAACTGCATAAAGTTGATCAGAAAATGATTGTACTAGATATCAGTCAAATATAACAGAATAAAAAAAGGTGAAAATGTCATACAATAATAGTTTAATAATAATTTCTAATCTGAACCCACTATTTCTAGAATAGTGGAAATTAAAAACATGATAATTAAATAAGTTTCTCTTCTATCTTGATTAATAAAAATCTAGATAATAATTTAATTATCATCCTTTTTTTTCAATTTACATCCATTAAAACCAATTAATTAAAATTTTTCTTAATTCTTAAACCAAAATAGATTATAGAATTAAAGTTATATATAAGAGATTTCTTATATTTATATAATAAATAAGTGAATGTAGGTTATCACAAAAGTCTTGAAAATGTTAATGTAACAATTACATTGACATGTAATTTTTGGTGTTGAGACAAGAATTCATAATAGTGTTAATTATTGATCAAATAAATAAAAAATGAAACCAAGTATTATTAGCATAATATGATGGTTATCTCACAAAAGTGCCCAAGGACTAAATAAACCATGAAATCATAGTTTATCATAATCCATTTTGGATATATATATATATAATGATTGTTTTCATACCATAATAACCACTAAAAATATTGAAAATCTTTTAATATTCATATTAACTTTAAGCATATCTAACTCACATATAATAAAAAAATATGACCAATATATATGCAAGTTAAGTCCCCTTCTGAAGATATAGAATAACTAAGCAAGAAAACACTATTAGCATCAATGTTTTTCTTCTTGAAGTAATTTATTTTAGTTTCTTTTTTTTTTCCATTTTAGAGCTATATTATAAATTTTAATAAGCTTTTAAATCATTATGGATGTATAAATTTAAAAAAAGGATGTTTCAAAACATAAAAAAAAAAAAAGATCCATTATCCTTACCATTAGGTGCTAAACAATGTGGACAACGATTAATTTTTTTGCATTTTTCAATGATTTTCTTTCTTAAGATATGTTTCTGAAGATATCGTAAATCAGGCTTTCGTAAAAGATCAAGAAAAGTCTTCTTTTCAGCAGAAGGTAATAAAAGTTTTGAACAGAACTATAAAAAAAGTCATTGTATTTATAATTGTTTTCAAAAACAAATTTAATGCAGAAAATAAACATATTTCCAGATAACTACAACTATAAGCAATTTAGTGTTACATAATGCTTTAATATGAGCAATGAAAACAAAATAAGCAAATAATTAAAATCATAAAATTATAATTTATATAAATTTATACATAGAATGGGATTGATTCTTATCTATTACCGATGATATGTATCTTAATGCCCTTATAAGGCCCTACTAAATCTTTAAAGTATATTTATCTTAAAGATTGTTTACTATATTTCAGATCAAAAAAATTAAGTATAAAAAAAAAATCTATATAAATATTTATGCTAAAAAATTACTGTCTTTGAAATTTTAATTTATACTCAACCTGCTCATTCCTTTTAAATTTCTGGTACTATCCCAGAGTTGAATAATAGATTGTATAACACAGGAATGGGCAAACATAAAAGTAGCATAATCGACTTTTATATTTATTATCTATCAGCGATCAACTTTTTGGGTAATAAAGGAATAAATATCTTATAAAATTTAAATTTTGTTTATTGATTATTATTAATTATTTATTATATATTTTTGCTACATTGATAGAAATAAGCTTTTTAAAGATTGGTTGAAAGAATGCCTATGGAGTGTGAATGGCTGTAACCAAAAAAACTTAAAAAACTACCTTTGATTAAATATATCATTTTTATTGATAGGATGTAGAATCCAGAATCTTAGCTGAGGTAATAATAAATTAATGAATGAAACAACAGAAAAATTACCTGATTAAATTATTTATTTTATTATAATTCACCATAATATAATCATTTTTTCAATGAAGAAGCATGGCATTCCATTTCTTCACAAATTCACCTTCAAGCCAAAAAACGTAGTATGTTTTAATGCAAATTTCTTAGTTGCTAAATTTTTTACAATAAGAGCAAAACAAAATACGTAAAAACACATAGATACTACATTGTACTGCTGCTTGAGTGCTACCAAGTCATTTAAGATGCCATAGTACTTAGATGAGATGTACAATGAGGAGTAAAAGCAAGAAGCACGTATGTATACAGAAAGAGCGATGTCTAACCATCGGTCAAATCAGTTATAGAATTTACAAATATAAATGTAAAAATAAAAAGATTCGGAATTCAGGCAACAGTAACTCCTGGTATAACAATTGATTATATGATTCATAAATACATTTTACAAGTCTTTTGCTTGTAGCTATTGTGGAATTTAAATACCCAAAGTAAAAGACCTGCCAAACAAAAATCATTTGTGTGATTTCTCTTAGAATGTTCTCAGATATTGAATTTTGTAAATCTGCTTTCACATATAAATGAATTCTGTATTATGATTATTCTAAATTCCTAACTGCACAAAAGTATGAACTCCTCATTCCCTTAGACAAAAACATAAAAAATAATTCATTATTGTTTTTAACAGTTTTAGAAAACTGTGATAAAATTAATTTAAAAAAAATAATACTGTAAGAATCATCAACCTTGAATTAACATCTTTGTTACACTCTATCAAGAATGTATAAATAATATACTTGTATATAAAGTAACTCAATATCATTGTCTATTTCTTGTATGTGTGTGTGTTTTGTATTTTTAAGCAGTAAATGAACAAATTGATTATAATATATGCATTATTATCAAAAATGAATAATCAAGCGTTCTCCAAACTAACAATTATAAAATCTCTTAATGATTTTTGGATTCTCATCCTTGGTATTGAATCGCAGACAAAAAAAAATTACAAAGTGGTGTTTGTCTATTTCACAAGATGATGTAAGTAGTTACCCTTCTTGTAAAATGGTAAGATACACCTAATGCTTTGCTCAATTTAAGTTTCCAATTCTTTACTGGCTATTTCAGTTTCTAATTCTGCTTCCCTGGTAGTATAAAATACACTGGTGAAAACCATATGCAAATGTTTTATTACATTTATTTTTAAGTGTAGCTTTAATTGTTTAACTTAGAGGGAAAGAAAACATTGAACTAAAATATGAATCATAGAAAAGAAGGTTTACTTCTGATGAAATCTTGGGCAAAACTTAAGTTATGGAATTTAAAGAATAATCTATTTACAGAATATTGCTGCAACTACAATATTTCAAATTTAAAAAGTAAGTATAGTTTTTTTACAGTAAACTTTTATGTTCAGTTGATTTTTCAGACTAAATTATCATTTAACTGCCCACCTCTAATTTAGTATGTCAGCATGTAATATTAGATTGAGATGGAAGGATTATTTGTATCATTCTATAAATATTAAAACTTGTGAAAGTATACTTGAATTTGTAAGCAATTTTGTAACGATCTATTTTGTAATATTACTGAAAAATACCAGTAATATTTCACTTGTTGCTTGTAAATAAAAATTTAAAACATAAATTTACTTTCATTCTATAATTGTTCCCAAGAAAGGTGTATAAATTTATCAATTTTCTTTTAATATATTTATAAATAAAAAAATATCTATATTTATATTCATTTGTAATGATATTGGGCTTAAGTTACTTCAATTAAAAAAAAAAAAAAACACTAATGGCTTTATTTCTTAGGAATTCGTAAGAAGTTTGAGTACCAGAATTCCGAGCGCCAGAATCGATCCCAAGACTTCCCAATCCAAGTTGGAAGTTCTACCAACTACGCGAAACTGCTTAGGATAGTTACCTCAATGACAAAAAAAAATCCACGCATATTAGTAGAGTTAATAATAATTTTACATACTTGACAAAGAATTATATATATATATATAATATTCCTAGAATTAAATGTAAATCTGACATCCATAATTAAAAAAATCTTGATAATAGAAGATTTATAAATAACAATATAATAGTGACGAAAATATGATAATGATCATAGAAATGTTTTAAAATGGATCTAGCTTTCTTTAAAAATATGACATAACTGAGATCTATCTTCTCTTTGACAAAAGATATATTTTAGACTTGATGAAATTAGCTTTGTATTTCATATAATGTTGGATTTTAAAGACAAAAATTTACTTGTGAAAGCAGAATGAAAGGATTAAAAGTCATCTGCGAATAAAGAATTTATTTTAACATTATTATGAAAAATATATTTTGGTTTCTATTATATAATAATATGCCTGCATAATCAAGTTGCTTAGTAAAGTTAAGCTGCTATATGTTAAGAGATAGCACTTATAACATTTCCAATGTTTCAAAGCATCTATTCTTTATTTATCACAATGACTATATTTCATTTACAATATATTATATAAATAAGCAAATAATAAAATAAAATTTAAATAGTACATTTTAAGACAAATACCTCTCCAAAATGCAACTTCCCACTTACAGAAGAACAGTGAACGGAAAGATATTACTACATACATTAACTCATAAAATGTGAAGGTTTCAGCAGTTTTCGTTCATATTTACTCTCTAATTACATAAATATGGCTAGATAGTGAAATTTACTTCACTTGACATTCTCAAGAAGAAGAAAGTCAAAAATCTGCATAATGATATCTTCTTTCAACTCTAAATCAAAAAGACGGAGTTTGGTCTTTATTTCTGATTAATATTATTTCACATGAGTTGCTAAATACGTATTGTTTTGATAAGCTTTAGAGGGAAAATAATTAATTGTATCAGATTTTCTGATTATAAGTACTTGCAGATAATGAGAATAAACCTAATAAAGTATTATGTAAGATTAATGATATATTACAAAATTGGAATGGAAATAAAAGAATCTAAAATGAAATCAATGAAAATTAAGTTATAGGAATACAAAATTGATAATGAGGATTGGGCAGAAAGTTATAGGACAGCTTTCTGTTTTTAAGTACTGTATTCAGAAACAAGATTAACTGATAATGAACCTAATGATCCTAAGAATCAGATTTACGATTTATGAAAGAAGTTGTTAAATGTTTTATATTATAGTGATAGGATATTGTGGACAAAGAAATGTAATCTCGATTCTGCGATCTATTCATCCCTATTCAATGTTGAAGAAATATTTAGCACTGACTTGCCACAAAAGGAAAACTAGTCATCTAAAGTGATTATCCCAAAGAAATGTAATTCTACATATTAATAATATATGACAGAGAGTTAATTATTTGAAAAAAAAAGTAATCCAATACAAAAAAAAATAACTACCAACAACTTGAAGAATGAGAAAAAATTTAAAAATGAAAATTTCAGTCGTTTTTGTGCATTTATAATGTTCTAATAATTTTAATAAACCCATAAATGATTCTTTTGGAATATAGCTTCTGAATTATGATAAAACATGTTCAGACTTGGTCATTTCATGAATAGTTGTAATGTTTACTTTTTTTTCCTTGAAATTAATTTATAGCTTAATTAAAATCACAGTTACAATTTCTAAGCATTTTTTTTCTTCCAATCATGTGATTTTTATGAAAGCTTAAAAATATTATAACCAAAAAAAATAGAAAAATATTGAAGTGAAAATCTTAAATTAGTTGAAATGTGTAGATTCAGAAAAGCTAAATGGTTGTGAAATTGCTACTGGACAAAAAGACTGAAATGATAGGATATAATTCAATCAATACAAAAATGATAGTTGCCAAGAGATATAATTATCATTGAAAAATGCTATGGTTAGAAGTGATTATAAATGCCATGAAAAACTTTTAGAGGGGGAAAAAA
Organism: Epiperipatus broadwayi; assembly: GCA_028023455.1. Classification (NCBI taxonomy): domain Eukaryota; kingdom Metazoa; phylum Onychophora; class Udeonychophora; order Euonychophora; family Peripatidae; genus Epiperipatus; species Epiperipatus broadwayi. The sequence goes on from JAQFVV010000002.1 coordinate 24,948,817, forward strand.
AAGACAGTGAAAAAAGATGCAGAATATAATGGATATGATACTAAAAAAAAAAAAAAAAATAGAAACAATATTAGTACAACAAGGCTGAATTTTTGAAGGAATAGAGTCAACAATATATAGATCTGGAATAATCATCAATTGTATATATTAACCTAAATCTAAAAAATTAAATAAAGCCTATTTTCAAAAATAAAATGGTCTAATAGCAAGATATAAAAAAATTACATCAATCATTGCACAAAAATGAAATCAAAAACATATCCAAAAAATTATCTAAAATTTGAAAATTTGATATCTTAATAGGTAATAGGTACAAGTCCATTAGACAAGCACACTGCTTGATGGCGTTATTGCTATGCAAAAATAATCAAATGTAACGTTCCCAACAGAACTGTTGTATTACGTGTAAACACGGCTGCGAAAGTACGATCGGCCGCCTAAATGGCATTTTTATGTGCTTTAGCACATAAACAACATCATCAAGCAGTGTGCCTGTCTAATGGACTAGTATTGGTAATAAGTTTAAAACTTTTTTATTAAAAAAATAATAATAATAGAAAAGACTGAATCACATAAGAAACAAACTGCAGTAGTTTGGAGGGAAAAAAATGTTGATGGCTGAATTCAATGAGGTAAGAAATTTCATCAATGATAAACTAAAATATCAGACAATAGAAAAATTTTAAAAAATAAAACAGTATCCAAAGATAAGACAATGAAAAATTATCATTGCAGGAAAAATGAAAGTTTATGGTTGTGAACAAAGAAATGCCATAAATTACATTAAGCAGATTTTAATGAAAAAATATTGTAAATGTCAGTGTAAAAAGTGAGTAAGAATGTACAGATATTCTAATGAAAAAAAGTTCAAATAACTGAGAATAAAGTGAAGAAAAGATGTGCTGGAAACGACAAAATAATAATAAAAATTAGCAAAAATAAAGATATTGATTGCTTCTGAAAATTTTCAAGTGTTTAACATTGCAAGAAAATAAAGTATAGTTTCTAAAAAATGAATAACAACATTAATAGGTCAATTTACAAGATGATGAAAAGGGATTGAAAAAAAATCATAGAATAATTTTATTAATAAGGACTTTAGCTATAAACCTTTTAAAGATTTATGTGAAAGATTAATACTCAAAATAAATAAAACATTTTGGCAGATCCAAGTTGAATGAAACATATATATATATTTTATTATACTATCATATTACAATTGAAAGTCATAAGAAAAAAAAACATATATATGCAATTCATTCATTTTTGGAAGAATTCAAATATGGAATAGATGATAAATTAAATTCATCTTTTAAAAAATATTTATAATTCAAAAACAACTGTGAACATATCCATGGAATATAAATGTCATTTGAAGATAAAATAAACAAAAAACAAAATCCTAACCAATCAAAGAAAAAAAATTACTGTATGTATTAAGAATCAATGTACAAACAATACAGTAATCAATAATGAAGATTAAAAAAATATAGATTATAAATATATATGGCAAAATAAAAATAAGCTACTGTGAACTGGAAAAATAAAATAAAAATATAAAAATTGATCTAATACTTTTCTAAAAAATGTCAAAAGCTATTAATATCTTGAAAACAAAGTCAAAAGTAATAAAAATGGTCTTGAAATTGATAAATTCCAAAGCAAAAACATGTTTATAAAGAAGTGAAGATTTGAAGGAAAAAAAGAAATCCACTTATAAATCAAATTAAATGTAATGTGCAAATACATTTTCCTAGATTAATGTGTCAATGTGAAATATGAATGATAAAAATAGAGTAATTGATAAGAATTTTAAATTTGAGAGGGCATAATACAGAAAAAAATATTGAGACTTGACTGGATGCAAATTTGCGATAATAAATTATACAAAAAAAAAAAAATCAAAAAAAGCACAAATCATAAAACAAAGCCATAATTATTTGACTATATTTTCAAATGACTTAGGAGATCACTGAAATTCTAATTCTGAAGTCATACAATCTAAAATAAAATAAAGAAACAGGTTTAGAGTGTAATAGATTATTGTAAGGTTACATTGATAGAACAGTATTGCAATTTTGAGTTAAGCTAGAAAATTTTTTCAGGCAACTGAAAATTTCTCAAAACTATTTAGGAGATAATTGACAATGGCCAACCCATTAATTGTTTATTAATATTCATAAGTAATTACTGGAAGCAAAACACCTCAGGTTATGAATGAATTTTACTCTGTATGCTTAGAAATGAATAAGAATAGAATAGATCCATAGTGGATCCACATAATCATTAAGCTTTTGACATTTATAAGCTTACTCTTCTTACCAACCTTGCTGAAAATTCAGAGTAAACTTAATATATCAGCCAGATGAAAATATGATAATTATTAAACTAGTAATCAAATATATAAGAGTGATGGAATCACTCTTTTAATAACTTTGGCTTAATAATGAAATGAAATCAATTTTAAATATAAAATTAATATAATTTTAATGCATAAATTTATAAACATCAAAAGTTTTAAGAATATCCTTGCTAAATATATAGAGTATTATTTATTCATAGACTGAGGAAGAATGGTTTGCTCCCCTTAATTACATATACATTAAAATATGCTAATTCCATGTTTTCAATATTTGTAAATAACAAGATATCAATCTATTTTTAGTTAAAGGATAAAGTAAGTCCCAAAACAATCTGGATAAATGAAGTGAACTCTCATGTGTGAATTACAAAAAAAAATAATAATAATTGAAATAGTATTTATCTTTCACCAATAGTGAAGAGGATATCACATTCCTATGAGATGATAAAATGAGTTAGATGCAGATGTCATTACAAAATGGTGGGCAGATCACTTGCATTTCAACTTTCAGATAAAAGGCAGACAAAACTAGTAAGATATAATTAGAAAGCATTTTATACCTATAAATAGTGATAATTAGACAAAAATGAAGTTTAATTTGATAAAAAATCAAGTCATATGACCTAATTTTAATAAAGCTCCTATTTACAAATGTTATATATAGAGTAAGTTAAAAACAAACTCTTATGAAGCTTCAAAAATACCCTCAACCTCAGACCGCAGTTTCTGCCTCTAGCATCATCAGTGAGGTGCTAGGGAATAAAAATACTAGAACTAGTCCAGCATTTTATCAATGCCTAACTATTGAGAAGAAAATCTGAAACTTTCAGACATTTAAATGTCCAAAAATCCAGCTAAATCTTTATTCAATCATCATCATATGATATTCTACTGATAGCAACATTAAACAATTGATGTTAAATCCTTTTTGTATTCATATTTTTTAAAATTTTGTGATCAATATTGTTTAGAATATGGGTATTTGTTTGTATAATGACATATAAGCACACACACAGGTAATATTACCTTACATATAGTCTGCAAAATTGAAATAACAGATGAGAGATAACCACAATGGAATACAGGCAGTTCAAGATCAATGTATCCATAATGTCCAATGCAATCTGCTAGGCCTTTACCACAAGTTTCACATTTATTATCTTTCTCACTTGTTCCCTAAAATAAAATAAAATTTCTGTTGTTTAACACAAATACGCACAAGAAATCTTTACATGTATGTATAATAATTGTTTTTCAAAAAATGTGATATCACATTGAAAGATTTTAGATAAAATGATAACATAAAGTAACACAAAAACCGGGGAAATTTTTTCAATGCCACCATACTTTCATAAGTTGCCACTCTTTTGAACTAAATTTGTCAATTAAAAATTAGAATATTAAAATGTGTAACAAATATTTAAAGTCATAAAAATTATTAACATAAAATGATAAAAAGATTTCAGCATCAACAACTTGTAAATAATACGATGATTCCAACTCTAAGAGAAATAAATAATAAACATCAAAGCAATAACAATAACAATGATGACATACTAGAAATGAATTTTATGATGAATGTACAAACTATTCTGTGAAGTATAAATACATCCACACATACAACATACTAGTTCAATATTCTGTTTCATATTTTGTGATGCTGACTTAACTTGTTCTGCGAAAACATTTCTTTTTGAAAAACTTAGGCTTTATAAAAATTATAATTTGTTATTAAAAATTGTGTCAAGTATTTTAATGAAATAATTATTTATTTTGATTTAAAAGAGTGTATTTTAATGTATACATTAGTTGTAATCACTTTATGTTTTAGCAACTATCTTAGAAATATTATTTTATTACAAATAATAAAAAGAGAAGGAGGAAGGAGGTGATAATCACAAGATTTCAAGAGACTAAAGATGATTCAAACTTTTGTAATCCTCAATGGGTAAATGTACCCGAAAATTTTTGTAATCTTTTAACTAATAAAGGTTACTTTTGAGAAAGAAAAACAACTGTATTACTAGCAATTATTGGATTTTTTTTTTTTTTGCTTGTTTGTTTGTGTTTAATTATAGTTTGTGAAATTATGATCTGTGGACTACAAAGTTCGACAAAAATATTGTAGAAAATCTGTAAATATTTTTTAAAAAATAAGGTCATACATCATGTGACTTAACTTAATAAGCTTGCAATACAAATCTAATATAATGAGCATGATAATAGCTCTAAACAAGCTTTTTCTATAAATGTTGCAAGAGAAAACTACAATTATTCCTATCCCCAAACCGGTTTTGAGCTGATGGTTCTCATCAGTGAGGCACTAGGACATTCAGACACTAGATCTAAAATGCAAATTCAAGCCCAGCATTTACTGAATACTTAAATATTAAGTAGAAAATCTGAAAATTTCAACATCTATATGTCTTCAAATCTAGCTATCTAACTTAACTAGCTAAATGGGACAACAAAATTTGGATCCACCATATATTAATAGCCTTAGCAATATAACATTGCCAAAGCCTCAAAAGACAAACTATAATAGTAAGGAAATCAAGTCATACATCATGTGATTTAATTTAATAAGCTTGTATTTACAAATGTAAATATAATAACGATGCTAATAGCTCTAAACAAGCTTTTTTTTTTTTTTCGATAAATGCCACAAGAGAAAGCATTTAATATCTCTATCTAGAATTATCCCTATCTCCAAACCGGTTTCAAGCTGATGGTTCTCGTCAGTCAGGTACTAGGACATTCGGACACTAAATCTAAAATACAAACTCAAGCCCAGAATTTATTGAATACTTAACTATGAAATAGAAAATCTGAAATTTTCAGACACCTATATGTCTAAGTCATTGTCAAATAAGACTCATAAATTATTTAAAAGCCAATTTGAATTAACACATCTTAATAAAAATTTTAAGAACTCGCATACTAAATTTTAGTTTGTAGCTTTTATAGATGAACATGATGTCTCAATTATGTTGCCTATTATATCAAAACATATTGATTTAATTAAAGGCATCGTTTTTATTCAGTTTTAAGTTAAAGTTTTATTAACTATATTAAAAGGAGATGCACAATATATATATATATAATTAATGCAAATTAAAACTACTAATTAACAAATTATTTTTTTAAAAAATGGATACATATACTAGTTAGCAGAAAGCAAAAAGGAATAGTGTATGACCAGAAAAATCAAAAGAAAAGTGAAGTGATAAAAACAGGAAAATTATCTATTTAATTATCGAAAAAGTTTTTCTTTAAGTAATTAATCACAAAAGATTATAAAATATTATCTAATCATTACTTCTCTGGGGGTTTTTTTTTTCATGAACAAGAAGAAAATCATAGAGATAAATAAAAATTCCTTAATTTTTACTTTATTTTTTTAATTAAATTGCCTTTTTTTTAAATGTGATAAAAAGTAACAAAATTATAAGATCTAATTTTTAATCATAGACTGATTAAAAACAAAATAAAATACTTTTTTTTTTCTTTTTTCTATAAAAAGATAAAAATAAAAATAATAAAAAATAAAATTCTGAGTAACAAACTGTTATTTTGAATAACAACTCATTATTATTATTTGCATGTGCAGACATATTTTTATGGACAGCACAATCGCTAACAACCTTGTGATGGGGCTTCATCATCATCATTCCCAGCACAATGTCTTTAGTCTTAAAAATATCAAGAAGGTAATGAAACCTCGCCTCTCTTTAACTAAAGAAGAAACATTTGGAGTAAATGCAATTTAACCACAAATATTCTATTTTATTTGATAGTAAATACTTTAAGAGTCGAATAAATATAGTAAATTAGTTGTTTTTTTTTAATTTTTATTAGTGGAACATTTACAAAAAATATAAAGCATTATTACATTCAAATATCAGCCTTTCAAGCTAATTGTGCACGCGCTTTGCGAGTGTTAATAATAAATATAGTGAGTGGTCTGTCCTCACGCTTTCCTTGCCAGTACTTCAGATTTGCTCATATATAAGCATTTGAGTTGTAGGAATAGGTGGATTCATTTTATTCCTGCATAAATACTATATCTTGTATTGGAAAGGAAAGTATTCATTTATTATTAACACTCGCAAAGCGCGTGCACAATTAGCTTGAAAGGCTGATATTTGAATGTAATACAATTGTAAACACAGTGCTATATAAAAATAAATGTTTATAAAGCATTATTGTAAAAATTATCTAAAAAAAAAAAAAAAATTGGTTCACAAAATCTATTTCTTAAAGCACAAAAAAATAAAATCCAGTAATATAAAAAATAATTGCTGCCTAAGCTAGGGTTATCAAATCTTTTGGCATCTCTGGGTCACATTGAAAAAAAGCCACATATTAATTACTGAAAAAGCTAATAAGTAAAAAAAAAAAAAAGATCTGTACATAATTTTTGTGATATCAATTACTGAAGATAAGAAAAAAGTCCTAATAAAATAATTCTATTATGCAGTGGCTTTTTCAGAGAATCTTTTAGAATTGTCAAGCAGGTTCCAAGTTTGTGATTACTAATATAAAAAATATGAATATCTAAGTAATAAAATGTCATTGAGGTTTTATATATATATTGTACTTATTATAATTTGAGATGAGTTTCAGTATATGGTAAAATGTCAGTTATAAATATATATATATTTCTTCCTTTCTTGTCTGGTTTTGATGGTGGATATATTAATCTATGAAGCATTGAACTGTATTGCTATGATAACAATAATATCGATAAAAAATTATTTATTATTAATTGTATTGTATAAGATTGTGAATTGATTTTATTAATTTTAAAAAATGAATATGTGAATAATAAAGCATATAGTTTGAATAAAATTATTATTCTTTCATTATGATATGTTTTTTCGTTACTGCATTCACAATAGTAAATTACAAACAATACCATTAAATGTTTAATATCTCAAATATAGTTATTTTATATGTATATGATTATACTGGAAAAATATATATGTGAAAATATTTTTACAATGTGATGTGAGAATGTATTATCAATTGTTCTAATTTGGGTTAGAATGAAAAAATGGTATCCGGATTATGAAAGATCAATGTTTGTCATATGTGACAACTCTAAAATATTTGTTTTGTTTGCTGTTATTCTTGTGTAATATTTTTATTTGAGAGGCTGGTTAAAATTGACCAAAGAATTAATAAAGGGTATTGCTGTAATTACTCTGACATCAATTGGAAAAGTTATAAATAGAACTGAATAGAAAAAAACCCTCTCTTATCTTGGCTTCAATAGAAGCAAATCCAAGTTCCTTCGTGTTATTTTTTTTGCTTATTTTTAAAAGAGTATTATTATAAAAAAATGGATAGAATGATAGGGTGAAAGCAATAATGCCCATCTGTTGACTTGATAGGATTGTCGAATTTGTGAGAGGTGACCATTTATTGAAAATATGAAAATTAATTCTTAATGTTTTAAAAAAAAACATAAAATGTTTCTTTGTTTAAAAAATGGATATTACCTACTTTTCAATGATGAAGTCTAAATGTTAACAACAGAAAAATGTACCCAAATATTATGTTCACCTGCTAATCTAATTTTGTGAGTTTGATAGGTTATTTATACACAAGAAAGAAATTGGTTCAATTTCCATAGCATCATCATAGATGAAACTAGCAACTGTTCACTAGTAATGTTTTATGAATTAATCATTTGCTAGATGAAAGGATATCTATATGACATCATCATGGATAAATTAGTGTTGCACACTTACAATATTATATAGATCAATTATTTGCCAAATGAAAGATTTGGATATTTGGTAAATATGAGAATCAATAAAATGTATTTTGAATCTTACAGCTTTTCATGATATTTATACTTTCTCTGAAATAATGAAACATCATCGGACTGTAGTTTAAGAAATAGACATTAGAATTATAATACCATTTGGAAAATGCCGTATTCAATACTATTACTCGGATCATTTGCTTATTATTATTGCTATATATTTTTTTCACTTCATTTAAAATGTATAATATTTATTGATATAAATAGTAGTATAATTTTAAGTTAAGTGGTGATCTTCTGAAGGTTTGTGATGATGGTGTTCTAGCTATATTTTTATATTGGACTATTTCCATCATCTAATATGTGTGTTGAATGTCTTTAGAAAAGTTTAATTTTAGTTAAATATTCTAAATGCATTCAACCGTTAGTAATATCATAACAAACAAATGTTAGTAATATCACAGCAAACAGGTTAGTATATGCACAACGTTTTGAGAGGTATTTTTTCTCCCCTCTTCTTCAGGTGTTGCTGGCCTGACCAGTGACAGTATTAGCATGGGATTCGAACCTGGGTCCTTAGATTCTTGATTATTGAATTTTTTAAGGTACGCTCTAACCAGTTCTTGATTATTGAATTTTTTAAGGTAACGCTCTAGCCAGTTGGTTAAAGCGTTACCTTAAAAAATTCAATAATCAAGAATCTAAGGACCCAGGTTCAAATCCCATGCTAGTACTGTCACTGGTCAGGCCAGCAACACCTGAAGAAGAGGGGAGAAAAAATACCTCTCAAAACGTTGTGCATATACTAACCTGTTTGCTGTGATATTACTAAGTTAGTGCATATACTAACCTGTTTGCTATGATATTACTAACAGTTGGTACATATACTAACCTGTTTGCTGTGATATTACTAACAGTTAGTGCATATATTAACCTGTTTACTGTGATATTATTAACAGTTGGTGCTTATACTAACCTGTTTGCTGTGATATTACTAACAGTTAGTGCATATACTAATTTGTTTGCTGTGATATTACTAACATTTGTTTGCTGTGGTATTACTAACAGTTGGTGCATATACTAACCTGTTTGCTGTGATATTACTAACAGTTAGTGCATATATTAACCTGTTTACTGTGATATTATTAACAGTTGGTGCTTATACTAACCTGTTTGCTGTGATATTACTAACAGTTAGTGCATATACTAATTTGTTTGCTGTGATATTACTAACATTTGTTTGCTGTGGTATTACTAACAGTTGGTGCATATACTAACCTGTTTGCTGTGATATTACTAACAGTTAGTGCATATACTAACTTGTTTGCTGTGATATTACTAACATTTGTTTGCTGTGATATTACTAACAGTTGAATGTATTTGGAATATTTAACTAAAATTAAATTTTTCTAAAGACATTCAACACACATATTAGATGATGGAAATAGTCCAATATAAAAATGCAGCAAGTGGTGATCTATTTATATACCTAAATATAAGTTATGTTTTCCTAAGTTTGAATTTATATTTTGCAGCATAAATAATTATTATTTTAATTTAAAATATTCATTTTTTTATTTATTGATTATAAATTAACTTCAGGTATATCATTATATTAGGAATTCAAAAGGATTATATCGTAATGAGTATTTATTTTATTTTCTCTTAAATTTATAGTACCAAATAAGTAGATTCATTTATATATATTTTATTTCGATAATTATATTCTTATATGAAGTATAAAGAGAATCTATATCTTGAACTCTTTTATATTTTGGAAAGTATAAACATTCTACAACATATTTGTGTTACATTATATTTAATATCCAATAGGTGGAGATTGATGTGCAATCACCTATTTAAATATGAAGTTAATATCAATTGAAAACTTACTGCATAAAGCATAATCGGATCATATGCATATATTTTAAATGTTTATTTGCCATATATATATTTTTGATCTTAATTTATGTCCATTTGCTAATAAATTTTGAATTAATTTAAAGTAAGTAAACTTGCTTGGTTGTCATTTAATTTTACAATACAAATTTATTGGTTACTCGTATTTGGATGAGTTGATATTCACTAATTGATTATCATAATACATTTGAAGCATTTACAAAATAATTCGGAAAACAAAACCATAGGATAGGTAAGGAAGTATTATTACATATTTTCTTTGTATTGAATTTACTGTTAATTATCTGTCCAGCTATAGATTTTATACAGCAATAAATTAAGTGATTTGATATTTTTAAATATTTAATAAGTAATTAGAAACTTATTGTAATTATTTTGTTAGTAACAAGTAAATTATATTAAGAGAGAAATTATGTATGAATTAATTTGATGATGGATAAAGGTACAAATATGATAATTATTGAAGATGAGTAAAGATAATTGCAATTAAATGTTTATGTATTTTATTTTTAAATCATTATTGCTTAAAATGAATATTATACTAAGTCAGTATACAGCCATAAAGATCGTAATCTTATTCAATTACAGCTAGTAATAGTAATATATTTTATTGTTACAAATTAGAATGACCTGCTTTAATTATATTAAAAGTTCATCGATGTAGATCATAAATTCAGTTTAAATATTACATTTTAATATTAACACTTGATTATATAAACACTAACAATCTTTCATATACTTTGACAGTTATAGTCTAAAGTTTTAACAACCTAGTTTTATTAAATTGAAAAGTAATTGGACATGATCTGTCAATTGTGTTCGAATAAGCATCAAATAGGAATCTATCATTTATTTTATATATTGTTATTGAAACAGTAAGATTCGTATTCGAATCTTAAGTTTCACCTTTTTCTGTCGTCTCTCACTGACCGATCTATCCCGCCCAAATTTAAACTTTTTGGTATCGAATTGTGTGTGTAGCAATCTTAGAAATGTATAAATATGTGTAGAATTCAGCATAAACACGCACACATTTCGATCTCAAATTAAACGCAATAAATAGGGATAAAATAATATAATTTAGATTTCTTTTAGTTATATAATTTTGTATAATTTTAATCATTTATTTTGGATTATAAAGTTCGTATTTATTGCTTTGTTTAAATTTCATTTAATAATAATTCTAAAAATATCTGATGTAATATTTAATTAAAAGTTAAAATAATCTTATGTTCCCTTTTTGTTTTTGAAATTTAAAAGCATCGGTCAGTGATAGATAATAGATTAATTAAAGAAAAATTCCCCAAAAATGTAATTAGTAAATGTAAAATGTAAACAATAGAACGGCAGCTTTCTTTAATTAAAAAAACCAACTAAATGCATTGATTATCCTCAGGGCAGATTAAATAGAACCTAAAAATATCTTAACAAAAATGTGAAAGATCAAGATAAGAAAAGAGGCCATCTTAGACTTGCTGGAGACATTCACTTAAACTTTAGCTTTGCTCTCGATCACTGAGAGTCTCCAAAAATAAAAAATAATTTGTTCCTGCCAAGGTATGACCGAGTAAAGCACCTAGATTATTCTCCATCGGGAGATGGCCTATCGGATGCTGAACTTTCCATTGCCCGTCATAAATTCACCATGAAGATCTGCTGCCTGAAATAAATGAAAAAGCTGCTGCTGCCATGAAATTAAATGAAATATCTAAATACAAGAAAGACTTGCCACTCGTGAACTTTTTGCTGCTAAACTAATGGAATCAGAAAACTTCTTATAAAACAGGTACCTGTCTGTGTTCAAACTCTAGAGTACTCTAATAATATGCTATAGCTCTTCTTCATAATACTTATCTAAATTATAAAATGTAAAAACTACCATTTGTATAACTAAAATTGAATAATTAATTTAATGTGTAAATGTCTCTAATAATCTAGCTTACCTCACTCTATCTTTCGTGGGTGCGTATTTCTATAATCTACATTTTTATCTATAGTTATTATTTAATTATTGCATGCTCATAATTGTCTCAATTTTCAAAGTTTAAATCTATGATCGCTTAAAACAATGAATGCGTGTCAAATTTTCATTAATATTTACTTTCCTTAATAACTTCACTTTCATATAAATCGACACGCATTCAGTGCATCATTTATTGTAATGCAGGGTCTACTACTTCGCAAATGGCTGGCATATTAGTTGTAATAACTCCCAGTTTATATATATTTTGTATTTATTAAATTTAATGAATAATTCTAGAAAATCCCATTTCTTTGAGAGTCGCCAGAGTTCTTGAGTAAATGTTGGTAATGTAGGGCCAAGTCAGAAATCTATTTAAATCTCATCATAATCGTTTATAAGTATACATGTGTTACGTTTTAGAGACGCGATGATCTATTCCGCCGTAAATATTCCGGATTCTTCAGGGTTGAAATTAACCCCCGTCGTCCTACACAAGCGGACATAATAAATGCTCCCGTAGGATTTGACAATGTCATGCAGCCAGCCGGCAAATTGCGACACGGACCGCTTGTCCCTGGTTATGCTTATGTGACACCTTACTTCGTCGGGCCGATGGCAGAGACCAGCCTGACATTCTTATAAACTCATTCGCGGCATTGCAGTTTCGATATACTGCCATTCCATATCGCCTTTCTAAAGCGTACCACGTGTTCCTTTACTTAGTTTTATTATTCTATATATCACTCCGCCTCTGCATTATCTTCATAATTCACTCTCAAATAAATGTTTGCCCTTAGTTATAAATAAATATTTTAATTAAATAAATATATGTCTGCCATTACTCTTATAACCCATACTTTAGACTCTTGCATTGCAAAGGTATAAATCCCTCCAGGCATGCATTAGAAATACTTACTCGAGAATTTTAGGTAGCTAGATTACGCCTTCAAATAAATGAATTCCTTTTGTAAACATTTCAGTATCGGAAATACCGCTACTGAAATCCTCAATATAAAATAATGTCTAAATAAATAAATGTATTCTTTAAAATATAATCATGTCGCAAATCCCGCTACTGAAGCTTTAAATCCACAAAATATTATTATTAATGATTGTTTTATTAAAATGTATTAATAAATAATTTTAAACTATACGTCTGCAGTTACGTTTCATTTATTCGATACCCATTCTATATAATATTTCCTCGATTATGTAAATATGAATGTTTAATTAATATTAGTTTGGTTATTGGCTAACTCGAGAATAAAATCATGAGTCTCTTGCATATCCCTGACCACCGTGCCTAAGGAAATATTTACTAATGTCGCATCAGATGCGTTGTTTCGTGGATTGTATTGTGGAACCGATAAACTATGTTCGAACTCAGTACCACGGGTGGCTTCGCTACTCGATGGTGCTGCTGTTCTGTATGGTGGTCGAATTCTGCACTATGTTTACGAGTCACACGTTTTCTGACCGTTACATAGTTAAATTTTTTTTTTAGCGTTTGGCGCTTTCCAACGTGGAGCTTTCGATACAAAAAACCCATATATACCCTGAGCAAAATATAACGCATATAAATTTCTTTTAGCGTTCGTTACTCGAGTTAGCTAATTATTCTATATATATACGATTTTGTTTTGATAAAAATAATGAAAAAAAAGTAAATCGAGTGAAATAATGTGGGTCGAGTGAATGAAAGGACAGCAGGCGTAATAACAAATTTAAGGAAAGCAGGGATGTGTGTGTAATTTAAGAAGGAACGAAAATACTCGGATCTAATGAAATATTTTGCTTTATATATATATGTCAAGAAAAAAAAAGTAATCAGTCGTTAAATGAGAAAGCAAGTAGCATTGAATTTTTTTTTATTAAAACACCGTTATATATATAGCATAGACAGCAGAAGCTTGTTATATATGTTAATAGTAAATATTTTGTTAAAGTACAAATATATATATCATAGACAGCAGTAGCTTATTATACGCGTAACCAGTAGTTCGCTATAATATATATGTTAAATATGTTAAACGCAGCAATATAGAGATAGGGCAATGTAGAGTAGGTGAGGGCAGCGAAAGAGTGTTATAGGGCCAATATACCGGTGGGGAGTAGTCAAATGCTAGTAGTATAAAATAAATAAATAATATTAAGAAAAATGGAAGCAGAAAATGATAGAATAGCATCAATGAACTTCAGTCTAAGGTTACTTGAAATATTTAGAGAGAGTAAAGAAGAATGGAGGAAAATACGTGAGGAAGCGAGAAGAAGATATGAAGAACCAAAAACGAGTCAGGAAGAGGAGGAGATACGAGTTAGGGAGCATCAGAAAATTGATAGGGATATGTTGGTGTATCTTGAAATGATCAACGAACATTATGGAATATCCCCAGTTAGTAAAAAGGAAGAAGAAATTAAAGATATGGAAAAGGAAAGGGAATTAGAAATACTTGACAAACCGATGATAGTAGAAGGGCAAGCAGATAGTGTAGTAAATATGAAAAAGTGTGATGAGCAAAGAAACCTCATTCCAGCCGATGAAGGCCCACAAGAACCGGAGAAGGAAGTCAGCATTAAAGAAGAGACGAAGGTGGACACTGGCATGACACCAACACGTTTGCATTTTGGTAAAGCGGACTCATTACTGATCAAGACGCCATTACCCATGGATGAACGTGAAATCAATATTGAAACTGACAGACGCAAGGCACACCGCCGCCTTACAGAAAGGGCAGAACGGAAATTACGAGCAGATCGGAGAAGCCAACATTTCCAGGTCGGGAACTATGTTTGGGTACGGAACTCTCAACAAAGTAACCGAGATAAAAGAGTATATAAAAAGTTCTTTCCTTTGTACCGGGGACCCTTTATAATTGATCGCACATGTGGCCCAAATGCATATTTATTAAAAGATGGAGATACCATAAAAGGGACATACAATGCCCGTAATCTCAAACCATGTAGGTATTATCCACCTGACCCGGGGTTGTAAAAATATTAGACTATTAGGACGGATTAAACGTATATGAAAATATTAAAATGAACTTGATATAATGAACTTGGTTGAATGGATTGTACTTTAGTCAAATAGGGTTTTAGATAGAAATTTTATTATATATATATTATTGTTTTAATTACTATTACTCTTAAAAAAATTTTTTTATATTATACTAACTAATCCTATTCTAAGAATTTTTTTATATATATATACATTCAGTTTAACTAATTATTACTATGATTTTAACCAGACACGGCCAAATTAGGCCATTTTAATTAAACTATAAATTCTAGATCCGGGTATATAAATTGTTCGTTGCTTCATGTAATCTC
Organism: Epiperipatus broadwayi; assembly: GCA_028023455.1. NCBI lineage: Eukaryota > Metazoa > Onychophora > Udeonychophora > Euonychophora > Peripatidae > Epiperipatus > Epiperipatus broadwayi. The sequence continues at coordinate 24,964,165 of JAQFVV010000002.1, forward strand.
TGCTTTCTATATTTCAATATATCTGTAAAAAAAATAATAATTTTTTCGTCTTTAAATTATGTAATGTAAAATTTTTTTTCTCTTTCTTGCCTCCTTTGTTCTTCCTTAATTGTTCACGGGAAGTACGGGGAAATGAAACAGTAAGATTCGTATTCGAATCTTAAGTTTCACCTTTTTCTGTCGTCTCTCACTGACCGGTCTATCCCGCCCAAATTTAAACTTTTTGGTATCGAATTGTGTGTGTAACAATATTAAAAATGTATAAATATATGTAGAATTCAGCATAAACACGCACACATTTCGATCTCAAATTAAACGCAATAAATAGGGATAAAATAATATAATTTAGATTTCTTTTAGTTATATAATTTTGTATAATTTTAATCATTTATTTTGGATTATAAAGTTCGTATTTATTGCTTTGTTTAAATTTCATTTAATAATAATTCTAAAAATATCTGATGTAATATTTAATTAAAAGTTAAAATAATCTTATGTTCCCTTTTTGTTTTTGAAATTTAAAAGCATCGGTCAGTGATAGATAATAGATTAATTAAAGAAAAATTCCCCAAAATGTAATTAGTAAATGTAAAATGTAAACAATAGAACGGCAGCTTTCTTTAATTAAAAAAACCAACTAAATGCATTGATTATCCTCAGGGCAGATTAAATAGAACCTAAAAATATCTTAACAAAAATGTGAAAGATCAAGATAAAAAAAAGAGGCCATCTTAGACTTGCTGGAGACATTCACTTAAACTTTAGCTTTGCTCTCGATCACTGAGAGTCTCCAAAAATAATAAAAATAATTTGTTCCTGCCAAGGTATGACCGAGTAAAGCACCTAGATTATTCTCCATCGGGAGATGGCCTATCGGATGCTGAACTTTCCATTGCCCGTCATAAATTCACCATGAAGATCTGCTGCCTGAAATAAATGAAAAAGCTGCTGCTGCCATGAAATTAAATGAAATATCTAAATACAAGAAAGACTTGCCACTCGTGAACTTTTTGCTGCTAAACTAATGGAATCAGAAAACTTCTTATAAAACAGGTACCTGTCTGTGTTCAAACTCTAGAGTACTCTAATAATATGCTATAGCTCTTCTTCATAATACTTATCTAAATTATAAAATGTAAAAACTACCATTTGTATAACTAAAATTGAATAATTAATTTAATGTGTAAATTTCTCTAATAATCTAGCTTACCTCACTCTATCTTTCGTGGGTGCGTATTTCTATAATCTACATTTTTATCTATAGTTATTATTTAATTATTGCATGCTCATAATTGTCTCAATTTTCAAAGTTTAAATCTATGATCGCTTAAAACAATGAATGCGTGTCAAATTTTCATTAATATTTACTTTCCTTAATAACTTCACTTTCATATAAATCGACACGCATTCAGTGCATCATTTATTGTAATGCAGGGTCTACTACTTCGCAAATGGCTGGCATATTAGTTGTAATAACTCCCAGTTTATATATATTTTGTATTTATTAAATTTAATGAATAATTCTAGAAAATCCCATTTCTTTGAGAGTCGCCAGAGTTCTTGAGTAAATGTTGGTAATGTAGGGCCAAGTCAGAAATCTATTTAAATCTCATCATAATCGTTTATACAGTATACATGTGTTACGTTTTAGAGACGCGATGATCTATTCCGCCGTAAATATTCCGGATTCTTCAGGGTTGAAATTAACCCCCGTCGTCCTACACAAGCGGACATAATAAATGCTCCCGTAGGATTTGACCTGTCATGCAGCCAGCCGGCAAATTGCGACACGTACCGCTTGTCCCTGGTTATGCTTATGTGACACCTTACTTCGTCGGGCCGATGGCAGAGACCAGCCTGACATTCTTATAAACCCATTCGCGGCATTGCAGTTTCGATATACTGCCATTCCATATCGCCTTTCTAAAGCGTACCACGTGTTCCTTTACTTAGTTTTATTATTCTATATATCACTCCGCCTCTGCATTATCTTCATAATTCACTCTCAAATAAATGTTTGCCCTTAGTTATAAATAAATATTTTAATTAAATAAATATATGTCTGCCATTACTCTTATAACCCATACTTTAGACTCTTGCATTGCAAAGGTATAAATCCCTCCAGGCATGCATTAGAAATACTTACTCGAGAATTTTAGGTAGCTAGATTACGCCTTCAAATAAATGAATTCCTTTTGTAAACATTTCAGTATCGGAAATACCGCTACTGAAATCCTCAATATAAAATAATGTCTAAATAAATAAATGTATTCTTTAAAATATAATCATGTCGCAAATCCCGCTACTGAAGCTTTAAATCCACAAAATATTATTATTAATGATTGTTTTATTAAAATGTATTAATAAATAATTTTAAACTATATGTCTGCAGTTACGTTTCATTTATTCGATACCCATTCTATATAATATTTCCTCGATTATGTAAATATGAATGTTTAATTAATATTAGTTTGGTTATTGGCTAACTCGAGAATAAAATCATGAGTCTCTTGCATATCCCTGACCACCGTGCCTAAGGAAATATTTACTAATGTCGCATCAGATGCGTTGTTTCGTGGATTGTATTGTGGAACCGATAAACTATGTTCGAACTCAGTACCACGGGTGGCTTCGCTACTCGATGATGCTGCTGTTCTGTATGGTGGTCGAATTCTGCACTATGTTTACGAGTCACACGTTTTCTGACCGTTACATTATGATTGGATATTGAAAATCTTAAGTTATTTAATAGGATGGTTTTATTTTATAATAATTTACATTGATGACAGTGGAAAGATATGTTAGGTTAATTGATTTTGTATTATTATTAAGTATTTAATCTTATTATAATTGACTTAGTTAATAAGAGTATATTAATATTAGTAGAACAGTATAGCTGAGTTAGTATTACATTTGGTTTTATTTCATTGTAATTGGAAATCAATTATTGAGTTTTCTATTTATTTAGATATTATTGATATTTTACATTTGTAGGGCATATTAAAATTATTATCTAATCCATCCATGAATTATTTCATTTAAATATGAATAAAACGTTTGACTTTTTATAGTTTGTATTATTATAAACGGTGTTTTGACTCATAAGGAATGTTAAGGTGTATCTGTCAAATTCTTTATCATTATTTTTATTATATTATAAACAGACTATATAGAAGATCATTATTTATAAGATAATGATATTTGAGCTTTATCTTTAATCTACTGCAAATAACGCTCATATTTTGGGGTAGTTTGACATAATGGTTTTGCTTGTTTTCTATTCCTTCTAAATGCTATTTGAATTCATGAGTTTACAACAAAGATTATTATCACTGTTTTATTGAATTGGGTGTTAGATCATTATTCACTGGTATTCACGCTAGCTTAGTTTATTATTTTCATTATGTTACAAATGGCACTACAATTCATGGGCATTATTAATTTAGGATTGTTCTTCCTTGGTTCATAATTTTATTCTATTACAAATGATGAGCAATAATTAGGCTATGATTCAGGATATAGTATGACCCATAATTTTATTTTGTTATAAATGGTGTTCAACTTTGAAGTATAGGTTTGTTTAGTTACAAGTGGTCACCAATGATTGTGATATATTTTCATTCAGATTATATTAAAGTTTTAATTTGCCATGGCCATTATAGTTTTTCAGTTATAAATAGATCCCAAATCAGTGAGGCATTAAAAGAGCATACCCTCATTTTTATTGTTAAAATATATATATATTGTAACTATATATTTAAGTCCCTTAAGCGTTATCTAATACTAATAATTTTTTTAAAAAAAAATTTTTTAAAAATAAAACTAAGCTTGTTCTCAGTTAACTTTGTTCTAAATAGTTTATACAAGTATTTAAAATAAGATTTTTTGGGGGTTTTTAAATTAAAAAAAAAAAGATTATTTTATAAATTATTAAAATTGCTAACTGCTGAAAATATGTCTCCTCATAACTATCGTCTGCACTCGGCTATGAATATGAAGTTCAGGAACTTCAAAAGCGCTTAGCGCAGATAAACATATAATTTTTACAATATTAAACTTCTCTAGCCTAAGCGTGTTAGCATAGAATTATTGATATTTATTTTTCAGTAATTAGCAATTATGATACCATTTAAAAGAATCTTTTTAATTACTAGTTTAATGAAACTCATATTCACGCTTTATATCACATACAAAACTCATTTAAGTTTTATTATGCAAATGTAATTTAAGTATATAGTATTTAAAATATATATATATATTGCATGGATTATGAAGGATATGTCACATTTCATCTAAATAATAAATTTATTTCTTTTCACCATAAGCACTCAATGTAAATGTGTTTAATTAACATAAATATTAAATATAACTATTTTATAAATCTATAACATTTAATTTCACTTTCCTTTTGCCAATTGTAATGTGTAACAAGAAAAGATACTTTATTTCCAACCAAACATTGCATGCTCAGCATGCTTTCAACTTTATCTGTCAACCAGTTGAGCACTATGAATCTGACAGATAGCATATTCAGCATATAATGTTTGATTGGAAATAAAGTATCTCTTCTTGTTACATGTTTAATACGTAGTCGTAGATATAACTATTTTAACAAGTCAGTAAATGAATTATGGTTTTATCAAATATGTAATAGTGATGATATAAATCTACTCATAGAACAATTAAGTCCAAAAATATTATTATGATGATTCACAAATCAAATTCCTAAAGTATCATCTTCCTTCCTTACAATAATGCCAATCTATTTTGACAGTTTGTATGTGACAAATAGATTAGCATTGATATAATAAAGGTGCATTATTATTTGCAAGTTTATTTAAAGTGATTCTTTAGGAACCTGGTTTGTGAATTATCATAGTAATATTTTCGGACTTCATTGTTCTGTGAAATATTAATATTATATAATATATATAAAGTTTTTAAAGCACAAATGTTATGAAACAGATAAAAAAAAGATGCGGCTTTATTGCCCAGGAATTCATAAAAAGTTTGAGCAAAGACCTGCGAGCACCATAATCGATCCTGGGAACTCCCGATCCAAGTCGGATGCTCTACCAACTAAACCAAGATGCTGCACAGAATATCTAAAAATCATCAAAATAATATACAGGAATCACATAATTTAAAAGTAGTGCCATTATAGAAAATCATTATTAAAACCATAACTGCTACTATATAGGATATTGCATACATAAACACTTATAAAAAGCTATATATCACATGATTACCATTCTTTATGCTTGCACAAGCTGTTTACACAGAGGCAAAACTCTTCATGCAGTAGCACCACCCAATGCAAGCCAGAGTAATCAATGGATGCAGGAAGGTTAGTGCATAAAATCCCTATCTAGTGTCTACTCATCCAATATTCCCAGATTAGTTTCTAGCTTGTGGCTTTCATCAGTAAGGAGCCTTGGATCTGAGAGCACCCATTGATTACTCTGGCTTGCACTGAGTAGCGCTATTGTATGGAGAGTTTTGCCTCTTTGTAAATAGCACCACTTAGTACAAGATTCATTTTGAAATGAATATATATATAAATTTGTGCGTATATTAGATAATTATATATATATATATAATGCCCAGAATTATCTTTACAGCTTCAATTAAAAATAAAAATTTGTTTGAAAATCAAATATTCTATGTAAATATCGTTATATATATAATAAAATAAAAAATAATGACATTCGAGTACTTTGCATGTATGGTGTACATCCAGATCAATACATTGAAGTGAAGATTCTTTATTTCAGGATATCAATATCAACCATTGGAGCATGGCATACAGTCTTTAATTGATTCCCAAAAAAAATCACTCAACACATTTTCTTTCCCCTAACAATTCACAGTGATTAAGTAAAAACAATCAAGAGTATGAGATATATAATGTCATAAATGCCACTATTGATACTCAAAGAAAAGGTTTCTGTTTAAGTTGACATTCCCAATACTTCTAAAATTTGTACTTCAGCTTTTGCTTTGAATAAATATTATAAAAATAATTTGAGATATAATATTTCTATTTAATTTTCTTTTTTGAATTTTAATTATATTTCCAATATTTTATATAATTTTTATTTTTTTTTTTTGCATACTAATATAAAAAAAATTTAACATATGGTTTATTTTTCATTCATATGTTAGATATCTACTATCTTTTATTAACATGAATTAGTTAAAATTTTATTTACATCTGCTTCTAAATAAAACTTATAAATTAATAGCTGACAATTGTCAGTCATATTATAGTTAGCAATCAATATATTAATTTTCAAGTTTTATTGAATTCTTTTCCACCTTAAGTCTTAATTGATAATAATAACATTGCTTTTTTTAATTCCAGAGGACACAATACAAGCAATAATAATAACAATCAAATAGTTAATTTCTTAGAGCATGTGACATTCAAGTAGTAGAAGGAATGGGCTGAGCTTCAATCCTGGAACCTTCATCTCTCAAGTCTATCAGCCTATTACTGAGCTAACTGCACAGGTCTATATTAGCAATAAACAATGTACCAAATATAAGTGGCAATACAAACAGGGTCCTATAAGTGATTTCTGTAATTAAATAAAGATGAGCTTTCTTTGTTATTGCTTAATAATATTTGAAACACAGGCATTCTTCATATACCTGGAGCTTAATTGTAAATATAGGGATTTGAACACAAACTTTCAAATATTCTCAAACTATCCACACTATCTCATACCACTGATACATATGTGTGGTCATGTGTGTCAGTGGTATGAGATAGTGTGAATAGTCGAAGGGTGCTTGAAAGTCTGTGTTCAAATCCCCTACATTTATAATTAAGCTCCAGGTATATGAATAATACTTGTATTTCAAATATTATACATTAAGCCTGTATCCTGCCCATCCCTCTTCTACGTATTTATATGGATATGGTCCTATACATGAGGAGTCAGAGTGACTTGAGCTCAACATGAGCATAGCAATAATATTGGCATCAGCATGAGATTTGGGTTTTCAATCATCAGATTTTAAATGGTATGTATGGCTGAAGAGTTGGAGATTGGAGTAGATTGAAGCCTGTCCATTAAAGTATGAAGATTTGCAATCTTAATACACACTGAGCACTGATTATATATGTGTGAGATGATAATCTGGACCAACTAATGAGTGCTGGTTCAGCACAAAATACGTTTATTGGTGATTATTTATCTTTTCTACATATGTGTGGGCATGTGTATCAGTGGTATGAGATAGTATAAATAATTGAAGGGTGCTTGAAAGTCTGTGTTCAAATTGCTTAATAATATATTTTAATTTTTTATTCGATAATTGAAATTTGTTTAATTTTCATATTTTTATTTATAGTGACTAAATGAAAATTTGCTCTGTTTTTTTTCAAGTCATGATATTAAACAATTACAATGGAAAAAGTTTTTCAGGAAATGTCAATTCATTGTTTTAAGCATGTTTTCAAAAGACATTTGTTTGTATATTTTTTTATATTATTATAAAAAGAATAAAATGGAAATAAATAATAATCCATTATAATGTTTTTTACATATCATACCATTTCCAAACTTCTTATACACTTAACAATACTAATTTTTTACACCAAAACTTTACTCTTACAGTTTTGGTGTAAAAAATTAGTATTGTTAAGTGTATAAGAAGTTTGGAAATGGTATATGTAAATATAGAAATCAATACATAAGGAAAGGAGGAAGAAGAAAATAGTATTACACACAAACAAATAAATAATACTTAAACATATACTCATTATCATCTTCAAGTAATTATATATATATGTACATAATACGTTCATATATATTAATGTAACAGTTGTTGTTAAATAATCTGCTTAGATGTTATTTATTAAATAATTAATTTAATTAAATAAGATTGAAATAAAGAACTAATTCAAATAATACTTATTTAGATTGATTATTAAAAAACAACAATTTCCTAAAAGTAGGATATTTTCAAAAACCAATTCAGAAAATAGTAATCAAGTTTCAAAAACTTTTTGTTTGTATGTGTAAATTGTAATTATCTTTAATATAATATCCAATATTTGAATCACTTTTATTTTGTTAAAAATATATATTTTTTAATTAACACATTATCACAGAGATCATCACTAAATACTTAAAATAATCAACTTTATCTGTTTTTTTTTCTGAAAAGTTCCTATCTAAAAAAAATTAATAATCATCTTTCAACTTATCACTCCAAAGAGATAATTGTCTAAACTTTTGAAATAAAAGTAAAATCTGATAATCAAAAAAAAATTTAATAGAGAAAATCTATATTAATCCTAAATCAGAATAATATAGTGTACCAGCCCAAACTTCACTGCGGAGTTATGCTTCTAATCTTGCACTGAGCATGAAGTGACACATTGAACAGGGTAAGAAATGGATACCAATTTAGCCGATTGTATGTACTCAACATATTGGTACCTCCAGCTAAACTGATAGAGAGAGGGAATTGACAGGACTCTGCCAATAAAAAACCCTTTTAGTTAGTAAATTTTCTTGAATGCCTGAATGTTTAGGACCTATGGTAAGTACACATCTTTGAAAAGTCTATTTACTAATAGCTTTTATGCGCCACTCCTAAAAAAGAATAAAAATGAATTTTTCCCCCCGCCTAGAAGGATATGCAATACCATATGTACAGCAAAGCTTGAGAATAAGATTTAACCACCCCCCAGTAGAGCAATATCCCGCGTGGCCAGCTAAGTATGCTATATCTAGGATCTTCAATGGGTAAGTTAAATGGATATTATAGGTACGTGATTGATAAGGCAAGAGTAAGTTTTGTCAAATAAAATAATATAAAAAAACAAACAAATTTGTCATCATGATGAATTTACTGAAATCCACCACCAGTTTATACTTATAATAATGTAATCAACAAAATAAGAATTATTGTCACACACCCATATATATTTGATGCGTTGAAAATAGATTAACATAAATGCAAATTTACATGAATAAGAATAAAAATAAACCCCTACAACTATCTTCAATGATTACTAATGAATGGAAGTAGTCTGAGCTTTTACCTACATAAATAAGTTATACTTTATGTGGTTTAAAATATGTTTCTCAAATAAAAGATTTTCGGTTATCCATGCATATACTTCTACTCCAGACTTTAAACCTCGTTTTATTTAAGTAAATATAAAAAACTATGCGTAAATATATTTGCAATATATAATGTTTAGCTATAAACCCAAGAATAGCTTTCATATTTTGCAGCAAGTCAACAAGGTTATGTTGACTCTGATACCTTCGGGCACTCACACATGAGGTGCTGTATCTATTTGCCTTTCATGATAAATTCTTATACATGTATATACGAGTAACACAATTATACACTCACCACTATTCTAAATACAATGTTATTGGTTGACTTTCTTACGGTAAATTTACAATGAATAAACCTTTTGACACTCATAATAAGGTGCCGCATTGACAAAGAATAACTTAAATATATACGGATAAATACTTTTTAGACACTCAACATGAGGTGTCGTATTTACCGAATATTACAAGTGTATGTGCGCGTATATACACATGTAAATTTACGTGTGACAATTTTCAGGAGTAACAACATGAAAAAAAAAAAAAAACATTCAAAAAAAAAAAAATGATTGCAACCTTTGCTGAAAAATTCTGGAATTTGGGATAAAAAAAATGAATCAAAAGATTTAAGTAAAAGCTACATCATTATACCTGTAATGACCGCAAAATTCAATATATGCGAGAGACATTCTCTCTTTCTTCCTTTTTTTTTTTTTTCTTTAAATGATTAATAAAAAAAAATAAAAATAATATATTTCTTACTATCGGAAATATCAGAGTTAATTAATTCACTGTTAATAAAATATTTTTAAAATAAACTTATGTAGGCATCTTCATCTTCTCCTGACTGGGCTTCTGAGTGGGCTTCAAGTCAACTAACTGGCTGTCCGGTGAGGATTTCATATCATTAAGGCATAGGCAAGGCGGCTTTTATCATCTTCGTGGCTGGCTGGAACTGGCGTGGTCATATCTTGGCGACTTGGGCAAAGCAGGGCAGGTGCACCGGCTGGTTGTCTACCCGATGGTCATTTTACTGGAATTCTGGTAGATTTCTCCATATTTTCTTTCTGGTGTAATGCAATAATTATTATTATTAAATTTTCAGCCTCAATCTTGAATGGTTAATTGAATCCAAAAAAAAACAAGAGTTCTTAAAAGAACTGTGTAATGGAGTTCTTCTTAGGGAATATTAGCAATAGTTCAGTCCGCAAAATGAATCTCTAAATGGTTGGATGATTGGAGAATTCAGGAGCCAAAGTAGTGAACGACTTAGACAGAACGAATGCCAAGGAATGAATAAATCCCACAGCACTGACTAAAACCTATCAATACCACTCATAACAGAACCAATTCAGATACCCCCCTGAAAAGTGTGAATCAACCAACCCTTTTAATTTAGCTTATCATTCAGATCACAGACATTCCTTTCTATTTTTCCGATTAAATTCTATATATCAGGGTTTGATATAATGTTTAGTTTCCATCTTGAATTCTCAGACCACTTGATTAAGAGATCTTACTTTAAAAGAATTTTTATTTTATATAAAAAAAAAAAGATAATATTTTAATTATAACATTCATTATCAAATATTTTGCTTTTTGATTAGATTTTTGCCAAAGCAAAATTCTTTGATTTTGAATAAAATTACAGTTTTTAGAAAAGTAATTAAAAAAAATATACAAATATGTTGGAGCAATTACTTTAATTATTTCTTTTACGAATATGTTCCAACACGTGATCCATTTAATCAATAAAGTTTGCTTTTCTCCATTTGAGTTTTTCAGAGAAAAGCAAAATACATAACCATAAAATGATATACAATGAAAATATACACAAAAAAGAAAATAAATAAAAAATATACATGAATTTATTATATGTGTATTTTTTTGTGTATAATATTTCTCTGTCAATTGAATGTTTACTATAAATTGGTGTGTGTGGGTATTCTATGCTCAGACCCAACTTCTATTATTAATGTAGCACATTTATATATTCGTTGTGCTTAATATATACAAATTTACATGTGAACCTGCTGTAGTGTTCTTTACAGCAGACTTTGTGCATGGACATTTGATAATGCCCAGCACAATAGTTATCAAAAATATTATTTACATAACTATTTGAATGATTAAGCATCACATGATCACATCTCCTATACTAGCACATTAATTGTTGATAAACAGAGCAAAACTCTCCATACAGTATTGCCACCTGTGCCAAACAGAGTAATCAATGGATGCCAGAAGGCTTGTGCATAAAATCCCTATCTAATGCCTACTCATCCATATCCCCAGACTAGTCTCTGGCTTGTGGCCTTCATCAGTGAGGAGCTTTGGATCTGAGAGCACTGCATCTAGATCTTAGGATCTAATGCAACCCTCTAGCAACCACCTTTTATCTCTACTTAACTACAAAACTATGAGAATGAAATTGAAAACACAAAAAATATTTTCAATCTAAGCTCAATAGCTTATATAGTCATATGGGTCTGAACTCAGTTCAGCACCCATACATTTTGGTGACTTTGGCTCTTTTACAACCATAGCCACCATTATCCTATTAGGCAGGATTGGTGTTAAACCATTAAGCATCACATGATCACATCTCCTATACTAGCACATTAATTGTTGATAAACAGAGCAAAACTCTCCATATAGTATTGCCACCTGTGCCAAACAGAGTAATCAATGGTTGCCAGAAGGCTTGTGCATAAAATCCCTATCTAATGCTTACTCATCCAATATCCCCAGACTAGTTTCTGGCTTGTGGCCTTCATCAGTGAGGAGCTTTGGATCTGAGAGCACTGCATCTAGATCTTAGGATCTAATGCAACCCTCTAGCAACCACCTTTTATCTCTACTTAACTACAAAACTATGAGAATGAAATTGAAAACACAAAAAATATTTTCAATCTAAGCTCAATAGCTTATATAGTCATATGGGTCTGAATTCAGTTCAGCACCCATACATTTTGGTGACTTTGGCTCTTTTACAACCATAGCCACCATTATCCCATTAAGCTATTGAGCTTAGATTGAAAATATTTTTTGTGTTTTCAATTTCATTCTCATAGTTTTGTAGTTAAGTAGAGATAAAAGGTGGTTGCTAGAGGGTTGCATTAGATCCTAAGATCTAGATGCAGTGCTCTCAGATCCAAAGCTCCTCACTGATGAAGGCCACAAGCCAAAAACTAGTCTGGGGATATTGGATGAGTAGGCATTAGATAGGAATTTTATGCACAAGCCTTCTGGCATCCATTGATTACTCTATTTGGCACAGGTGGCAATACTGTATGGAGAGTTTTGCTCTGTTTATTTGAATGATATTCCAAATGTCAAAATTGCTATAATTATATAAAAATTTGTAATATTCTTAAACTTTAAAAAAAAAAATAGATGCTAACCTAGTGATATACACATTTCTGCCTACTAAGAAAATAAATATACATATATAACATAGAGCTTACATATATATGCTACACTATTTCAAATATTTAAAATAACATACCATTTTATGATCCAACACTCCATAAGGTACAGGAATTCTACCATTCTGATATAAAAGTTTAGACATCACCTGAATGTGAGCCTGTTTTCTCATTTGTTCAGCACTAAGCATCCCAAAACAAATATGGCTTCTATAAAAATATATAAATATCCAATCAGATCAACCAATGTAAAAGCTTTCAGATTAATGTCTCTCTCACTGGAACAATCTCTAATTGTCAAATGAGCTAGAAGTTTAAAACATTCGAATCTCCACAATAGAAATGATAATCCAATTTCTATTCATATGATTGCAATTTATTTGACTTTAAATCTTTAATACATTTACAATCAATTGCAAATACATAATAATCGTGGACAGTTATGATAAAATTGATATTAACAAGAGAAGTATACTACTATAGATCTAGGATCTAATTAGTTAAACACAGCCAACACTCTGGTAAAAAACAATAGGGCAGACTGTCATAGGAAAGTCATTTATTTTACAGATAAAAAAATAGTTTATTCAAATATAAAAATGTATAAATACAATGAATTAAAAATAAAACAGAAAAAGAAACACTATAAGAGGGAGCGTCATGCATTCCGCCATTTAGTCTGCAAGTTGTGTAAGGAAGGCATAGAAAATATTAGGCATCTATTAATTCAATGTAAATGCTTGAAAGCAGAAAGGGTACACTACAAATAATGAAGTTATGAAAGATTAAATATTAACAAAGTGATGATACAGAAAGTGGATTATTGGTTTTTTTGCTGGGTTTGGGAAAAGATAAGGGGGATTTAGATATGAAGGTCATGGAGTTGACAAAGATTATGTTGTGGAAATGAGATATGGGAAAACTTAGGGTGGGTAAAAGAAAGGGAAGATAAAGTGGCTCTCAGGTTTCTCTGGGCATAGTGGCTGAGAGATTCCTGACTCCATATAAGGAGAAGTCACAGTGCATCACATCACATCACATTAGAAAAATGCAAAAATTACAAAAATAAATATGATAGATTTCTCTGTATTACTAAAGTAACTTGTAAGTGTTTAGTTTTCTACCTGAAGCAATTAAATTTTATAAAGAATCAATAATACATAGATTGCTTTTTGGTTTTAGTTATATCATAAAACTTTAACAAATTCGTCTATCTTATATATATGCAATTTGTCCATCTTACTTTTAACACTTTAGCAAAAAAAAATTTTATTGTATACAAATACACACAATCTTACATTTGACTGTCCTGCAGTTTTCTTCAGAGCGAGTCCTATTTTAATTTCTTAAAACTTTAAAAAAGTGGTGGATTTAATATTCGTGAAATTTTTCTATCAGTAAGAAGTGTAGCTTCATCAAAACTGTTAATAAACATTCATACTCTAATCTTAAAAAGCAAATGAGGGAAGTTGTTTTTCATGATTCTTATTCCATTATCTCTACTTATTTGAATATGTAGAATTAATGAGAATTTTTACATAAAATTTGAAGTTAATAAGTGATAATTTAATTCAAATGTTTGACAGACTCTTTAAAACCACTTTTTCATGATTTCCTGCCATTGTCTTCTGCATTAAGTAGATAAGCAACTTATGAAGACTGGTTTAATATTTACTGAGGCTATAACCTCGAGAATATGCATGTAAAATGTGATAGTAGGGACCTCTACAGGTGTTTAACCACAAGCTTATGCTATGGAAGAAATTTAACAGTCAAAAAAATTAAACCCTTTGTCAGCCAATAATGGAAGAAAAAATTAAAAAAAATTTTAGTGATATAAGATAAAGGCAGTAGAAATTTTTCATTTAAGAATCCCTGTAAAATTCTGCAAATATGATTTTAAGATCTTAAAACCAATAAATATGCTTTTCACTTGCAAGAAGTTTTACTAGAGTATAAAAATGCAAAATCATACTTTGTTGAATTGGACATAAGAAATTAATAAACAATAACAGACTTTCTAAAAAGGTACTTTATAGTAAACTTGACTGTGATTTTCATAAGAGAGGAGATCCAATTTATGTTATACAGATGATATCAAAGATATTGTAAAGAAATACAATACTGATTTCTTTCATTAATAAAATTTGGCTAAAACTAGAATATAATAGTTACAATTAGATAATGTGTTAAAAGTCTGTCAGAAAAGAAAATTTGCTGAAAAAGAAATTAAAAAATAGTATCACAAAAAATCAAATAAACAGACTAATTTTCCAATATTGCTATGTATGTATTGTAATGGACAATAGGCACATCAATATACAACATCGGAGGATGCTACTAGACTTATAATCTAGAATATCTTATTAAGAGACAGCATACAACAGTTTATTGTGAAGGATCTTAATTATAAATGCCCGCATAACTACATCATTACTAATAGATACTTAAAATTGTCTCTAGGTCACAGAGAACAGATTGTTTAGAAACACCAATTAGCAAAGCAGACAAGAGTAAACAAATGTGAAAGATTAATCTAAAAACAAACAAAATAACTTTACTAACAGTTCAATACCATACAGTTAAATTAGTGAAATGAGATCATCTCTTGTTATGTTGGCAGATATTGCATTTGATATTGGATAGCTTTGAACATTAACAGAATCTTACATTAATAGTTCTGTATCATCTCTGAAGACTATCACTAAGTAACTATTATTTATTGGATTCTGTTAGATATGTGTTAGCTAAGTTAAGATGTGCATCTTTATTTTCTATTAACTTAAAAGAATAGGTAATAATAAAACAATAAATTAACTTTAAATATTCACAATATGAAGGCATTACAAATTCAGCATTATACAATATGCATTCAACTCAAGGCAGCATTAAAATTAAAAAAAAAATAAACATCTTATAACCTGAAATACAAATTTAAAATTATCAACTTAAAACTCAAACATGAGAAAATAGGTTTCTGCGCAGATCTGTCCCTAAATCCAGAATAAAATCCAAAATTGTCAGCGAATGGTTACATACAAAATCAAACTGCATGGGAATTCCATATATAGCACATAGAGGCAAAGAAATGTATACAGAATTCTAAATGGCGGAAAAAAATATCTAAAGAATCACTATATAAAATGCATATATTCTAATCTTCAATTTCAGACACATGTGAAACAACAAAATAAAAATAGCCAACTACCTACAAGTTCTAAACATAATAAAATTAATTTACTAAAAACAAATGACTTTTGAATAGCTTCAGAAAGATAACTTTTGGTTAATTAAATTTTAATTATTTCAAATCTAAATCTTTCTTACATTAGGAGAAAAATGGATTTAAATTAAACTAAATTTGATTATTAAATCATCATTATACAAAACTCTTTAGAAGGAAAAGAAAAAAATTTAAGAAATAAAACTGATTTTCTTTTACCTTGAATATTTAGAGAAGTAGACTATAATGTACAGCTAAATTTTAAAAGAACTTTATCAACAGCTTCTACCCATTTTTTTTTTTAAAAAAAAACATTCAAAATCATATCACACTATATCAAATATACTAAACTAAATTAAATATTATAAATCTAAGTATTAAAACTAAATTATCATGAAATATAAATAAAATACATAAAATCACATAAATTATAACTGTCCAATATCTCTAAACATTACTTGCTTGTAGTAATTATATTTCAAAAGTTTATTAAATCATTCATAAAGTAAGTAAACTGGTTATCTTAAGTCCAAGATAAGGGTAAGAGGAGATTGTTTCTCTATAAAGATAGAATTACATTTATATACGTAGGTTTTCTTATAGAGATGATCAAAAGAGAGTTCACTAGTAAAATCTTTTCCATTGATGGTTTTCAAATATTAAGTCACAATTGTGTTTTATGTTTTCAGATTGTTTGTCTTAAAATTTGTTCACTTTCATTGAGAAGTGTCTGTTTTAACTGCAATTTAATATATGTGAAGCTAGTTGCCACAACACTGGATGTAATTCAGCAATCAGGATCTGACATTCTGACGGTTATGGGTTCCATGCCCAAGAATGGAAGGTCTTTGGTGGTTTATGAGCAGCGCACGTGGTTCAGCTGCTTAGCAAGGTTCCTGGTAATTCATGTTTGTAGCAATTAGGCATGGTGGATGGTGAGCAATGACAATAACCAAAAATCAAAGACAATTATTTTCTGAGCCTACCCTTTCACTACCAACTTGCAAACATATTTTTTCTGATATAATTAACCAAGCTAGTAATCATTTCTAATCACTCATGTTTACAAAATTCCTTAGATAAGTACAAATATTAACTAATTATTTTAATCCCTAAAAATATTTTGAATTGACAATTTAAAACCATTCCAAAACATGAAACAAAGCCTAATAAAAGAAATCAGTTTTCAAAGAATGTCACTTAATAATGAGATAACTATTTTAGCAAAATTTTAATTAATATTTAATTAAACTTTGTTTCTAAAACATAACTTTTAAAACAAATTTATTTAGTAAAAAATAAAATAGTTTCTTTAACTTTTAATTAAACTTAAAATTGACTTAATTTTATTTTAAGCACAGACCTTTATCAATATGTAGGTGGGCCTATAATAGAAATCTAAATTTGATAGAAAAATATACATTTAATTTGTGAGATCTGAATTTTAATTTACAATTGTTAACTACTTTTATTTTTAAATATAAATTTAAAATTGAGATAAACAACAATCTATTTCAACAACCCCTGGGATAGGATAAAAAAAAAATTATTATTAATGTTAATATTGAACTAAAAGAAAAATTTCATTTTTTTTTAATAATTCAAAATTAAATTTATTCACGTCATTTAAGATTATTTACTGTTATCTGCCATTGTGCTTGGATGTAGTCTCAATGATTTTCAAATACTTTATATTTTTATTGTGGGTCATGTCAGTTTTCTCAGCAGATTCGAACCTTATCTGGTGGTTCTTTGTTTCATTTTCCATCTTCAACATAATTGCATAATATTGCTCTAAAATGACTGTTCCAACTAATTTAACCATTCCTCATCTTCAATAAGCTTTTTAAGTTCATCTACAGAAGTTTCAGTCTCTATACGCATATAATTTTGTATTATTAAAAGTCTTAATAACCTGTATTCTTTAAATGACTGGGTAAAAACTAGTCTTATAAGATAATGTCACCGTTTGTTGTGCTACATTTGTATTATAATTATTCCGGATAAAATTTCTGCTGAAAGTTTTATTTTTGAGCTTGAACATAATGTAAGTATGAGAAGACATTCTGAAAAATAACTTTGTTGCTCATACTGAAGTCTTTGAGGTATCCATTTAGTCTTATTTGATTTCTCTCCTAAAATATCAATATAGTCCTTCATCTCATCAATTTCAGTACTACAATTTTTAATTATACAAGCAGCTGCTGTGCTATGCAAGGAATTTTGTTGTTGCTTCCAGTTATAGATGAATGGTTATCAAAGACAATGTGGTTTTAGAGAATAGAGATGATTTTTGTTGCCAGACAAATGCAAGAAGAGAATCAGAAACAAAGAAGTGATTTATACATTGCTTTTGATTTGGTTGAGTGATTTGATTCATTGAATAGGAGAGGTCTATGGCATTGTTTGAAATTGGTTGACCACCATAATTTATTCATATTATACAACTTGTACATGATGGAATAAGAGTGTTATTACTATAGGTGGAAAATCTGAGGCATTTGAAATGAAAACTCATATTAAACATGGATGAGTACTTTCTGGAACATTGTTTTTAATTTTTATGCTACTAAACATCACATGATCACCATCTCATCCATTGATTACTCTGGTTAGCACAAGGTGGCACTACTATATAGAGAGTTTTTGCCTGTTCAATTTTTATGCTAGTGGTCATTGAAATTGTTTATAGGTGGTTTAATCAGACAAGGAGCCAAATTTGATATAGGTTTGATGGTAAAAAAAATTATTTGAATTGATTAAAACAAGCAAGAACTTCAACTCCTCTGATTCTGGATTTAAAGTATGATAATGATTGTGCTATTTTTTTCCAATTCAAAAGATGACTTACAAAATGTTCTCATTATTTTGAATGCAATTTATAAAGATCTTTGTTTATTAATTAATGTTCAAAAAAATATCAGCCAATGATAGAAAAAAATCCTCACCAACTTTTATCTTGGATGATTATCAATTTGAGAATGTAAACTAGTTTAAATACCTTGGTAATTTTATAAAAAGAATGTTGATGTAAAAGAATGTAGAAGTTTATAAAAATAACCAAAACGTTTAAAAGAATAAAAAAATTGTAATTTATGTAATTAAAATATTTTTATTATGTTGTTTTGGAACTTCTTTGTACATTATTTGTAAACATATATTTCTGTGTGTGTATATACATATATATATTATACAAATATCCTTAACAATGACTATATAATATGATTGAAATGTAAAAAATTTGCAAGAAAAAAATGTTGCATAAAATAAAAAACCAACATTTAAAAAAAAAGTATGTTTCATTTTTTTAAATATATTGTATCTATATAGTAAAGCTTTAATTATATGGATTTCTAACTTATCTAGATTTCTTGGCAGTATCCACATATTAAATATAACTTCCTTTTTAATATCCTAGATTAAAATCATATGCTGATAAAACATTGTGCCAATACATCTGGCATCAACCTAGGTGATCAAGCATTATTTTCTTTTAGAGATTACGATAGAGTAGTTTGTAATCACTGAAGACTTTGAATAAATAACCATGTTAGGCATAAGTGATACCTTTTTATTTCAAAGATAATTGTCAGTACTTCTTTATCAAGTATGTGTACTTTTTCTTGGCTCTTGATACTGAATGAAATGCAAAACTAACTGGTCTTCCACTCTCATATTTAGTAATTGATTACTGCACCTATATCATATACAGAAATATCAGCAGATAAGACTATTATTAAGTGAATTATCAGTTTACCTGATGTAAATATTGTTTTATCTGATGCAAGTAGTGCTTTAGTCTATTTGAATACAGCCTCTTCCTCCGTATCCATATCAGATTTTTATAAATATCATACAATGGTAGTTCTGCTTGAGTTTTCATTTTGAAATACTCTCATAAAAATTTGCAAGTCCTAGAAAATCCTATTTGATAGTCTAACTTTTCAGGAGTAGGGGGTTTTCCTCTTTATTTATATATTATTTCTTATTTACACTGCTCCCTGGATATATTTTTCAGGATTCAGCCTTATCCCAAATTCATCTCAATATTTATACACATTAACTGCTTTATTTTTAAAAACAGCTTTTATGTTAAGAATAGTGAGTATGTCATAGTAATAGGCAATTATTCCCTAAATTCCTTAAATGAGGGGTCTACTTTTTAGCCTGGATCACATTCAAAATCATTGTAATCTCAATAATAAACAAATACTTTTGAAAAGACGCAATTTATCACAAGCATTAGTATTTTTGTGATTTCTTATCTACTGGGATCTGGCGAAAAATAATCACATTCAATTTAACAAAATGTGAGTATTTTGCAATGATGCATATTGTACAATTTGATTTCCTGGTAATAGCAATAGGAGTATCCAAATTGTTTTATCACTGGGGTTAATATTCTTTTTTAAATAAAGACTTACATTTTCATCACTAGCTTTGCTCTTTGGGCATAAGTAATATGTTTAATATTTTCCATAACTAATAATTTTAATCGACGAAATGTTAAGGTTTCCCTTCATAAATTTTAACAAAGTAGGAAAATAATATTGAATTTCTTTTTCTCTACAAATATACTTTGTCGTACTGAGCTCAAGGGTACCAAAGGCACAAATCACTCCAACCTAAAACAGGTTTTATTTTTTTCTTCATAAAATTTAATTCCGACTCATGAAAATTAGATGTTTCAATCTATGACAGATTTTTATAAATAGATGATAGGAATTTATAATCACTTTTTTGACATAAGTAATATATTGAAATCACTATCTATTTTTATAGAGATAACAGCTTCACATATCTTCACAGATAGTATATATTGCTCTGACTTCATTCAATATTTTTTAACTACATTTTATTAATTTTGTCAAATTTTATTTTTCCAAATACCAATAGTTGTTTTCTTTTCCTTATGATCTATCTTCTACTAAACTTTACCAGATGATCTTTATTTTTGCAGATTAGCCACTTTACATTTTTCCATTTGCAAGTGCATCTTCTTTCCCACAGCAGAAACATTTCTATTTGCTGTAATGTTTTCTTTTTTTTCAATTTCTGTCTTATTAATGATGGCTTACATTCTTTCCATAGCAGTATTATTTTGAAATTCATTTCACTGGTTTAACACTAATTCATGTAATAAACATTTCCTAGTAAGGTCTGAATACATTGACTAAAAGCTGCTATCTCAATTTCTTATTTATAATTCTCTATAAGAATTGTTATTAAACAATTCAAAACAAAGCAAAACTCCATATAGTAGTGCCATCTTGTGCTAACAAGAGCAATCAATGGATGCCAGAAGGCTTATGCATAAAATCCCTATCTAGTGCCTACTCATCCAATATCCCCAGACTAGTTTCTGGCTTGTGGAGTTTTGCTTTGTTTTGAATTGTTTAATAACAAATGTGCTAGTATGAGATAGTGATCATGTGATGTTTAGTGGTATAAGAATTGTTCAAAGAGAGCTTCACCTATGAAATTTCCGTTTACTACTTTCGTGACTAGATTCTGAATGAGATATTGTTTGTTTCCTATTTCTAAAATGTAATCTAACTACATACATAGATGGTTGTAGACTAAAAAATTATTATTTTCAAATTATTTCATTAGAAAGAAAAAAATCTACAGGACATGATGGCTCACATATTCTATTAGTGATTTTGATCAACTCTTCTCCACAAAACATAATAATGTGGTTATCTTTGATTTTTCATTGTCAGTCTTGTTCAGTTAAAACAAAAATCTGTTCTCACCTTGCATTATACGTCTCATTAAATGTTTGCTCCATTAACATTTTTTTTATTTTCTTATATATATTTATAGATGAGAGACAATAAATTATTCTCAATAGATTAATTTAATTGCATTATTAAATTTAAAAAAGCAGCAAAAAAAAATTAATTCCCTCCTGAAATACATCAGTATTCCCTTTTCCAATTATGATGGTGGTCTAAAAAATGGTGAGCCTCAATGTATTATGCATGACAGGCCAAGTTCCATCATTGCTGAAATTTATTTCCCAGATTACTTGAACATACAACCATTTTGATAGTTTAAAATTTTCACATTCAGAAAATGACAAGTTTATAAGATACAGACTAAATATTATTCTAACACCACATAAGTACATGTTTAAAATTTCACATAAAGATATTTAACTATAAAATAATCACCTAAAGGTTTATACAAACAATACTTATGATCTATATGACTTGCAACAACTTATTGACATACAGGGATACCCTCGAATAAGCTTCATACCTAAGTAAAATTCTATAGCCCTCTGTTTAGACTTATGCTTGACTGTATTTATACTTTTTTTAAATCTACTAGGATATAAATTTCTCAAGGCAATAATTTAGAGTTGTATATTTTGATAACCTATAGCTATTTTTTTAATCTATTTATTTTCCTAATCTCATTTCTATAAAAAGATTAAATAATTCCTTATTTATCTCACACTTTCATCAGCAATTTTTAATCTCTTCATTTATTAATACATCGAAAATTATTTTAATTTGTTCATTACAAATTATGTCCTACATATACATCATTGCAAATAAACAGCATACTTCAATATGTGCATCAATAAAGTAATCAAATCAAACGCGTTCATTTCATACAGTATAAGTTTTCAAAATGCGTAAAAATATAGTAATAAAATCTATATTATCAAGCACCTATTTCAGAAATCAAGGATTTAAATTTCAAAATAATAGACAATATTATAAGAACATGTAAGTTTTTATATATCTTGAAGACTTAAATATCAACAATTATAAAATATAATTAATTATTTTAATCATCTTACATTTTTTGTACTACATCAGTCTCTCTAAACTGTTCTTTCACCATGATTGCGGGAAGTTATTCAATGAATATACTAAAATATTTCATAAGGATGGAGCCATTATACTCTTAATCCAGGTAAATTTCCCCAAATTTTGATTGAAAAATAATAACTTCTCCGTGGAAATTTATTTATTCAATTATTATTATTTAACGGGAAATTTTTTACTATTTACGTATGTAAATGCATATTTTATAACTGGTTTCTTTTTACACTTAGAAAACTATATTGCCTGTTAGAGGCTATTTTCAGGAAGGTGGGATTGCTTCATAAAAGAATTACGCCATTTGCATTGTCGTTAAAAGTAGTTTAGACCCCCAGTAGTACTGAAAATACATATAAAATAGTATATAAGTTTATCTTTGGCATCTATTGGGAGAACGACTTTTAATGGCCACAGGAGCAAATAGTACTCCATTAGGACGTTTAAATCCCGCAATGACTGGTGAAAGACCATTTAGTGGCCCATCAATGCTTCGACCAAATATAGGTTCATTAAATATAGATGGAAATACGTCAACACAAGGAATGAAGAGAGAAAGAACATTTGAAGAAAATTGGGGTAATATTTTATATATTATAGCTATCAATGTTTTGTAAGAGAAATGTAGTTTGTTTACTAATAAAATCGAGGCTTATTCCGCCATTTTATTTTGTTTAAAAAAAAAAGATTCTTATTAATCAATGTTTTACTGAATTAAATTAGTTTTTACATCTTTAGCGAAGAGGTATAGGAGAGTGTTTTTTTGTGAAACAATGTTAATGATTCCTTTTTTAATAAAGATTATTTCTTTGTTATTTATATTATACATGCTGACCTACAAGATGGTATAAACGTAAGATGGAAAGAAATATGCATGATGTAAAAAGGTGGTTCATCATACAAAGGTGCTACTATTATATAAATTAGAAAGTGACCGTTCTATCGTCACGCCTTCTGTTCCAGTACTTCTGATTTGCTCATATATAAATATTTGAGTCGTAGGAATAAGAGGGATTCTTTTTATTCCTGCATAAATTCTATATCTTGTATTGGTCAGAGGGTATTCATTTATTATTTAACACTCACAAAGCGTTTGCACAATTGGCTTGAAAGGCCGATATGAATGTAATTACAATTATATACAGACGCTATAAAAATAAATGCTTATTTATATAAATTAGAAAGCTAATAATACATTGTTGATTTTAATCAACTGGAAAAGATAAGTGAGAATATAAAAAAAATTACTATTTTATTTAGCACAAAATTGGTATTTTGCGTAAAATTATTCCTCGTGTCCTATATTTCGGTCATCCGATCTATATATTTGTTTTATTTTTATAGAAAATATCAGGAAATTAATTGTATGTCTTTTTAAGGTACTTTAATATTAGATCTGTTAAAATAAAACTCAACTCTAACACAGAACAGCAGTGATATTTTACAGCAAGTCTTATATTAAAATACCCTTTTTAATTTTAAAAGTAATGTTTGGTCTTTTGCCACATTTGTTTTTTTTTATTGTATTTCTGTTAATAATTGTGATCACTATATTAATTAGGAAAATTATATTTGTCAATTTGCCTAATATCATAGCATTACTTGAAGTACGTAGATTAAATTCCACCAAATCTCAGATTATTAGTAACAAAAATAATTTTCCGTATATTAAGTACTGACGATTATATAATAATAATAGCACTATCAATATTGTGATGAAGAATTCAACTCCCTCATTGCAGATTGTGCACTCTAATATTTTTTTGAAAAAAAAATTTTATTGATATTGGATCTATATAAAATACATGTTTGCAATCTTATGATACTTATATATGACATTATCAAATACTTTCATCAGCATTTTTCTTAAGTTCTAAGAAAGTATAAGATTTAATGTCATTATATCCCCTTCCATATTTAAAATCTGTTCTTGAGAAGTTTTAAAAAGTTGATTTATTTTCGAAAAACTTTTCCAAGCAGCATTTATTTCTTTTATTTCACACTTTTCATTCCTATTCTTGGACCTTTTTTTTATTATTATTAATAGCCTTTCTCAAAAATTGATCATATTACTCAATTTTCTTTCAAAGTATGTTTTTTTTTAAATTGATATTATGTTTTGTTGATTTTATGTGTGAATAAATATGATATCTTATGTTCTCCTTATGTTTGTTCTACAATCGATTAGTCACATAAATAAATGGAATAATCTGCATTAAATTTTATAAACATCATGATTTATAACAATGTTTTTTTAATAACAATTATTAATAGAGGTTTTTCATATAATAAAAAGATATTGATAATTTAGGAATTAAGGTAGTTCTACCTTATGTAAAGGGAGTAACTTATAAAATTAGTAATGTTTTCAGAAAATTAATATTCCCAACTGTTTTTACTTTTAAAAAAATTAAGGAAATATTTTTATGTCTTATAGATAAAATTTCTTTAGAATATCATGCTATATATGAAATTCTGTGCTGAGTTACCATTCACATTGGGCAGAAAAACCCAATCTTGCAATTAAAGAAAAAAATCATTCATCTGCTATTTATTTGCACATAAAATCAACAAATTACATCAATTTTAACAAAATACTATTCTGGCAAAAATTGAACATTGACCAGCAAGTATTATGGAAAACTACAGAAATGTCTAAAAGACCCAAGAACTAGAATTTAAAAGTATGAATTAAAGAAAATAAATGTTCAGAAAACAATATTGGACGATTAAAAAATTTTTAAAACTTCTCAATCAATAGAACTCTAATATTAGGGAGAAAAAAATAAGAAAAAAGTGAATAATTTTAAATGTCACATATTTTCTTATAATTTAATTTTTAATTAAAGCAGAGAAGATAGAGCTCTGATGAAGACTGCTGGATAGTCGAAACTAAGGAGAATAAAGAAGTTTTTAAGAAAATTTGTTGCATTAAAGTGTATAAGAAAGAAGTGTTATAAGCAATATATAATATAATTTAAGAAGAAAAAACCTCTGAAGATTGTACTGAAATGTTAGCTATAATTTTTTTTTTTTTTTTGAAAAGTATGCAATTTGAATTTTATGTATTTTGATAAAATTTTGTTATCATTTCCAAACATCACAGTTGAAGAGATCAAATCAGTTATCTTCTTCATGCGCATGGTAATTCCAGTTAAAATAGTTTTTATCTTAGACAAAATTTCCTACTAAATAATCATTAGCAATAAAAGTATGTATATATTACTAAATTTGATACTGAAATTTATTGATTATGATAAACTCATTATAGCACATCACAGTTGAAGAGATCAAATCATTTATCTTTTTCATGCACATGATAATTTCAGTTAAAATAGGTTTTATCTTAGACAAGATTTCCTACTAAATAATCATTAGTAATAAAAGTATATATATATATTTCTAAATTTGATATTGAATTTTATTGATTTTGATAAACTCATTATAGCATGTGAAATTCTTATAATAATTTTAATTAATGTGTAAAAATGTTCTTTTTCTGCAAGTGTGTGTGCGTGTTATTGTTTGTTTAATTTTTAACTCTTGTGTTTTTTAGGGAGTTGGGATTACTTCAACATGACTGGATTAAATTTATCAGAATCAGGTATTTTTTAATATTATTTATATATATGTAATTTAACGTTATTTTAAAAATAGTAATAAAAAAAACTTAATGATAATCTAATTATGTAAGAAATGAATATTTATACAAATAAAAAGATTCTAAAGCTAATACTGATCAAAGTTCTAATTGTATAATGAAAGTGTTAAGAAATTCTTCAAAAAATGGTGAGGTTTTATGTTAATATAATATATATATTTATATAAGATATATGAGTACTTACGTATTAGTCCTGTGATATGGAGCACGTATTAGACATGCGCCTTTTCACATTCGTATCAATCCACTGATAACTTTTTAATCTTGTGATCTGACCAAAATAACGTGTACACAGATCTTGTAAATGATATTTTCACAAGATTTACAAAGTTATTGGTAGGTTGAATACATATGTGAAAAGGCGTAGCATATCTAAATACGTGCTCCATGTTGCTTAGGACTAAAAATACTACTTTCACACAAAAAATTTAAACAATTTGGAGCAAAATTTACACAAAAAAAAAAAAACAATCTTAAAAATTACATTTTTAACAGCACTTAACAAAAATATTTCATTTGCCATTCAGAAATACATATGACATTTACAATAAAAATATAAAGTATGGTGTGGAATATAAATTAATAACAATATTAAACAAAATTTGACCAAAAAATGTATATTAAACAGTAAATTTTTAAGCAATTGATAAACGAGAGGCTATTATACAAAAAGTCGAAAATGTTACTTTGCCATACAGAAATATATATGACTTTCACAGGGAAAATAAGTTGCGGAATATAAATTAGTATTAAACATACGAATTTGATCGAAAAATCGATATTAAAAAGTAAATTTTTTAACAATCAATATGACATATCATTATACAAAAAGTTGCAAATGTTACTTTGCCATACAGAAATATGTATAGCATTTACACAAAAAAGTATAAAATTTGTAACAATAATAAAGATATGAATTTCAGCAAAAAAATAATAACCAATCTTAAAAAGTACATTTTTAACAAGAGTTCAAAACAAAAAAAAAATTGCTATACAAAAAAATATATATGACTTTACAAGAAAAAATTTAAAACATGGTGCAGGATAGACATTTATAACAATACTAAAGATATGAATTTTACTATAAAATCATTAAATTGCCCAAAATATTCTAAAAAAACATAAAATATACACTTTCGCTACTTACCATGCAATATATAACAGGAATTGTCGCAAATGAATAAATCTAAGTTCTCTGTTGTCTTGAAGTAAAAATTTTTCCATCCAATATGAACATATGATTGTGTAGTATATCGCCTGAACGGGATTTTGTCGAAAAACGGTAATAAATAAATGTTAATATTTTTTTTTGTAAAAAATACAAAAAAAAAGCAAAATTATTTATAAAATTAAAAAATATAACACTTGTATTAATTATTCATATTGGTGGCCTTTTTTTTTTTATACCATTCATTATGTAAATGAGTGTATCGTCATCTTGTGATATTTACGCCACATAAATTTGGTCAAACATGGATTCAGGCGTTGCCGTGGTGTTCATCGCTGTTGCTTATTACACAGCCATTTCACTGAACCCCAAAGTCTTTCGATGTTTTGGGAAAGTACAGTTATTTACTCACTTAAAATGAATTAAGCAACAATGAAATTGGAAATGGACAATAACTATGAAGAAAAAATGCAATGTAATTGAAATCAAGCTGTTGTCAGAATGAAATCTTGATCAAAAACTAGTCAAAAAACAATGGTTTTTGGGAAAGAAAGAAAATTATTTCTTACCAGATCAGATAAAAATGTGAAAAAAATGCAATGCAATTGAAATCCAGCTGTTGTCAGAATGAAATCTTAAAAAACAAAAACTGGGCAAAAAAAAAATAAATTCTTTTGTTATCAGATCGGATAAAAAACACATCTTGATAGGAGATCAGATAACAACATTAGATTTAGATTTATTTGATCTAAACACAATGTTACACATTTATAGCAGATGTGAAAAGGCGCAACTGATAAATTTTGAAATATTATAATGAAGTTTATGAAGATTGCCCATCAAAATTTCTTAGTTTATTTTTTGTGAAGAATTCAACAAGAGTTAGAATCTGAGCGAAAGTATCTTAAACCAATCGTGCCCAAGATACACAGGTCAGGGGAAATCATGAAATCTGCCCTACTTGCCCATTCTCTAAATCCATAATCTTGTGAATAATACCGCTGATGATAACGGATAAATTTCATTTATTCCAGTCCCGGAGACACATCGGAGAAGCAAGAGATCATCAGGAAAATGATAAATAATGTACTTAATGACCCCTCATTTGAGAGGAACACTTCCTATTTGTGATAATATTTATTAAAGACAAGATTAGTGAAGTGCAGATGGCTGGCATAACATAATGGAGAGCATTGATTATAATATACAGCAGCCATCTATTGTGCACATGTACTAAGCAACACTCAGACAAAGAATTATTGAAATCAGAATTAGTTGTGGAATGTTTATAATACTATTAATCGAATTAATGACAATATCGCCCTTAAGTAGCTACATATATACGTTTAATAAACACAAATAATAAGCCCATTTACATGTAACAACTTAAGTTAATATAGGTTTCACGTAATCAATAGTGATGATTCACGCACTTTTAAGTTATAAATTTACCACTGCGCATTACAAAACCTGGATTACGATGTATTAAAGAGTGCACAAATAGAAATTTAACATTTTATAAAATATAACACATAACCACGGAAGTGCGGCTTAATATGCTAATTGAGAACAGATATTCAATTTACATTATATTTACAATGTTAACACTGTGATAGAGATGTGAAATTAATGACCATTAAGAAGCGTGTACACAAACTTACATATATATAAAATCATTTTTAATTATGGTTCACAGTATCATTACGGTGAGGATGTGTTTAAAAAAAATATTACAAACTTTATTGGATTAACAATCTCATGTTAAATAAATCATAATAAAAAAAACACTTACTGTCGTGTTTTATTGAATAGCTTTGACTTGACAGAAATAACCAATCTGTTACTAGCATATTAAAAGTTGTTTAAATGAGAGAGCAATTACTTAAATACGCTTTACCATGACATTTCTAATACGTACTAATAATAATAAAGCTAGAATGGTTTACCAAGATCACAGCATTACAACTTGTAGATATAGTATGGGAGTATAAAATAATCATAAGAAATTGCAGTGCTGACTGAGATGATAGCAAAAGAAATATTTTATTTTTTCTTTGGACCGAGAAGCGTCATCATTTGTTCACAAGTGCGAACATCTGCGTGCACATGTGACTAATATTTGGAGAAATGGTTGGTAGGGGATGCCATGGTCCAAGTTTTCCAGGGTTATTCCGTGCAAGCCCTCACTCCAATCTAACACAGTCCTGGGGTCGGTACTTCCAAATCCCCTTTGGACAAGTTAAAAGAAGAATCTGGGGCTTTCGGAGATTAGTTATGACAAAGCAGTAATACGAAACTTCATAGTGCTATCATGAATGAGCACTGCTAAAATAAGGTTCTGGTCCTTAATGATACTGACATGTTAACTAAAGCCCTACTAAATTAATAATATCTAGCTTAATGACATGACGGAAAGTAACCCATCCTTAAAGGTATGCATATGACCTTGAACAATGATTAGAATGTCAAAATTAGAAAGGTGAAAAATATTGTTCCCTTCAATAAACGAACCCAACTACGCTCAACGATTACAATAATTATATAGCCAAATTATAACACTTGATGGCATGACAAATAAATGATTGATTATGAAACAGAAAAGATAAGGTCATTAAATCTATTTTAAAGAATATAAAATATAGTTCAACCAATAGCGTCAACATGAAGAAATTGGCATCATAGATGACAATTTTATAGCTGCCATGAAACACACATAACCAGTAGCAAGATTATTCAATCGAGTGACCTTCATTTCTTAAGAAAACTTAACAATGAAAGATTTAAGTATCCCATAATATCTGGACAAAAACATAAAATAATATATGTTCGCTAGATTGAGTCATTAGCATATTAAAACCAAATTTAATTGCAATACATAATTAAAATAAAATAAAAATTAAATTCGCCACACTGACACAATAAAGACGTAAATGGAGCATGAAACCTAAGAAAAATTGTGCACTTACGTTTTACATGAAGAGAGAGTTATGAGCTTAACTATAATTATTAGAATTAGTCCTATATCACCAATTGTTAGATATTCAGAGTGACATTATAATTGAAAACAAAATTATAGCTAAATGAAATGAGGTTAATAGTTCATTTTAACGGCACAGACGGGGCTACTTGACAGCCGTACGGGTTATTTATGATTACTAAAATATGGAAAGCACGGTCAGCAACGCAGAATTGAGGTGAAATAATGGTTAGCATAATTCAAAAACTAGTTCATAGTTTCTTCAAGGCATTTCTCAAGTACAGGTGGCAGGGTAGCATAGAGATATGGAGACAATCTTGGAAAGGCCGGGAACGTGAATTTCTCCCCTCTATTCAGAAGTCGTAAAAAAAATTTTAGTGACATGGGTTCGGTTAGCAATACTTTTCTTAAAATAGTTTTTTTTCTAGCTCAAATTTGGCTGTATTTATATGGTAGCAATCTTTCTAGAAAGTTTTAAGTCGCCACTTGAGGCGATCGGATATGGATTACCCTTTTGTTCAAGGTTACGCTTGAAGAATGAAAAGTTCTCGACAGTATTGTTCTACTCTATTTCCGTATTAGAAATAGATTCAAAAGATATAATTTCTATTAAATTTTAGAATCTCTTAAACCCACTAATTTAGTAACATTTTAAATTAAATAAGATATATTCTTTGTTTCTTAAATCTAGTGTTATGCTAATTACTCTCCAGAACTTTCTCTGGTATTGCATCAGCTTTATAAATAACACAAATTATATAAATAAATAATATGCAGAATTAATAACTTAATAAACCCCTAAAATATTATAGACAATATTTTTATATATCTACTACATACACGACTGTTTATGGCAAGGGAAATTTTAAGATTTCTGAATTAAAAATATAATTAAATTAATATTATATAACTTTAAAATTTACAAGAGGGGACAATCGCTTGAATGTGCGTACTTATATGCCCTGATGACTAAACGAATATAGAGATGGGTTTGAACCTTACCTTAAAGTTACTGCTGTCACCAGACTGAAATAAAATGCACCACAGATTTTACTGTTTCAGTACAGTATTATTAGTATCTTTAAACAGTAGTTTACATCTTCAAAAAAATTTGTAAAACTTGTATAGCTTTAAGCTTGCAAATGAAAATATAATTTATAATCAGAGCTTAAGTCAAATATTTTTTGTAGACTTCATAAAATTTAAGACATTTTTGCATGAACTGTTGAGTAAAGCAACTTAAATACTCATGTTTTAAATATGCAATAATTATCTTTATGCTCTGCCAAGAACAAAATAAACAGGCTAATATTTTTGCAATAAATATAGAATTGATTCAAAATGTTATAACTAAATTATCCAGCTATATTGTCAGTGCGTGTTTATGTAACAAAAAACTATTATATTCTTTACTAACAAAATATCACATGATCACCAATTCCTATCTTGACACTACTGTATGGAGAGTTTTCTGCTGTAAAAACAGTATCACAAGAAACATTTGACTTAATCTGCAATAAATAGCGGAGACTAAGTAGCAATGGTGATTATTATGACAGATTTTATGTTTTGGAAATTGTTTATCTAGCACCATACATGGATAAATCTAGAGATCAAATACTTTTTACACACCAATGTATTGCTAAGCTCTAGAATCTCCCATAGTTGTATTTTTTTTTTTTAATTTACTTTAGCTGTCTGATTCAGAAAATAGCTTGAAATGTAAATAATAACTTTTTTTTGCTTATGAGTTCCTGACGTCAAATATATAATCCATTTAAATGTTGTACATGTTTATTTAAAAGAATGGCAATTCTACTTTCAGATTTAGTTGTCAGCAACACATAAGAAACAATTTAACATTTCATAACCATTTTAGTAATATTTACTAAGGCTGTAACCTCAGGAATATGCGTCTGAAAAATGTGAAGGTAGTGCGTTTAAAAATAAATTTATAATTATAACCATTTTACATAAATTCTGCAATAGAAAATTTGTTAATTAATAAAATCAAAATTTATAAAACACTGCTCGAACAAAATTATACTGTATCAAACATAAGCTTTGATTGCATTGTTTTTTTATTAAAATTTTTGACAAATTTATGAAAATTAACCTTTTCATGTTATTAAATGCCGTGAATACTATGAAGTTAAATCTTTATAAAGTTTTTGTATGAATGATGGGTACTAAACCTTATCCAATTTTTAAAAAGTATTCAAATTGTGTGCATCACTAACTAAATCTAACCAATTTAAGTTAATTTACAGTAGCTATTTTGAATTGAGTCTCCCAACTATAACATTTGAAAAAAGCTACAAATCGTAATATTGTCAACGAGATAGTATAAATTCAAAATCATTAAACACTTCATACATTTAATGTAACATTGAATATAATAATATGAAAAGTATTATTACCTTGTAAATAATTGCATGCAGTTAAAGAACCTTGATGGCTATATATGAAATACTTGAATTATTTTGATTTATTTTTTTTTATCTTTACAATTTTGCAATTAAAATTAGTCTTATTTTTTAATTAGAGTTATAGTTTTATAGTTGTTTTTTTCTTGTGCTCAATATATCATGCAAAATTGATTATACAAATTGCTAACAACTTTTATATATAAAATATTAACAAATTGTCTAATTATATTCGTAGATCATAGATTTCAACTAACTATTAACTATAATATTACAATGCAGCAAAGTCTTAAAACTGTTGAATTATAATTTAAAATATAAAGAGATGGTTATGAGGTTCCTACAATTTATTATAATTAATCTCTGGGTGCAAACAGGATTAATGCTAATGTAAGGCAAGTTAATGCTGAATGTAGGTAACTGATATATTTGATAGATTTGTGCTGTGAAATATAATTGTTTTTGTGAAAAATTTGACTTGACAAATGAATCTAAATAAAATCAGTACTTCTCTGATATATTTTTAATTTATGTTGAGAAGAATGGGGAAAGAATAATAATGTTTTGTTTTGATTTAATCCATACTAAGCGTATATTATTGAAAACAGAACAGTAATTCACGAAATGTGTGATGGTTTCTTAGATAAGTTTAAATAATATACAAACTATTGAGTGACCAAAAATACAGTTTGTTCAAAAAAAAATTAATATTAAAAAAAATGCAACTAAATTTATTACCAATAATGAATTTATTTTAAATATCATTTATGTTGCAATGTAAGGAACAATGCCAAAAAAAAATTTGTATTGAAGTATAGAATGTCTGAAAACGTATCTAATAATATTAAACCACTGAAAGAAGATCATTTATATTAAAGTAAGACCCAACCTTGGAATAATGTTTTCAAACTTCTATATGATTAATATACTAATGGGGAAGATGGTGGCTTACAATTCATGTGAATTGTAAAGAGATTAAGATTGATTTATAAAATCCATTAAATTGTAATATATTAAAGATCAGCCTTTCAAGCTATTGTGCATGCGCTTTTTACGAGTGTTAATAATAAATGAATATTTTCACTCCCAACACAAGATATAGTATTTATGAAAGAATAAA
This sequence comes from Epiperipatus broadwayi, assembly GCA_028023455.1. NCBI lineage: Eukaryota > Metazoa > Onychophora > Udeonychophora > Euonychophora > Peripatidae > Epiperipatus > Epiperipatus broadwayi. The sequence continues at coordinate 24,998,087 of JAQFVV010000002.1, forward strand.
CTGAATCCACTTATTCTTTCAAACCCAAATGCTTATATATGGGCAAATCTTAAGTACTGGAAATGAAAGCGTGAGGATAGACTACTCCCTTTAAATTACTGTTTACGATGTCTGAATGAATGACGTCGACAAAATTATCTAGAATTTACTAAACGTCACTCTCAAATGAAACTTAAACATATGTAAATAAGCATTTATTTTTATATAGCGCAATGTTTATAAATTGTAATACATTAAAGTTCAGCCTTTCAAGCTATTGTGCATGCGCTTTTTACGAGTGTTAATAATAAATGAATACTTTCACTCCCAACACAAGATATAGTATTTATGAAAGAATAAAATGAATCCACCTATTCTTTCAAACCCAAATACTTATATATGGGCAAATCTTAAGTACTGAAGTTTAGTAAATTCTAGATAATTTTGTCGACGTCATTCATTCAGACATCGTAAACAGTAATTTAAAGTGAGAAGTCCATTAAAATATATTTATGATATCAGGATTTTAAAAGAAATAAATGTACTGATATCTTGAAGAATTTTTTTGCCAATTCATAGCTTATCTCTGTAATTGATGATTTTTACAATGAGTACTACAGTGTAAAAATAAAATATGCTATTATGTTGATTTTTATAATGTGATTTTGAATGCAAGATCTTGATTATATGAGTTGACAGAATTAAATGAGGAAACAATTTGTCTTTGTATAATTTGATGCAATTGAAAATACCTAGAAATTTAAAAGAAATGTGAAAAAAAAAATAAGCAAATTTTCAACAAGATAGCTGCTACACTGAAAGTATGCCAGTGGAAACTGTTTAAAATTGAGATTCGATGTATGTTTTATAATTGATAGATTATTCATTCTTCTTAATTAAATTATTTTAAGGCCAATACCAGCATGTTTATTCTTAAAGTCTGAATGAAAACTAGTCATTGTTTTGCAATGTCAATAAGAAGAGATTCATTATAATAGTGATATTGAGAATAATAAGCCCTACAATTTGTCTCCTGATGTGTGGGAGGGGAGGAGTGAAAGAAATTCTTAATTAACAAATAGTGTTTCTTGGTGTGGTTAATAGCTTTTTAAGGATCAATATTCTCTGGCTTATAATTAAGTCAAAATAAGCTGGGCTGCAGCTTAGATTTGAAAACGGATTCTGTATTTTAAATGAGGAGTCGTGCAAAAATTTCATTATGTATTTAATGGATATCAGATGTATTTTAGGAAAAGCCATTTTTTATTATTATTATTAAGATGAAATCTCAGAGATTGTGGAAATGATAGCTAAATGTGAATAAATTAACATTTTTAAAATTTCATTCATTGAGAAAAATGGCATGGATAGTTGCAAGTTTCTTAACCATTCCCATAAAGAACTAATAGATATAGAGTAAATTTATTTTTATAATAGAGATAAATCGCATAATCAACTTGCATGTTTATTAGAAGATATCTGGAGTCTTTTGCAATAAAGTACATGTTACATACATGAAATTGTTGCAGAAATAAAAGGTCTAGTTAAATAGCTAATGGATTGCACAATGCTTTTAATCTTCCTTGTGAAATCAAATAAATGGTCATATAATCAATGTGCATGGCGATTAGAAGAAAACCCATCAGGGTTTTTAAGAATTTATATGATATTGTTACAATAATACAAGAAAAGCTAATTTTAAATAGCTAATGATTTGCAGAGTGGTTTTAAATCTCATCAAATGAAACAGTCCTAGTGCTTAGGGCAAATATTAATTGGCATATTAGTTGATGTGATTGATATATTAATTAGTTTAAAATCCTAAGACGCTATCTTGTAATTTTTTTTTTAAATTAAAGAAATATATACACATTAGAAAGAGCAAATATGAAAGAATGTAATAAAGTTGATAAAACAGTCATTATCTAAAAAAAATTTTTTTAAAAAAGAGATTTTTAACACTTTTGAACATTAATATTTTTACAGTACTTCATAAATTCTAAATTTTGAAAGTTATATGCTAAAATTATAATTTCATAGACAGCTTCCTTACATTTATCATAAAATGCTAAAAAAATGGTATATAACATGACCTACCCAAGACAGATTTTCATGATAAAATGTAAGAAAAGGAGACGATTATTAACTTATTTTTGGTAGTAGACCTAGCTCTTGTCCTTGCATGCAGGATATCTATTAGAAATGCTAGGTTTTAGTAAGGGCAAAAAAAAAATAACAATAAGAACTTTAATACTGCGATTAAGTCAAATAAATTTTCTACTTTGGGGAAATATATTCTAGTTCGCTTGCGTGTGTAGCGCAAACAGGAAAAAATATGCTTTGCTTTATCGAGGAAATGGAATGTCTAACATATTTAGCATAAATTTGCATATCGTTAACCATCTTAGCAATCCAGCTATGATTATGATGGTTGAACCCTTCGAAAGCACTAAGATCTTTTGTTCTTATTTATATATTCAGTAACAATACACAGCTTTGAGGACAATTGTACTACACACGCAAACAAACTAGAGTAAGAACATTAGTAAGTTGCAAATTATGAAAAAAATTATAATTAATTACTATATTATTGAAAAATGGGAGGGGGAGGCGGAAGACCTAAAATATGTATTCTTTTCAAGCAAAAAGTATTCAAAAAAATAAATATCAAAGAAAAATTTCTCTACAATTTTAAGAAAGTACGTCAATAAACAAAATAATTACAAGCACTGATATATATGTGTGATAGATGGTGATGCAGACCACCTGATGCGTGCTGGTTCAGCATAAAATATGTATGTTAGGGGTCATAAATCCTTTTCACATGTATAGTCATGTATATCAGTTGTATGAGATAGAGTGGATGGATTGAGGAAGCTTGAATGTCTTTTCAAATATTTGGAAATATTAATAGATGAAGAAAATAGAGAGAAAAATAACACTGAAGATACATACTGTAAACCGTAAGTAATTCGAGACCTTGAAGTAAGTTCAAATTGTCTAACCTAAAACTGAAAAAATCAAGACTTAGAAAATTGCAACAGATGAACAATAATATAAATAAAATCTTGATATATCTTACCTATTAAACTGAAATATGGTCTTCTGCATACATGTGCACCAGGGTGGGTTGTGGTTGTATGGGGTTGAGGCATCTGAGCTGTATGAACTACAAAACTGCAACAAATGAATATAATGTTACTATCATGATATATCTTGCCTATTGCTGAACCGAGTAGGAATATGATTATGAGCCTGTATGTGTGTTATAGATGTAGTTGTGTGCGATAGATTTACAAAGGCATTTGAGCTGCTGCTTCTGGCATGATGAGCAGCAAAGCAGCCTGTCTTCACTCCTACACAAGGAGATGCAACCACATTCCACGCAGCCAAAATAAGTTGCATGACATGCTTTGTTTTTCAGGCATGCAGTGCACCTCCTTTAATGGCTGCGCAGATCAGCTATAGTTTGGCTCCCAGATGAAATCTGAAGATACGGTATTACTAAACGCTTCATTTTCCTTGTTATAAAAGTCACCAATAAGGCTGGCTGATATAGCTATTCTATATTCCCGGGGTGATGTAGGCCGCATTGGCTTTTGGGTCATGTATAGAGTGTATAAAATGTAGGAATTAGTTAATTGCCATATCAAAACAATGCCAGAATAAGCTCATAGGCCAACACTTAGACTTTCTATCCCAGTCGTGCACAGTTCGCTTTTGGTTTGTTAAGTCAATCCCACCCATGAAGCAGTTGTATTTTTTTAATTGCATTTGGACATAGATAAATATGTGTCGTGTACCATCCTTATGTGTTCTAACAACGGTACCAGATGATGGATAAGCATTTTTGAGCATAACAATTAGCTTATCCATCCAAACTAGAAACTCAAGACCACTGTCAATTATAGAATGGAAGTCTCCTCTCCTCATCTGTTTATAATTTTTAGCTTTTTCACGGATGCTATCAACTTTCAATGGGCCACAATAAGAGATTTTACTTGCAGACAGCTTCTGTGCTAATTGTACACTATTAAAATATCTGTCACAAAAAATTATATGATTCTGTTTAGCAAGTTGTGGCAAACCACTGACAGCACTACTCGGATTCCCAGATTTAGGTCAGCATCTGGAGTTGCACTTTTGCCTGTATACAACTCCATAGGGTACACAAATCCATTATGGCTATCTGCACAGACCCACCCATTGAAGCCTCGGTTTTGGGGCATCAAACTATTTCATGATGTTACGATCCTTAAATTTAGTAATTGCTTCATCAACTGCTACTTCTTAGTGCATCTGATATGCAGCCTTGAAATTAACATTAAAGTGATATATGATTGGCCTGATTTTATAAATTCTATCATGCTCTTTATTAGCAGTTGGTGGTATGGATTATTGTCATTGAAATGCAAATTATTTAGAAGTTCAAAAAATCGATCTCAAATCGTAATTTTAGCAAGTACTGGTTGACACAGAAATTCATTTTTAGGCCAAATAAATTTGAATCTTGGCGCACATGACACACTGCAAACATGAATTACCATGCCTAAAAATGTGTTCAACTCAGTGGGTGACAAATTGACCCAGTTCGGTACTGCTTTCCATTCTGAAGCATACCTATTGCTTTCAGCACATATATAATCATATAATTTCCTATCAAAAAGTAAATTTAAAAATTCAGTAATTGAGTACTCACGGGTAATGGAAAACTTTAGCCCTGGAGACTTGGTAAATGTTCCGATTGGCACATGTGGTTCATTAACGTTACCAAGAAATAAATTCGAATCAAGTAGAGATGAAGGCCCAGGGCATCGGCTCATTCGCCATTCTAACCTTCCTTACAGATGACTTTACTAAGCTGAACTTTTTTTTTTTTTTTTTGATACTTCTGCTTCTCGGTCATCTGATAAATCACTACCATCTAATGAGTTGCTAGAAGAGGCCTCAGAAATACACGCATCATCAATGGGAAATTCTTTATCCAAATCAGAATCAAGTTCAAAATTACTGGCGAAAGCATCCATTATCACGGCAGAAATTATTTTCCGTTCACTAAATCTAAAAAAAGACATAAAATGTACTATACAAAAAAGTTTCGTAAAAAATCGACGTTTTATCGCAGAGAAAAAATACACCTATAGAAAGATAGCAGAAAGAAAGAAAAAAGACCCATAGGTGTAAAGTTTACAGCTTCCGCACAAACTCAGTTGAAATCTAAATTTTTAAAATAGGGGCTCTCTAGCGGCGCTTCGGACTCTAGGGTTTTATCACTGATTGAACATGAAGTGATGAAATATAATTCAGGGTTTTGTTTAATTGATATTTGAGCATTTGAAAGATTAAACATTTGTGCATTGAATGATAATGGTGAAAAAAATGAAGTAACAAAGATTATTAGCTAGAGATAATATTGATAAATAATTGGTGATCACTAGAGGTTCACTTCTGAATAGCAATGGTAGCTTTTAATGAGAATTGATCATACATTGGTTATTTTAAAAAAAGCGGTAGATTTATCTGTTAACATAGATTGCCTAAAACTTGGGATAGTAAAGTATATAATTAAATATTCTTCGAATAATAATGTATAATGTAGGAAACGGTAGTTTTATAGCTATTAGTGAAAAAAATGAATAAAATAGCAACGCTTAATTATTCAGATATATGAGTTGAGAATGGGTCTAATTATTTATATAACTTGATTTCAGATATACATGGGAGTAAAAACTGAATAGATTACTAAAGGAAATGAGTTTATTGTCTTTAAGTAATGTTTGATCTAATATAAACCCATAATTTGTTAGGATTCTGGATTCAACATCTTGGAATCTAAATGTAGATTTGAGATAAAATAACTGTTATTGCTTTAGATCTTTATAGTAGATGCAACAACATTTAAAAAAAAATTGCAATTTGTATATATCTTGAAAAAGGAATGCAAAGATTTCTTTTAAAATATTTGATAGGTTAGTATAATTAACATTTAAATCTATGTTTGTTTAGGTCCTAAAATATATGTTTGAGATATTTAAATCTGCTGCTGATGGTGCATTTTTCAGTGGGATAATCAGTGATATAAACAAATATCTTACATTGAATATTCCTGAAATGATGACCTCAGTGAAGTTTAAAAATGTAAAAAATAACTTTTTTTTTATTGCATTGAAAATTCAATGCTTTTATTTATTCATTGTCTTCATTCAGATTGTAACTTGTAATATGTGTAGAAGTACAGCAATATTCTTTAAAGCCATGGCAAACAAAACATCTAATGATCAAATTCCATGGATATTGTATGTATGGTCTTACCTAAATTCTGGTAATCTAATACTGTTGAGTACTAATTAAATATTATAATTATTTAATTTTTTGAATTTCTTTTTTGTTTGGAGTTTTCTGTCTAAATCATTGTCATGGTTAAGAAAATGTGCTATTAAAAAATTAAGTTCTCTCAAAACAATATCTCTAGGTAATAAATTTATAATGTATGGGAATATTTTAAATATGCCATTATGTATTGTGGAATAAAGTTGGAGAATAAAAGTAACAATATGCTCATTGAATTCTTTGGAAGTAGTCATAATTTCTTTAGTACTAAATTATTAATTTCTTAAAATTAAATATTCGGGGAGGGAGGGTGCTATTAGAAAATTAAAAGCATGTAAGAAGTTTTGTCATATCTGTTGTTGTTAGGAACTTTTAATGAGTAGTTAGAATTATTGGGAAATACTATAACGGTTGGTGGAACCTCCCTAACCTAATCTGCCATACCAGGGCGCCACTAGGCTATTGGAACCTAGAAAATTTATATAGTAGGAAGATAAGCCCCAGTCACTAGCTCAGGGAGAAGCTGAGCTTAAAGTATCACACTATATTCAAATTTCTAATTCTTAACTTTAAATATTATTAATAAAATAAGTTACTGCCAAAATTTAATTAAACAAAACATTTTATTGTAATGCACACACATATTAAAAAGGAAAATTTTATAAAATTAAATTAACTAGTGAATATTTTTGATTTAAATTATATGCACACATGGAAGCATTTAATTGATTTAATACAATTTTGATAAGCGTGAATATGCTACATCGATTACCGATTATGCATATAACCAACCCACTTTCTTTTAGCCTTAGGCTAAAATCTCGTTCGAACCAAAGCTAGCTTACTGATATACTGATGTGACCAATACAAAATGGGATTAGCGTAACACAACCATGCTAAAAGGAATTTACGTCTGTAACATGTTATCATTAGAGAAATAATGAAACATGGTGGGAAGAAATGAGCCTCTTTCCAATGATCATTCATAAACCTCACCAACAGACAGGAACAATCCATTGCCAAATTGGTGATGTAAAAACGAAATTATTTGAAATATATATACGAGAAGCTCTATAAATGGGGATAGCGATCTTTTCCGGCTTATTGTCCCAATCAGAGAGTAAGAAAATCAATAGCATAGAAATACTCTACTACCATTGACAAATGTGATGGCTACACTTTTGACCATACGTTCAAGTGGGTATTATGCTCTGTATGCTAACACGGTAGAAGGGAACGAGTATCCAATGCATCTATTCAAATTACATTGACATAAAACATCCGTACATCTATCCACCAGCACCGATTTAACTACGAAACAATTAGCCCAAAATTAACACATCTTAAACTAACATAATCTTATTAAATCTATGCAGCCATTCACGCTTATTTTTAAATTATTAATTTATAAGACTTAAGAGAATGGAAATGATAATACTAGCAAACATATTAAAAGAAAATATAACAAATAATTTAAGTTTCTGCTTAATCAGATAGACTATGGGTTAGGTACCATTTAGATTTAGTACTGTATTTGAAAAATTCTTAGACTATTAAAGTATTTGAAAAAGTTCTTAGCTTATTGAAGTTTATACTTTCTGTGGCTGTAAGTTTATTGAAGTCCGTCTTGGTGATGCATGGTAGAATACCGAGTTCTTTCCATTTCATATTCTTCTAGTTGGAATCAAGTCCGTTGCTAGTCAGTTTTCGGGAACCATCATAATCTGGAGACTGCTTCAGCTGAAGCAAATGCGGGAAACGTACTCCTACGTTTTGGAGATTCGCAATACACTTACAAATATATTTAAATAAGACAATTAGCACGAGCAATCCAATCTGATTCTCAGCTTCAAAGTTTTCATTTTATATCTTTGTGAATTCTTATCAGCTAATTCCGGATCGATCTTGCCTGCCTTGACTTTTCTCTGTGGACCAAGCGTTTATTTCCATCGTTATTGGTCAGCTTTCTCTAGAGTGTGAACTGAAAATTTTATCACTAGTATTTTTTTTTAATTTATCTCTTATCTGACTTTATGCTATTACATTAATATAGAAAATCATTTCCATTCTAAGATTAAAAATAACTAACAGCATTTTTTTTTACAATTTTATATTAAAACAATCTTGTTTTTAGATTTTAAACTTTAAAGAATTATATAATTAGTTTGCCATCTGTGCATTATATATATTAATTTAAATAAAATTATTAAATTCTCTTTTTATATATATATATTTTTACTTGAGGGTGATTTTATATTTTTTCCACTTTTATTTGAAAGAAATGTAATGGCATATACTTATTCCATTACAATACTGATGCCAGGCTTTGAAAAAATTGGCTATGAAGTTATTAAGATTGTTGTTTTTCCCTTAACTTTCAGAAATGTTTTTAGGTAATGAAACAAATTTTTCTGAGGATAAGTTGGCATATTTATTTGAGCAATTAAGTTTGAAAATTATAGTTTTCAAATTGTTTTCCTTTCCTCTCAGTGATTGACCAGTTGGAGCATTATTGAACTGTAGCAGTGCAAAATATTAATTTTCTTTATCTTGAATTTAATAACATGAGAATGATTTTTCACAAATATTCTTTTCCTATTAAACTTAAATTTCTTTAAAAAATTAGATTCATTATAACGACAAAGTTATTAAAAATAAATGTTCATTAACATAAGCATATTAGTTATATAAAATTCAAAGTCCTTACATAACACGAAGTCTCCTCCAGTCTTGTTTTTAAATTCTTATCAGTATTTGGTGCACATTGTTTCAGCACTTAAATAATTATTGTCTTTCATAAAATCATAGTTTTAAATTAAGCCTCAAGTAAAATTCTCTGATAGGGAGCAACTAGTGTTTATGCCATCATTTTAAAATATAGCTTATAAAAAAATTACTACTGTTACAATTAGACATAAATAAAAATATATTAATTATAAATTTACGCTAAACTATACTACACTTTTCACACAGTGTCTAGACTTGATTGAACTTCTCCTTTTATACTGATTTTATTGGTTAATTCTGCTTTTAAAATTCTTACTTATTTATATAAACTAAATTAATTTCTTCTTTACAATGAGTTTTAAATATATTAAATTATTTAGCACTTACAAATATTAAATACTTTTATTAAGGGGTTCTAGTAAACTATTAACTGTGCCGCCTTTGGTAGCGCTGTTTCTGTGTAAAAACACAGAATTATACCGCTTTCGCGGCCGAACCTACGGCTAATATACTAGTGATCATTAATATACGAGTAGATCGTGTAGTGATTATAATACGCGGCCAATTCTTCCGCGTTCAATAACACTATGTCTACTAACAATACTATGATCGTATAGTTTGCCGTTGATTTCATTGCGGGTTGAATTCCTATGCATATTGACAGAATTTGTATTGTCGCTAGAATTTCAGATGAGAGTGTGAGCATTGTCATCTTTTTCAAGTGTTTATTTGTTGATGTTTATGATTTTCTGTATTTCCCAACTGAAAGATTTTTGTGTACTAGTAATTTTCAGCGTATTATTGATATTTGTCAAAATTTTTTTTTTGGCTAATTTTGGCTTCTTGGGGGGTCAAAAAAGACAAAATAAAATTTCTCAAGCTCTCTGGCAGACGATTGGAGTTGTTTGCGGAAAAATACTGTTTCTGTCATGACTCGGATGAGAGTTAAAAAAGAACAAAATGTCTACCACGTTATTATATTTGTGGGACGTCCCAAACAGAGAAAGTGAGGCAGTTGCATTGTTGCAAGCCCAAAACATCCTGCCATTCGTTACAGTTGATTTAGTTCAGTCATATGTGGTTAATAAATTTATTTTCTGGAATTTGTGTTTTGTTTGCGATTATTTTTATCTGTAAATCATGTAATTAACACCCAGAATGACAGTGTTAAAAAGGGGTGTCGTAGTTTGTTGGACATCTCTTGATTGATTGATTTTTTTTTTAAAAAAAAAAAATATATATTTCTTCTTTTGACATACCTATTCATTCAGTTTAGAAGCAAAAAGAGTTTTTTTGTTGTTGTTTTAAATCAATAAACAGCACGTTGAGTAGATTTTAAAAATGAACCCGAGCTTAATTTTTGTTGTTAAAAAAGAATAAAAATACCGGACGTTTTATTTGTTATGAAAACAAAAAATCTTTAACAAACTTGTACGACTCTTAAAAAAGATAAATAAATAAATCCTACAGAATGTAACAAAACCGGTTAACATACATATTTTTTGTGTTAAAAAAACAATACCGCGATTGACTTTTTGGATTTTGTTTTGGACGTTTTATTTGTTATTATTAAAAAAAGAAAAACCCGCCGACACTAAAAAAAAACCCCGTATTTATAAATCTAAGAGAAAAAAGTCCCGCTTTATTTATTATTATTAAAAAAATCAAAACCCCATTTTATTTGTTATTAAAAAAAAATCAAAACACGCCAACCAAAAAAAAACCCCCGTATTTATAAATGTAGGATAAAATACCAAACAAATCTTTTCGTTTATAAGCAAATACGACATCTGAGGCGGTGTTTGTCGGACAGGTTTGAATTTTTTGTTGCTAAATCAATCAACAGCAAACCCCCTCATTTTTAACATAATTCAAAAAGAAAGTGTCTATTCTAATTTTAAATAGCAACAACAACAAAAAAAGAAAGTCGTATGTAAAGCAAATTGTGTATATTTGAGATATTCCAAAAAAAAAGTTAAAACTGTCCCTTATTACTTTGAAATGTATCGAATCCAAAACAAAAAAAATAAAAGACGTCTGTAAAAAAGAAACAGTAGACTAAGAATGGAAATCCCCCCCCCCCCAATAATATGTCAAAAATTATGTACTTTTGAGATCCAAAAAAAAAGGTCAAAGTCTCCTTTATAGTTTGAAATTTATCAAATGAAAACCAAAAAAATAATTATATCCAAAACAAAACAACAATATATTAAATATTTAAAAAAAAAATTTCAGCCATATGTCAAAATACGATCTATTAGATAAAAAAAATCTAGCGGCCCGGTAATGTTATAACGCTCTGTTTTTAACTAGAAACAGCGCCACCAAAGGCTGCACAGTTAATAGTTTACTATAACCTATTAAGGTATCAAATATCTTCATTAAAACAATTTAAATATTTTAATGACCCTAAATAATAATTTTAACTGTTACTTTTAAAGATTTATCATTAGATTTAATTTTTGTTACATTTATAATGTATCTAATTTTATTAGCAGGCTGAAAATCAAAGTTTTATTTTTTCTGTCTACAAACACGAAAGCTCACACAAACACACCTTAAACCATGTGACATTTTCAGAACATTTTAGATAAGAATTAAATTATTTATTATCTAAATATATTATTTTATTACTTAATTTATCTTAAAATGACTAAACTATTTAATACATCTTTGTAGGCCGTTATTTACTGAGTTTGAACTCGTACTACATATTAGAAAATAACATAAATTTATAATTTTTTTTAAAATATCTAAATTTTGAATCCTGCCTAAACTATCTGCACCAAGTATAAGGGCACAATATATATATATTCACAGAATTGGCATTGATATAAAAAAAAAAAAAAGCAATATTTGAACTTCATTTAAATGATTCTTTGGGGATCTGGTCGTTCTGTGAATAGGTATATATTAATAGCATTGCATATTTGATAAGACAAGTTATTTACAAGCATAAAATCATTAAGAGTATATATATATTACATAAATTACATTTTAATTTTTTTTTTTTAATAATTAACATTGTTAAAAATAGCTCGCAAGAAGAAGAAAAAAAGTAGATGGGGTGGTGATGAAAAAGAAAAGGCCTTTATTCCAGGGATGCCCACTGTGTTGCCTAATAACCTCACACCTGAACAAGAAAAAGCCTATCTATGTAAGTTTGAATATAAGTGGGAGTGAATGAATATATGTGTATGTTTTTTAATATTAATTGTAAAAATATGTTTATTTCAGGATATTAAAAAAAAAATGTATTAAAATAATATATCAATGTCTATGTTGTTTATTGTTTTTATTATTTACTTTTATTTATTTATTTTTTTTTTAGCAAAATGAATAATGTTTATTTTTGCATGTAATTTCACTTTATTATTGAATTAATTGTTTTTATATGCATTAAAATTAATAATCTTAAATTATAATTTATTTTACATTTACAGGTTGTTTTGATTTCAAAGCCACTTGTGTAATTTAGAATTTAATGGAAGTAACTGCAGGCATATAATTTTGTGAATTTATATTAATAACACTTTAGTACCAATTGAATATATATATTTTTTTGTATTTAATGATATAAATAGAACTGATTAATTTTTTTTTTTTTACAAAATAAAATTATTAAAAGGTGCTATGAAATTTTAATTTATTAAACCAAAGCATAAATAAATATTCTGGAAAAAAAATATAAAGTAATAATAAAAAAAATACATTAATTTGATACAAAATGCGCTTATTTAATTCAGATATGTTTTTTTTCTCTCATTCTTCCAGTTTTCCTCACTGTTTTTTTAATTTTTTAATTATTATTTTTTTAATTTCAGTTTCCTCTTCTTTTTTTTTTTAATTTAATTTATGCATATACCAGTTCATAAACTCAAGTATTAGGATAAAAATTTTCTGCGAATTTTTTATCAATGATTTTCGATTTGCAAACCTTTTAAAAGAATACTTTTTTTCATTTCCAGTAAATTAAAGCAATGAATATAAAGTTGACCATATCCTCTATTTGGGTAACAGAAGGATTGATGTAGGTGTAAAGTATTGTAATACAGTTGCAAGTTTTTTGGCTTTGGATATGTTCTTTGTCTTATAAAAATGTCTTCTTTTTTTTTTAAGTTATTTAATAAACAAAAGATTGCAATAGAGACTAAACATACTCATGACATTTAAACTTGTTGAATCCCCCTCCCCCCAATTATATTTATTTGTTATATGTTAAAAATAGCAAATCATTTTAGTCCATCTTAGACTATTATTTCTTTTTTTTTTAATAAGTTTTGTTAATACAATCTTATTTCTATTCCTCTACAAAATTCATATTTGAAAACAAATTTAGAGCAGCCGCTTTTTATAAGGAGATATATAGACTTTATCCATAATTTTTAGGGTATCATTAGACAACTATTTTGTATGCCTTTGTTATGTTCTCATAGGTGCATTATAAAGTTCTCATCAATGATTGTTTTATAGCAGAAAAATGTCTTCAGCAGGTCAAGTGAATATTTTCAGTCATTTTAATAAGATCAAAATAAGTTCAATGAATTAAAACACAGCCTATTATATGAAGTAAAAGACATTTCGTATATAACGTATATTGTTAAGTAAATGTTGAATTATGAAAACTGTTAGAAATTGTATGTAAAAGTTACATTTATAAATATATGCTAGTTAATTTGTATATTACAAACTAAAACTATAGGGAAACAAACATCAATTTGATTGTGTAAAAGTTTTAATAGAAAGATGTAAAGTTTAAAACTGTCAGTTTGGAAAATTTTCATTAGTAAACAATAATGACTATTTACAACTATCAATTATATATGCGTTATAAATAAAATGTTATTTAAAATAAAATATTTTTAAACAAAACTATAGCCAAAAAATAGAGAGAAAAAATGATACTAGAAAGGTTACTGGAATTTATTAAAGAAAGAATAAAAGGAGGTTCTTAGCATTGTTTAAAAATCTGTCTGAATGAAAAGGTGAAATTAAACTATGGGAATGTAAAATATTTAAATAAGATTATTAGAATTAAGATTTTGTATAAAACCATCAAAAACATTACATGATCACCATTCTACTGAATTAAGATTTTGTTTAAATTGTTATTATGTATGAAACTGAATTTGAAATAAAAACATTGGAAATTTGAGAATTTGATCTAGGGAAAAAACAAACCATTGAAGTATTAAAAGCAAGTACAGTAAGTCATTTATGAAGGAATTAAGAGGATCTAGATAAACTCAACCTATATTTTTAGGGTAAAAAAAATATTGAAAGATAAGTCAGAAGGAGCATGAAAAATTAAAGGAAAGAGAAATGAAGATGAAATAATTGTTAATGATTAGGGAATGACAACTATAAGTATTAGAAAAATGGAAGACTTGGAAAAGTTGTTCTAGAATTTGAACATAAAGATTGTCTTAAATGTTGCTTAATTTGAAATTAAATTATTCTTGACATTTAAGTTTTATTTTTAATGTATTTTTTAGATTAACAATTTTTTTTGATATATCTGAAAGTAAAATGAATATAGCTCTAGAAAAGATTTTTAACTTTGATCAGGTCAATTTGCTTTTGTTAAATTGCTTTACAGTATTTTTTATTTTTTTTTAATTGGTAATATATTAATGTATTTTTAATCCTCTTCATTTGGGTTTACAATTTTCTAAAAAATTTAAATTGAATTAGTTATTGGGAGAATGAAGCGTAGTAAAAGCTATAATATTTCTCCAACATTCTTCTAAAGGCTAATAGCAAAGAAAATAATACTTAACGGCTAATTAAATGCAGATAGTGAAAAATTTAACATTTTTTTTTATTCATTGTTGTATTTTTAATTAACATTTAACTAGATGACCCTTTATAAACCAATAATGGATGGCTAGACGGGTTGCTATAGACTGGCTACCTGAAAAAATTTTCAGGTTTAAGATGGGATTGTGTATAGAGTGAGGTCTTTTTTTGTGGGCAAGGGGAGCTATGATACAAAAAGGGTAGAAAAAATGTTCATTTTAAATAAAAACTGTTGAAAGTTATTATTATAGTGTTTTGTTTAATTTTACTTTTGATTTTCAATTAAACAATTTGAATGTTATTCATAATACTTAATGACAATGGAAGTGCTATAAATGTTTGTTTATAAGTCTTTTTTCTTTTTTTTTAAATTTAAAATGCACCATTTTTTGTTAAGTTTTGTCATTTTTTGAATATTAAAAATGCTCACATATATGCTTGAATGTTTTGGGACAAAATACTGTTCCTAATTAAGGAAATATCCTGCAGTTACTTCATAATGTGATAATGGCTATATGTTTTTAATTTTGGGCTCTGTTCCCTTTTCTAACCCATTCTATTTCAGTGCAACTTCAGATTGAGGAAATAAGCAGACGCCTTCGTACAGGAGACTTGGGCATTCCTCCTAATCCTGAAGACAGGTTTGATGTCTTTTGTGAAGAATAACGGTTTTTTTTTTCTTTTTTAAATCTATTTTAATTATTCTAACAGATTTTTTTTTTTTTTTAATGGGATGATTTTTCCTCCCCAACCCACGTCAAGCTAAAGGTAAAAGTAATGATATTATTGCTGGATCAATAATTTCCTTCCAATTTATACATTTTTATGAACATTATTACAGCTTTAATAGGAAGGAAACTTAATACATATATTTTAAAGCTATATATTTTAACAAATAGCCTATTTAACCAGCAATGATGTCACTTTTTTACCAGTAGAAAAAAGAAATGCTCATATATCAATCAATGCATAAAATTTTCTCAGTTCTTTAGTAATTTAAATAGCGTTTTTTATCTACACTTTGATAAGGCTACTTACTTGTCTAATTAAATTAAAGTATAAAAAAATTAAAACTTAATGTTACCTGTCATTCAATATAAGTAAAATAGCTAATGCTAAAGTGTGAAGCTATAGTTAAAAACAGATTGTTAAAAGTTTGTTTAATGAATAAAATTAATAGCATTTTAATTGTGCATTATTAAAAATGTGTTTATGATTTACTAAGTGGAAGCACAAAATAAATAAAAAAAAGATGAAATATACATTTTAAAGCACTATATTAAGTCAAGGTTCAGATTTTAACATAAATAGTCAAAATAAACTATATATTCTAACAAATACAAAATAAATAATAAAGTGATTCATTAATATATAATTAAATGATAAAGATAAATGTAAATGTATGGACTCAAAGATTTACTATTGGTTTTTTCATCAATGGTGAAAGTTTGTTATACTTCATTTATGTAGTTTTATGGTCAGTACATCAAGATTTATCTAACTAAATCAGATTGTGTAGTTTTCTTTGGTTTCCAGCTAAGAATGATCAGATATTCATTTACTGACCAATATATTTTGTTTCTACATTTGTTAATTTTATTTTGCATTATAGACAAAATATTTAGATCTGATTAATATCCATTTGATTATTCATTATGAATTAAAATGTAACCATGTTTTATTATCATTCTAAAAAAAAATATCTATAATACAGTAATAGAAGTATAGAATAGACTGCATATGTTTGATATATATGTATAAGTCAGTGCTATTTTTTAATTGAACTTTATTAGTTACATGAGGAAGTAAATAGTCAAGAAATAATCGAAACATTCAATTAGAACTATGGATTAGAGTTATTAGAAACTTTTTGACTCAATCACTTATTTATAGATTTATATATATCATTTCTGAAAATTTTCAGTTTTTTTTTATTCCTCCAAATGTCGAATATATGTATTACACATATAGTTGCTATTAATAGTTACAAGTAAACAAAAGTGTTTGATAAAATATTTGTTGAGTTATGGAGACAGTAATCATATATTTATAAACATTTCTTAATGTGAATATAAAAAGTATAACTAGAAATCAACTTTTATAATATGTTCGATTAATATATTGATTAGTTTTAAAGTGTAACCTATGTTTCCAATAAAAAAATTACATATATTTTATTATTATTATTACCCAGAGTTTTTAAATAAATAAATATATTTCATGTTCCATCAATATAAGAACTCACACAATAGAAAAATAAAAAATTAAAGGATTGGTACTATTAGTATAACCTTTACATGATTTAGGGCAGTAATAGTGACAGATTTTAAAGCTAAAAGCCCTCGGATTGAAGCTGAAATTTCCGATGTTCTAATGTCATGTGATCTCACTAGAAGGATTGGTATTAGTGTATAACCTTTACATGATTTAGGGCAGTGATAGTGGCAGGTTTTAAAACTAAAAACCCCTGGATTGAAGCTGAAATTTCCAGTGTTGTAATGTCAATGATCTCCCTAGCGAAAATAAGTAAATATTTTTTTACTTAACATCCTAAAATAACACACAGTGAGGCAAGAGCAATGGAGCAGCGGATATCAAACTAGTAAATAGTATATTCTTAGAAATAGGATTATAGAATGAAGTAATTTTTCAGTAATTTAAACCTTGCTTATTTTGAAAGCAGTGAGTTAGCACAAATTTAATTAACATTAGCAGGGTTGATATGTAATAATGTGGATCACATGACCTGGTTTTTGGTAAAAAATAAAAATAAAAAAATAAGATTTTGATAATAATTCATACAACTTATCCATTCGTCACTGTATTGATCATAAATCTCAAATTTTACAAAGACATATTTAGATTTGAAAGCGTTTGGATTTTCCTAAGAATGGGTAGTTTTTCGTGTGCAGACCTGTACTAAAAAAATCAAATGAAACTCATTTGTTCAGTTTTTGAGATTGTATGTCTTTTAAAAAAAATTGGGGGAGGGGGATGCATGCTTCATCATTTTAAAATCGTGCATACAAGCTAGGATATTATTTTTTCTATCTTTTATTTGTTGAAAAGAATATTGAAATCTAGAGTACGAGTCTAACATGCATTATGCTTAAAATATTTTTAAATCTTAAATTGAAATTTACGTTATAAATAGTCTGGATGTGATTATAAAAAAAATTACTTTGTACTAATTTTTTTACAAAGTATTTATATGATAGCATATGTCTGGGTTTTTTTTTGATAAACTATAAGAATACATTGTCGCATATATTGGGGGGGGGGGGGGCTATAAGAATACAAGCTTAAATCGTTTTGCTGGATAATAATAATTTGCAGGGTATGGACAATACAAACAAATCAGTGTCATCTTTTCAATCGGGATGTATAAACAGTACAATTTAATTTACCACTGTTGATTACATTTCTAAATGACAAATCCATGTAATTCATCCATTTGTAATCAGTATGTTTTTACTGATTCATATTGCTGAAAGATTATAATTTGTTTGGATTTTTTTTTTTAAATTAAACAAAGCTATGAAATTTTATATTTCAAGATCTCCTTGTTGTGTTTTCATGATTTATTCTTATTTAAAGAGTTATCAAACAGAATTACTGTTGATTGAATACTAATTTGGCACTAATTGAATGGATGGATAAATGAAAGGCATGATTTGGTCTAAATAAACTCCCAAGAAGCTTGCCTTTGATTACAGATCATTTTATTGTTTCTCCTAACATTTGCTTAGAATAACAAATTTAAAGAAAAAATTTTTTTTGTTTTTATAATTATCTGAATTGTCAGAAAATCAATATGACTTTTTTAATAAGATACTACATTAACAAATGAAAAGAAATCAGGTTTTTTTTTTCTTTGGATAAATGTATTGCTTCAGCATTGTATCGTAATATCACATGATCATCATTTCATATGCTTTACAAATGCTATTAATAAAAATACCAAACTCTCTATACAATTAGTGTCCCTAAGTGCAAGCCTTTCTAATCAATGAATGCTGGAAGGTTTGTGCATAAAATCCCTATCTAGTGCTTACTCATCCAACATCACCGGATTAGTTTCTAGCTTGTGGCTTTCATCAGTGTGGAGTTTTAGATTTGAGAGCAATGCATCTAGATCTTAGGATCTAATGCAACCTTCCATCAGCCCCTTTTACCTATTAGGTTAACTATAAAGCTAGGAGCCCAAAATGAAAACACCATAATGTTTCCAACCCAAAAATCATTCCCTTGTATAGTCACATAGATCTGAACTCAGTTCAACATCTATATATTTTGATATCTTTAGTTTTTCAAAAACCAGTCACCATTATCCTATGATCTGGATAGGTATAAAACCATCAAAACATTACATGATTACCATTTCATATGCTTACACAAGCTGTTAATTAGAGTACTAAACTCCATATTATAGTGCCACTAAGTGCAAGCCTTTATAATCAATGGGTGCAGGAATGTTTGTGCATTAAATCCATATTTAGTGCCTATTCGTCCAAATCTCCAGACTAGTTTCTGGCTTGTGGCTTTCATCACTGTTTGAATTGGAAACATTTTGGTGTTTTCATCTTTGGCTCCTAGCTTTATAGTTAACCAAATAGGTAAAAAGTGGCTGTTGGAGAATTGCATTAGATCCTAAGATCTAGGTGCAGTGCTCTCAAATCCAAGGTTCCTCACTGATGGAAACCACAAGCTAGAAATTAGTCTGAGGGATGTTGGATGAGTAGACACCAGATAGGGATTTTATGCACAAACCTTCCAGCATCCATTGATTACAAAGACTTGCACTTGGTGTCACTACTGTATGGAGAGTTTGGTCTTTGCTGATGTGGTTGTTTTGTTCCGCGAGATAGGTTAAAGTTTATATTTTTTTAATTTAAGAAAGGATTTACTCGAGATAGAAGATAATGTTTTGAGACTTAACGTTTGGAAACACGTATTTATCTATTGTTATTGAAAGTAAAGTTTGTCTCCTTTTATATAAAGGGGTTTGAAGAATAGGAGAGGAAGCATCAAGTTATATATAGAGTAGGGGACTTGGAAAATAAGGAATGTGGATTACATTTGTAGAATATATAATGGTCAGAAATAAATTAGGTGTGCTGTGGTAGAGTGTATCGTATGTGATTTAGTTTACCATTTGAAATGCTCAAATAAGACTAGGAAGTATGGAACAGATGTATGGTTATGTAGATCATGTGTAAATGTGATAAGATAGGTGAAAAGGGGGGTTCTAAGTATAGATAGTTTAAAGAGAAAATCAGGAGAAATGGAGCCAAATGTAGTTGAGGAAAATAGAGTATATTTTTAGTAGGGTGACGGGAGATGTGGATGAAAAAATAAGTAGTGCAATGGAGATGGTTAGCCAAAGAATAAGTAAGATAGAGGTAAAGGATGTAGAAGCAAAATTTAAATCTTTAGAGATGAAGTGTGAGCAGATAAAGGAATTTTTGAATAGGAATGATAAGGAAAAAGTAGATAAGGAAAGTAAACTATGAGACAGTATTGATAGGAGATTCGCTAATTAGAGAATGTGGAGACGTAATTACAAGAGAAAATAGACATAGGTGTGTAAGAATATGTCTGCCGGGAGCTAGAATTAGGGATGTTACAGATAAATTAAAAAAACAAGGGAGTAAAGATGCGTATATTATGGTAGGGACAAATAATTTGTCAGAGCCATTGGGAAGAGTAATGGTTGAATACATAGAATTGATTAGTATTTTGAGTAAAATTAAAGGAAGAGTAGGAATAGCTAGATTATTTTCAAGATTTGACAATAGGTATATGTTATATAGTGCATGTTCTATAAATGAAAGATTGAAAAAAAATATGTGAGAAAAATGATGTTATGTTTGTGAATGGGTGGGATTTTTTCATTAGTAAGAGGGAGTTACATAGTAAAGATAGATTGCACTTAGCAAAACAAGGAAGTGAAGTTTTAGGGAATTTGGTTTATAAAGAATATAGTTCGGGAAGCTTATAAAGGTGAAGGGGGGTTAAATTGCAGGGTTATCAGAAAGAAGAAGAATGGATGGAATGTAAGAAATAAAGTAACTGATTTAGATATAGATGTTGATGTGAAGAGAGAATGGGTCTGTAAAATTAATTGTGTAAACAAGTTATTTATAAATGTAATGTAGAAGAAAGAGTCGAAATAATTTATAAAAGAGTAGTTAGGAAAGAAAAAATTGGATATTTGAATATTCAGGGTGGTAGGAAGCCAAAAAAGTAACTGGAATTAAACAAAGCAATTAAAACAGAAGGGCTTGAGGTACTAGCAGTAGTAGAGACACATCTCCCAGAAGAAGAATCTATACTGGAAGACTTGAAATGGAAAAAAGTGTTGGTGGTATATTAGTAGTGTCAAAAAAATATTTAAATACTGTTAAATGCCAAGAACATTTGTGGTTTGATATAAGATTATGGAAAACAGAAATGGACTATGGTTACAGTGTATATAGTCATTGGAGATAGTCAAACGATAATGGGCTGGAACAGTAGCATATATGAATGCCTAATTAAGGGTATACAGAGTTTCTAAAAAAAAAAAAGAGGCGGGGGATAATGATTATAGGGGATATGAATGGGCATATTGAAAAAATTGATTATGTAGATAACAAGAATGGACAGCTTTTGAAGAATTTTTGTCAGAGAGAAAATTTGAGCATTAGAAATTTATTAAATATTTATAAGGGACAATACACATGGTCTAGAAATAATATATTTAACACAATATATTATATATTAGAGAACGAGGGAATGAATAAAATATGAAAAATTAAAGTGTTTGATAATGAAGAGAAAATATGTAATAGTGATCATAATTTCTTTATAATAGAAATGGTTAGTAATGTAATGGAAAATAATAATAAAAGTAGAAAGGATAGTGGAAGATGTGGATGAAGAAGGAATGATAAGAATAAGCTACAAGAATATAAAATCAACTGAAGAAACCATGGAAGAGTTGGTTGCAGATGAATATAAGGACTGGTGTGGTGAAGTAGAAAAAGTGGAAAATAAGGTTTAAGTGAGAATGAATATTCAGAAGAATAAAAATAATTGAAAAGTGAAAGTTAGTGCAAGTGTAAAAGAGAGGGAAAACGTATGCAAAGAATATAAGTGTGCTATTAAGAACAAAAAATGAAAAAGATGTTAATGTTAAATGGAAAAAGTATTTAAAAAAAAAAAGAAGTTGGCTAAAATAAATAATTATAGAGAGAGAATGAAATTAAATAGTAAATTGTTGGATGATATAAATAAAAGTGGAAGAGTTGGGAGTAAAAAAAATGAAAATACATTACAAGAAGGAATGATGTAGGGAAGAGAGAAATACTATTACTAGATGGTGAGGGAATAGAGTGTAGCTCTAAAGAAGAATTAGAGACAATCTTAAATACTTATGTAATGGATATAGAAAAGATGTTAGATGTGAAGGACAGAGTGATAACAAATATAAAAGCATATAGAAATGGAAATATTAGGTTTACAAAAAATTAACTGAATGAGGTAGAGAATAAATTAAAAGTGGAAAGGCAAGAGGTTTAGATGGATGAGCAGCAGAGATGGTAATGAATTTAGGACGTATGGCGAAATTAAATCTAATATCATGTTTTAATAAGATTGCACAGAAGAGAGATTTTGCTGGTAGTTGGAGTAATACAAGAGTAAAGCTACTATTTAAAGGAAAGGGTAAGGATCATAGAAAGTTAAGTAATTATTGACCGATGGTAGTAGTAACATGTGTTATATAAAGTTATCGCATTTATGGTGGCTGGAAGGGTCGCAAAATGGACTGAAGAAATAGTATAGTGGGAGAAATGCAGAGGTTTTCGATCAGATAGGTATATAGGAGATACTTTATTTGTAGTTACACAACTTGAAAATATAAGTAGAAATACAGGTAGACAGTTATATTTGGTTTTCATAGATATAGAAAAGGCATATGATAGAGTAAATAGAGATAGATTATGGGTAAGCTTATTAAATTTGGTAATGCATGGAACTTTAGTGGATCTTATTAAGAGATTGTATGAAAATAATTATTATACATATCAATTAGGGAATATAGAATCAGTTAAAACTAAAAATTGGATGGGACTAAGGTTAGGATGCCCTGTCTTCTATTTTGTTTTTGTTGTATTTGAGAGAAATGGATAGAGCAATAGAAAGACTAGTAATAGGGGTAGAGATACCATTAATAGGTGGCAAGGGAGTATATACATTATTGGGTCTTATTTGTGGATGATGTCTTCTTGTGCACGAGAGCTGAAGATATGTGCAAGGGTTGGTAAAGAGGTGGAGATTAAATTTAATGAAGATTAATACTGGGAAAAGAGAAGAGTGAATTTTTATTGGGGGGATATAAAGCTAATTTTGGTGAATAGGTATAACTATTTGGGAATCATCTTAAGTAATCAGAAATTGCTTGGATTAATGGGAGAAAAAAATGATAAATGAAGCAAAGAAAAGAAAAGGACTGACAAAAAAATTAATAATGCTTTCATATAATAAATATATAGCTAGAATTGTATGGAAGAGAGTGACAGTAGCAGGATTAACATATGGTAACAATGTGTTAGTAAAGGGATGTTAGATTACTTGGAACAAATAAAAGTAGGAAGATATACATTAGATGCAGATGTGTGGACGGCAAAGAAGGCAACTCGAGAAATGGGATGAGAGATGCAAAATGAAAATGTTCAGTACAATGGAATTTTTGGATAATAAGAGAATGGTTAAAAATAGTATTTAATTTGGTTCTGAGTAAAGGACAGGCAACAAGATGGGTGAGAAAGGTAGTATAGTATGCAGAAGATTTGGATAAAGAATTTGTCATATACTTATACAAAAGATGGAATGATTGTGTTAGGAGAATTGTTGTAGGTTATAGTGGCAAGGAATGAGATAGAAAAATAGATGCATTAATTAAGAATAGGGGGTTGGAGAGATGGAGAACTAGTATGGAGAGTAAAAAAAGTTTAAATATATATAGAATTAAATAGAATAGTGGGTGCAAATTTATTTATGATAATAGCAAGTAAAGTACTTTATTGTTTAAGACTCGAACATGATCTTTAGCAACAAGGGAATATGCACATAAATGGAAAAATGTGGGTGATTTATTATGCAAGTTGTGTAAGGAAGGGATAGAAAATATTAGGCATCTGTTAATTGAATGTAAATGCCTGCAAGCAGAAAGGGTGCAAATAATAAAGTTATGGAAGAATAAATATAAACAAAATGATTATACAGAAAGTGGATTTTTGGTTTTTATGCTCTATTTGGGAAAAGATAAGCGGGATTTAGATATAAAGGCCATGGAGTTGACAAAGATTATGTTTTGGAATCGGATAGAGCAGGATAGAGAATATGGGGAGAATTTAGGTTGGTGAATGGAAAGGGAAGGGAAAGTGGCAGAGAGATTTCTGACTCTGAATAAGGAGAAGTCATAGTGCAGCCCATCATCTTTTGCAACAAGCTGTGTTTTTTTTTTTTTGCTTGTAATTAGTGTTTATTTATTTCCGTTTTTTTATGAAAGATTTCTTGTCTTTTTATATTACATTTTTTGCACTTTTTTTTTATATGGAGATTCATCAGTACAAATCAAAAAATTTCTCAAATATTTTGTGCTTAAATGTGATTTGTTGGACTATTTCCATCATCTATGAGTGATTGTTGAAGGTATAGAAAATTTTAAACTTTATTTAAACTTTCCAAATACCAACAACTTGTTAGTAATAACACACAAATAGACAACACAGGTTAGTAATTACAGAACGTTTCAAGTAGTAGTATTCTCCACTCTTCTTCAAGGGTTGCTGGCTTATATGCACAGTGACAATATTCGCTTAGAGGTTGAACTCGCACCTTTAGATTCTTGAATATTGATTTTACGGCAAACTCTACTAAACCTGTGTTGGCTATTTGTGTGTTATTATTAACAAGTTGTTTGTATTTGGAAAGTTTAAAATTTTCTATGCATTCAACATTCACTCATAGATGATGGAAATAGTCCAACATATCACATCTAATAATATACCACCATCACAAACCTTCCGACAAGCACAATATGATGTGCTTTTTTGAGCAGTCTTTATGTCAACATTTGTACCAAACATATAATATTGCACTAATTTGTTTATTTTTCATCTTATAGTCTTTATGAACAGTATTACATCTGTATATAATGAATTCCAATTTTTCATTCCTTCATTATTTCCTGTACTGTTTTGATAAAATAATTTTAAAAATCTTATGAATTACTTAGATTGCTGAGTTGAAAGAAGTTGCAATTAAATTTTCATTCAAGAATAGGCAAAATATAGATGAGTATCTTTTCAAATTTTTATTATGTATTTAAAAATAATATTTTTTTAATAAAATTTTATTTGATGAATTTTTATTATCTCTCAAGTTTTATATATACTGTGAAAAAGTGGAAGAACTTACGTGTAATCAAAGATTATAGACTTTACACCCTGATCAAATGCAAAAAAAAAAATAAACAGATTTATTACATTTATAAATCTCACTTTTACTATCAAAAACCAAAATAAAATTTTTTTGTTTAATAATAGATCCTCTAAACCTCTTACATACAATAACAAAATTTAAATTCACAGGATCTGCTTTAGAAACATTATAATTTTTTGCTAATAATTCTTTTTTATTACTTTGTTTTCTTTTTATTAAATAAATATATATGTTCGGTTGCATTGAAAAGGTTTTTTGTTAATTTATGGTATCTGAATGTTTTTCAATTTGCTTTTATATTTAAAAGTAATCAAAAAGATATTGCTTCTTATATTTTAAATTATTTCAGTTTTGAGTTGTTTTAAAATCTTTTGCAATGTAATTTTCATTTATCTTTATAATTTGATTTTAATCAAATAACAATACTTTTCAGTTTTTCAAAGCTTTTAAGATTTTTCCCAAAAAATTATTTCTATTAAAATTTGTAAAAGAAAATGTGGTTTTAAAATAATGTTATTGAACTCTTACATTTTTTGCTTTTTAATTATTTATGGAAAACGTGCATGAAATGTCTTTTAATTTCTTTTGCATTGTTTTTTTTTTGTTGTTTTATTTTTAAGTTTTAAAGTTTAATTAGGCATTTGACACTTATTTTTCTAGAAAAAAAAAAGTCATTTTGAGAAGAATGGTAACATAATGTA
The DNA here is from genome assembly GCA_028023455.1 of Epiperipatus broadwayi. Taxonomy (NCBI): domain Eukaryota; kingdom Metazoa; phylum Onychophora; class Udeonychophora; order Euonychophora; family Peripatidae; genus Epiperipatus; species Epiperipatus broadwayi. Next base: position 25,024,114 of record JAQFVV010000002.1, read on the forward strand.
TTACAATATCCTGTTATTCAAGTTTCCTAATTCCTGCTGAAATAAGGGTGGCATAAAAATAAATAGCGTAAGCTTGTGGTTAAAACACCTGTTACGTAATCAATGTGCGTTTAATAAATTTATAATTACAAATAGTATTTTTATACTTCTAATAAATAATATTGTAATGAAATTTAAAAAGTATGTCACTGACAAAGAGTATTGCTAGTAGAAATGTTGCGAATAATTTTTATTTTGCCATAGAATAAAGTAAAATCTTTTAATTTTGTTAATTTTTAAGTCATTTTTGTAAAAATCTAAAATTTGAATAATTGATTAATAATTAAAATATCAGTTTGATACATTATTTTCAATTATATATAAAATAGACATTTTCCTTAAGGTGTAGAAATATATAGTGTGGTATGTAAATTGTATGTTAAATTTTTTCTTGAAGAGAGATTTAAATTTTGAAGGCAATTAATTAATTAATTATTATTTTATTGATAAATTGTTTTACTTTCTTATCAGATTACATGTTAGTTTGTTTTTCCCAATTTTTTTAATATGTAGTGTTAAATTGATAACTTTGATCCTGATAAAAAGTTCTTGAGGTATATGAAAAAAAAGAGGATCTCACTGATTAGGATGCACTAACATCCATAAAAACTATACTAACAGCATCTAATGATTAATAGTTTTTCCCAAGCTGAACAGACATTATTATTTTCATAATTATTATATGCCATTAAGTCCATATAGACTCCTGATAATCTAACAGAAAGTAAAATCTCTGCAACTGTAGTTTCAAGATTCTTTCTGTACTAACTTTATCCATTTCAACTACATTACATGATTGCAAATAAACATATGCTTTTTTGGGGTCTTCTTTTATTTATTCTCTGTGTGATAGCAAAAGCTAAGATTATCATCTTTCATATGAAAAAAGAAATATGATTAAACAATTGTAACTTTATCTCCGCAACTTTTTTCGATAAAATTTTGTTTCCAGAAAATTCTCAATAACTTTCTGTAGAACTTTCATTTGCTAAGATTCATCTCTGTGCAGATTTTATTATCACTCATGTTTCATAAATGGATAATACATTAATGTTTTCATGTCCAGTATATTTAATTTACTTTATAATTTGATGTCTTATTTTCCATTCCCTGCCATCTCTTAAGACATATTTACTGACTAATTTTATTTGTGCCTTAGTTTGATTAATTCTGATTTTTTGTTGTAAAGATATGCCCCATCATGTTAGTCAGCAATATTTTTTAGTTTACACAATATATGATAAAACAGAATCAGTTCTCAACACTAGGATTATCGATAATAAACTTGAGAAATCATTGATTATTATTATACATATTACTAGAGTAGAGAACTGTCCTTTTTTTGTTATTCTGCGATGAATTTTTTTTATTATTGGATCTTTGATGTTGATAAATGACATTGCTTCTATACTTTTATTATTGATTTTAAAATTAGTTGTTGATGATTATGTTTTTTTTTTTCATATTAGTCATGTCATTTTTTTAACTTTTTTTTTTTTTTCTTAATGTGGGATTAGGTTTTTCGGTTTTCAAATTGTGTTGTCATTAGTATATCTAAGATTGATTTTTTTTTTTTACTAATTCTAAATCTATGCTTATCATTATCCATTCATTCTGGCCTCTCTTTTTATAATAAGAGTTGATTACTTTTTGTAGTCTGTTTTTATCTATAGCTTCTAATTTGTACAGGCCTTTGTTGTAAAAATAGTAGTTACATTTTTAAAGTTAAGGCTGTCAGTAATATTGGTATATCTCATGATTATAAAAAGGTGAGCAGAGATAAAATGTCTTTAATATTCATCTTTTTAAGTAACTATTGCATTGCATAATTTTAGAAATATGTACATTCAACCTTATTAACTTTATAATTAGTGTTTATAACTATTGTTTTATAAATGTTAAATTTTTTCTGACTATTATTATGGAAAGCTTGTAGATGTATTTAAGTACTTAAAAGTATTTGTCGCTAATAAATTTGGGTGTTAAACATCAGAAATATGTGTTTGCCCATGTTCCATTTGGTCCCAAAATTTAGCTTGATAGTTTTAAATTTTATATTGTATTATTCAAATGTTTTTTTTTTTTTTGGGGGGGGGGGGTTGTAAATATTTTTTTGTATAAATGTTTTATAGTTCATGTCCGAAAAAGAAAATTTTTTATTTCTTTTAAATCATAATTAGAAATTGAATCTATTAAAGAACTTTTGAGATTTTATTTAATAAAATTTATTTATTTTTATCTAGAAGCATTTCTTTTTTCTTTCTTGTCATTCTAATCTTTATTTTATACTAGCAAAACTTTAGGATCAAAGATTGCAAGGCTACACTTTGATGGACTCATAACTGATAGAATAACATATAAATGTATTAATATATTTCTCTGTTTAAAGGAATCATCTTAAAAATACATTTTTATTGGGAAGTAATATTCATAGGTTTGAATTAGCAAACCTTTATTCAATTAAGATTCCCATTTACAGTAGAAGCCTTGGCCAGCATCCACCTTGATGATATTTTTCTGTTATTGTACTAATCTTTAAACTTAATATAAAAGTAGAACTTTTTTTTCCAGAATTTTTGTTAATTTTTTTATTAAAAACAAAAAAGGCTTTATAATTTTTTTTAATAATATTTTTATTTTCAGTCAAAATAATATATTAACTGTTATTTGTTGTAATTATAGAAAAAACATCTTTTGGGGAAAAAAAAACAACAATTTGTATATTTTTTAGTTAATCTTAATATTTTTTTTTTTTAATGCAGTGCAGCATATAATTTTTTTTTTAATTATAGTTTAATATTTACTTTTTATGCTTCCTTTATATGGATGTGATAATTATAAAATATTTTAATTTATTAATAATTAATTCTTTTTTTATAGGTGAAACTGATTTTGAAGGGGAGGGAAAAAATTTTTGAATATAGAACAAAAATGCCATACAATAATTAATGTCAGATATGTGTTAGAAATTTGAAAATAAATAAAATTAATACGTTTATTACATGTACATGCAATATTACATATATATAGTATTGATTTTTAGAAATGTAATGTGAATTGTCTATTTCTTTGAATAAATTTTCAGAAAATTAATGTAAATGTTTAATTAATAATAATGTTACGAAATTAAAAGATAAAAATGACAATTTTTTATTTACATGCATACATATTTACAATATATTAGTAAGTTGCCTTTAAGTCAGCTTCAGCTATTTCAGAACCGTAGAGATGGCATTTCTTCATAATGATCTGCATTCTGTTTCATCTTCAGGCTTATTGCAATAATGACCAAATCCTTTCATCTCATTGCTAGTTATCCCTTTTTTGTTTTTCTCAGTTATTGTATTTCCAAAACTTTGCCACTTGCTGCAGTTCAAACTTTTCAGTATTATTTAACTGTATTGCTCTGTTGTTATATTTATTTTAATAAATCATAGCCATCACAATCTTTTTATTTCTGAATTGAATTCTTTTCTCTAAAAATTTTTTATCCTAGCTTTTTTTCATTATTATTTATTTGCTTTAGAGATTTTTTATGGTTGATAATTGACTAAAGAAAACAGATAACTGTTTCCAGATTTATGACATATCAACTCTAAATTTATCTACTTTTCTAATAAACTTTGTTGTTTTTTTTCAATTTACTTTCACTTTTACATTTTTATTCTTTTTAATTTAAATCTAAGTTGTGTTTTATGGTATCTAAATTCACAATGGTGTTATTCCATTTTTTTTAGTCTATTGAATATTTTGTTTAAAAATATGTGTTACCATAATTTGAACCGTATCATAATTTTTTTTTTTTTATCATAATTTAAAAGTTATCATTTGTTTCGGAAAATTCCTTTTTACAGCAGTTATCATCAGAATTAAACTGCTTATTATTTTTCCTTCTCCTTTATTAATTCATTTACATATTTTTTTTACTGACTTATTTCTATATAGCTGCTATAAAAAATATAAGTAAATAAAAAGAAAAAACTCAAGAAGCTTGAGTATCAAGTGTTTGCATAATTTTATTCAAATATTTACGTGAAATTATATCTATTGATAACCTCATATTATTCTGCTCTACATTTTATATGACTTCATAATGGCGGCTGGTTATTTCTCAGCCATCTTACTTTGAGATATGAGAGATAAATAGTATGTGAAACTCAAGTTTTAATATTTTGATTGAAATCAGCAGTTATCATTAGTGAGAATATATTACTTTTTTTTAGAACCAAAAAAGCGTCATACTAAAAATCACATTTTATAATAAAACATTGAAATATAAATTCAGTCCTGTATAAATTACCATCACATGATGAACTTATTAGCATACTTACAATAATATTTTGTGACATTGATATTCTATACAATATCTTTAGGTCTTTAAAATCTATATATTTTCTGTGATTTGCTACATCATCTTTTATATGAAGAAAGGGAACAATAATTAAAGAATATATGAAAATTTAAAAAAAAAACACTGAATTTGTAACAATAATCTGTTTCTGAAGGTTCTATCAATATCTTGTATTCATAAAATAATAACTTTATGAGAAATGATTGAAAAAATTAAGAACTTTGGAAATTATTAACAAAGGTTGAATTGCAAAGACATTTAGATTTATCGTAATTCATTGCCGGAAACAGAGTACTTTATTATTATTTTTTCACTGCCAGATTTGTATTTGATGATTCTCTAATTTATCAGATTCAACTTTTCAGATTGATTTTTGATATTATCTTTGAAAGTTGTTTGTTTTTAAATTATATCTTGGATGCTGAATACATTTGTATTCTTGGATTTAGGGTATGCTTTTTTATTATTATTAAATTTGAATTGGAAAAGTAAAATAATCTGTTTTAATTTTATGAAATTTTTTTCTAATGCGAATAATATAAAAATATGCCAAATTTATTGTTTGAAGATGTTATTTTTAATATAAAAAAAGTTATATAGTGTGAATAAATTAATTAGCAATTTGGTACATTTCAGATACCAGTCAATGTTTTTTGTCTATTTTTTTCCTATCCATTTTCTTCTTTTACATCTAATCTTTGAAGCGTGACGTTTCATTCTGAACTTGATTTAGTAGTCTTTCTGTTTATCATTGATCAGAAAAAATAATGACAGCATAGCATTTGCTGATTGGAAAATCCCATTTTATTTTAATTTTTTTAATTACTAATATGTGCATATATGATATAGTTTTTTTCCCTCTTGATTCTCTCTTTTATTCATGCTTTTTATATTATATGTGGAAAATTAGGGTTTTTCAGACTATATAGTTCATACCAATAACTAAAGGAAAAAAATAATAAGAAATAAAATATACATATTTCTAATGCTTAAAAATTATTTTGAAAAGAAAGTCTGCAGCATTCAGTATTATAATAAATGAAAATATAGAAATTATATTTATCGATCATATCAAAACAGAATGAAATAAGAAAGTAATTGATAGCAATTATTTACATTTTTTGCAAAGCAAACCTGTTTTTATTTATGTTATGCAAAATAACATATATTCTATATTGGTTTGGTTGTTAAATATATTGTTTCTATCTTTTTAAATGTTAGAGGTATTGCTATGACTTATTTTTAAAATAGATTGTTTTCAAACATTAGAAATACATACATTTTATTTATCAATTAGTATCTTTTTTGTTTTTTATCTCCCATTAAATTCAGATGTGCTAGCAATGAGATGTTTATATGGCTTTGATTCATTTGTATTTAAAACACGTGTTTTTAAATTTAAATTTTCCATTTTTTTTTCCCAATTACATATTAATTTCCATCTATCATTTACGAAATAATTTACCAAAACAATTTGGATTTGTCTTTGTGATATCTTACTGTATTTCAGTTATTAACATTAGCTTACATAGATATTATAAAAGATAGAAGCTAAAAATTTTAAACTCTCCTTAAATAAATTTATTAAAATATAATGCTTGATTAATGGATGAAAATATTATACCTAATGATAACAATTCTTAAAAATCTTCATATTTAGAAGTTTTTGAACTATCAAGCAATATATATTTGTGTTTTAATAATTATATATGTGTCTTATAGATCTATTTTAATTTCTACTTTGATTTCTCTGGTGGATTTTGAAATAATTAATTAAATGCTTTTTTTTTTTTTTTTTATTCCTGACAGCTAGTAATAAGGTACCAGGAATGAATGACAAGAAAAATTAGTACCTGCAGTACACTTTAATATATATGTATATGTTATTTTAGATTTATCAGAAATTAAAAATAAATTATGATTATAATAATTTTTTATTTTTAAATTTTATATAATTGTAATGAATAAGCAATTAAGACAAACATTTAAAATGTTCTAGACTTAAATATTTATCATTTTCTAAATGTATTATCACTAACTTAATCAAAAATTGTTCTAAATATGTTTCCCGTACATTTGTTTTGTTATGTTTTTTTGTTTAATAAGTGGTGCTGCTATTAGAAAATGAAAATTTATTTGATTTTATTTTAAATAATTTAATAATAGTATATTTTGATTAGCATGCTTTTATAGTGTTGACTGCAAAAATTTTGGGCATAAATTTGAAGCAGAATAAATTTTAATTTTCTTCAAAAATAAACATTTTGATCATTTTATTGTTCAAAAAACTTTTTATTCTAAAATTAAATTCAAATAACTGCTTTAGTTAACTATATTGTCTTAAAATTTATGTTCATTATATATATATAATTATTTAATTTTATTATTTTTTAAATTGTCCAAAAAATGAAAGTTGAACTTAATCTTTTCTTTTTTCTATTTTATTACTATTTTCAGATCTCCATCTCCTGAACCTATATATAATAATGAAGGAAAAAGGTTGAATACTCGTGAATATCGCACTCGTAAAAAATTAGAAGATGAACGACATGTTCTTATTACACAGATGTTTGAAGTCAATCCAGATTTCAAACCACCTGCAGATTATAAGTAAGTTACTTAGTATTAGCTTGTATGAAAAGCACATTGAACTTTATATATATATATAGACACACACATCTGGCTTCAACTCCCTCTCCTTCCTTTACACATACACATTTTTTTATGTGTGTGCAGCATAATCAGAAATATGACTTCAGAAATAACTTCCAAAAATTTAATTTTTTATTTTTGAAGTTAATTTGTTTTAGTTTTGATAATTCAATTACTAGTAATAACTGGTATTTCAAATGAAAATTTTATCCATACTCCAAATCTAATTCAGCATTTTATGTAAGAAAGTATTGCTGCAGCACAGTTAACATTACAATGCTATACAATGAATGGTTGTCTTTAATCTTATAGTTAAGGCTGGAAATCATATATAAAAAAATTTTGTGTGTAATTCTAGGAATCTGAATAATAAAATTTTGTTGTCACTGCTTACCACCTCCCAGGGTCAAAATAATTATTGGGAACTTTAGAAAAATTATAAGTACACAGTTGATTATTTTTATATTTATTTTCATAAATTTTTATCAATGTCTCATTGCATTAAGGTATTTTGAGTCTTTTGATGAAAATAAAGACTTCAAATTTTCTCAAAGCAAATGTCACTAAAAGATTCGGTACTTATTTTTTAGACCATACAAGTCGCCTGATGGCGCTTTTTATATGCCAAAACACATAAAAATGCCATTTACACAGCCAAACTTACGGCCCTAGAACAGTTCTATTCATATTAGCCGTTAGCAGGCCTAGATGTCATTGCACATCAATCTTATGGCCCGTTGATGTGCTTTGTGAAACTCTGCAAATGTGCACACTTCACAGATCACTACCGTATCATGTGAGGGTGTCTAGAAATCAACTGGCCATAACTCTTGAAATGTACATGCAAAGTAATGATCTTACACCCTACCTGACGTAGTATTACATAGTAATAATTTTAAACGCGTTGCCTTGCTTCCATACACAACTTTCAAGGTTTTTAACAATTGGAAAATTGTAAGGACAAGCACCATTGCAGAGAACTCACATGAAAACTCAGCTTTGCACAAGAACACGAGATAAATCAAATGGCTGAGGTTGCATTGCTACTGCATCTTCTTCGGATTGTCAAAAACATCGGTCCCGTCCCCTTGCATATTCCATCGCTACGCGCTGACACATGCCCCTTTCCTGACTCTGAAATTGCACAATAAAAAAAAAAAAAATCTGGCACAGTAAAATTATTAAAATAATAGCATGTTTTTAAAGGCAAAAAAGAACTTGTTCGTTTCCAATAATAAATAAGTAGATAAATTCATTTATACTTTGTTTTCAATCCGAAAGAAGTACAGAAATTAATTTATACATGTATTTATTTATTTTTTTTTAATTAATCTCAAAATAATACCTGAAATCGGACAAAAAAGTTCGACACGGTAACGTTATTAAAATAAAAGCATGTTTTTAAAAGCAAAAACCAAAAAGAACTTGTTCGTTTCCAATAAAAAATGAGTGGCTAAATTAATGTAGAATTTTTTTTATATATAAATATAATACCAGACATCGGACAATAAAGAAATGGGACAATAATTAATGTAGACTTTTTTTGTGTGAGTGATACAATAAATCGGACAATAAAGAAAGGCTGGCCAGGTAACATTATATTTATGTGTATTAAAGATTGTAAAGTGCCATCACGTGTCTTGTATGGTCTAAGAAATGAGTACCAAAGATTCTTTTGTCATTGAAACTTCTCAATGCTGTAATTTTTGTATATTCTATTATTTGTGAAAATACACTGAAACAGTTTATCCAAATTTAAGGATAGTAAGCAGGGGGAAACTATGACTGGATGAACAAATGTAATTATTTGATCATAATTCTCTTATATAGTTATTATAGTTGTATTTGGGTAGAACTACTAAAAGTACTAGAAAATTTATTTTGTAGACACTTGATTTTGTCTTATTGCCAACTAAATGTTTTATTTAGATATAAATTTAAGACCATCAGATTCATAGTTGAAATAATCAGTAAAAAACTTTCTGCTGAAAATAGATATTTATGCTTTGAACATTGTTAATTTTTAGTTGATGTGAAATTTTTATTATTCATTTAGTCAAAATATTTTCTAGAAATTGAAATTATTTTGTTAAAAAGATGACTAACTTGATTTTTTTTTTTTTTTTTAAATTGCTGGGAAATAATTTTAATATTAAAATCCAGAATCATATTTTAGCAACTAACTACTAAATTTTTTATAAGAGGGTATTTGCAGCAAATATTTAGTTCTGATAGGTAAGGACATTGTTCGGGCATATAACACTGAGTTTGAATCAATTTTGAAAAGCCTGTTCTCTAGAGATAGTTTCAGTAACAAAGTAGTGAAATTTTTTTAATAAATACAATATGAAAATTTAAACTTCAAGTAAATTTATATAAAATATGCTTTAGAAATTATCCATTGAGATATTCTAATCGTTTTTTGCTAGTTTTCTGAAATTATTTGTTCATTTTTATGATCAAATAAAATTAAGAAATTGAAGATAGAAATATTCTTAAAAATGTTACGCTTAACAAGAAAAGAAAATGTAACCATTGCCTGGCGAGCCAATTCAGAACTGATGATTAGATTTCACAATTATATATAATGTAAAAATCTTCGAAAGATTACACTGAAGTAAATAATTTTATTAGGGATAGTCAAGAGTTATAAATGGATAAAAGTGTGTTGTAAAATTGTGAAAGTCATGATTAAATAAAAACTTACAAATAAGTAATGATTTTGAAACCACTGAAGAATAATAAAATTATAAAAAATTGTATACATTCAGCTGTAAAAGATGCATTGGTTGTATTAAAAAAAATTAATAATTTTAGGGGGAAAATCATATTAATGGTGCAGTAAGATGGGAAAAGAATAGTTTTATCATAAATATTTACATATTAAACAAATGAAGATAAGATTAAGTACAAAAAAAAAAAAAATCATACAGAAGCTGGGGGGAAAAAAGGGGAAAAGAATTATTAAAAGATTGATTCATGTTTAAGCAGAAAGAGAAGCAAAGAAAGTAAGGGAAAGTGTAATATTGTCAATTACAATAAAATAAATATTAATCTTCCTTTTTATATAAATTCTCAACTCCAGTTCCATATTTTTATTAAAAATTCAAATGTCTTTCAAATATAATCTATTTTAGGCATATATTTAATTTTTACATTGTTTTATATTCAAAAACTGTCACATTTATACATTGGACTTTTTAGCTTTGAAAAGTGATAATGTTAAAAAAAAATCAGTAGGATTAATCATAAAATAAATAATACTAACTAATTCTTGCAAATCTCTATCTGTCCCAAAGCTTTTAATACTTCAATTGGAATGTTATTAGTTGTTTGAGTTTTTTCCAATCTTTATTCTCCTGTTAATCTTTTCTCTTAACATATGAGGGTTTATTATTTTTGGCATATAAATAATTTACATGCTTTTCCTTTTTCATTTCACCTGTCTTCTCTACTAATAACTTATCGTACCTTGTTTCTCAATTATTTAATTCTTGAAACTATACTTTTTTCCTCCAAATTATTATGTTATAATTTATGTTGTTGTTATTTTTTATATTCCTTTTTAACCTCACTTATCTATTTTTATCTGTTATATATCAATTCATTATTAGGCTTTTTTGATACACTTCTAGCTAAGGATAAATGATGCCTAAAATTAGAATGGAACCTGAGAATCACTAAAATATGCACTTACTGAATTAATGATCGCAGGCCGACATGAATTCAAAATTTAAGATTTTTCTGAATTTCAGGTTATTAGCTTAAGAGTTGAAATAGGAATTAGAATTGCCTGCCAGATGCTTAACTGTACCGATTTTAGCTTTAAGTCCCAAGTCCTCATTGATAAAGGCAAAAGCCAGAAATATGCCTGGAGACTATAATAAAATTGCACTACCATTTGGTAACTTCTGATTACTCAATCTTATAGTAGGCAATGCTAGTATAGAAAACTGCTCTTGTTTATAATACTACAGTAAACTGAAAGCATTAAGTTATTGTGTTGGTACTTGCTCGATGATAGTTCAGGATTTGTAACAAACTTGGAGGAGTGTGTCACAAATCTGAAAATTTTGATTGATTACATACGTTTATCATACATATTGGTCAATTTGTTCATTTTTTTTTTTAACTATTTTATTAATATTTCATTATTATCACAAAATTTTTGTTTTTTGCTGTTTATAATTGTTGCTTCCTTCCAATTTTTTTCCCCATTTGGAGTATCATGTATTTACAATTATTTATACTCATTTTCTTGTCCATTTGATGGTCTATTTTTTTATTGGCTTAAAATTTTTTTATCATTTTAAAATTTAGCTTTATTTCTGTTGCAGCTCACAAAATATGTACATGTATTTTCTAAATCTTTTCTGAATTGATGATATTCTATTTGAAATCCAATCTATCACATGGTTTATTCGTATGTATAAATCCTTGACTTGTGATTCTAATTTAATTATTTTTTACAAAAACTTAAATTTTTAAAACTGCAGCAATTATGGGAAATGATATTGATTTTATATAATAGGTTTTTCAATCCTCACTATTTTATAATGCATGTGATAGCAATACTAATACTCTGATGGTGTAATTTAGATTTGTTCTGTTATCTAGAGGTACTGCAGAAGAAATATAAATACATTAGTTTTTACTGAATTTGAATATTTAAAAATCCATATGATTCCATACATTAGTTTTTACTGAATTTGAATATTTAAAAATCCATATGATTCCATAGCTATTATGGCAGATATAGATGTTAAGTTTATATTAAATTAAAGCAAAAAAGGTTGCTTTTTTAAAAAAAAAATAGAAGTACTGAAACAAAACAAAAAATCCCATGCAATTTTTTTTTTTTTTTTGCAACAAAGAGAAACAAAAAAATGTTAAACTATATGATCACATAGTCTTTATAATAGATAAGTTACTGCATTATTAAATAAAAATAAAGATTTTTTTTTTTTTTTTTAAATGTATTGTTTTAATTTTGTCATATATAAATCTTTAATCAGAGAAAATATTTGTTGACATTTCTTATTATTCAAATAAGAGTTTACCAAAGCAAAAACAAAAAATCCTTTGCAAATTTTAAGATCTTTACAGTAAAGATGCACAAAAAAACTTTACAACTACATTATTTGTATATGATTTGTATTTGTTTTTGAATGAAGTTTTTAAAAAAAATATTTGAGAATCTGTAGATAAAAATGTTGATATAATTTTATAGATAGTTATGTTGAGAAAAACTGAAAAATCCCATTTGAATCATCAGCGTTGAAGTTGATAGCATTTAACGATAATGAGAAAATTTAAATATCAGGTGGATGCTAAATGCAAAACTATCTCGTTCCGATATTTTAAGTAGGGGGGAGAAAATGTTTCTTTTTTTTAACTTCATGTCAAAATATTGATTGTTGTGAAATTTAAAATGTTATCCTTCAGCTAGATTTCTTCTATAGATACTCAGTTGTAAGAACTCTTGTGTAATTTATTGAGAGGGCTTTTTTCAAATTTTTTTAAATTATCAAATAATAATAAACTATTATTTGGTCTGAATTATTATTCTCTCAACAATTATAAAAAATCCACTAATATAATTATAAGTAATTCAACCTTTAAAATGCTGACAAGTTAATAAAGAGAAAAGAGCTTTGAATTTTCTATTTGTGAAATGTTATTTTCACGGTTTGTAATTACATTGCAATTAAGACTTGAACAATATTAGTTTAAAACATAATAATGTTAGAGGTTTGACTAAAATTGAAAATTACAACTTTTTTAACTATAAAATATTTTACTTTATCTTATAAACAAACTTATAAAGCTCTTCTCTCATTTAGATAGAAATCACTTTTGGAATTATTTATGATAAATTGATAGAAAACTGGAATAAGAAAAATAAAATGTTTTGTTAAATTTAACAGCTTATCTGGAATTATTCTGTCCATTTTTAATTATTCTACATTGTAATGTAAAAGAGTAGTGTGTTTAAATGGTCATTTTCTAATAAATCATTAGAAAAATTGCTTATAATAAAATTACAGTTTTCAAAGTTATTATGGTATGAGAAAATGCTTTGTTGTTGTTGTTTTTAATGCAATACTACAAATGACTTGAATTTGCCATTAATTTAAACTTATTATCTATTTAAAATATAAAACTTGAATAAATTATATTAATTCATCATTATAATTAATATTGTTCTCAACTAAAATTAATTAAAATAAACATCTAATGTTTTTTGTGTGAGTTTTTATAATGCTTAAAGCACTTTTATTTTTTAAATTATTTAATCGATAGAATATATCTCAAATATCCATTGAACCTGAAACTTTCATTAGTGTTTTATTTTTTAATATGTAAATAGTAAAAAAAAATTCATTAAAGTCAAAACAAAATGAAAACTATTTTTATATTTGTCATTTGTTATATCATAATACAGTAGTGTTTACTGACATTATACTTATTAATATGTGAATTTTATTCAAATTCAGTCAAATGATTATTACAGTTAATATTTCATTGTTTGTTGTTTGGGTTTTTTACCAAAATTAATCAATTATATTTCACCCAGTAAAAGTCATTCTCTTGATTTTTTAAATAACTAAAACTTTTTTCACAATATAATTATAAATTAAATAAAATTATCACAAATTTAAAATTAAACAAAACTAGTCAAAGAAAAGAAAAAATCTATATCACAACCAATGGTTTCCTTACCAAAGCAGACTTATCAAATGCAAAGAACTAAAAAACATAACAAATATATATTATCTACAATTCCCAGTTACATTCCACACATCTTTAATAGTAAAAGATTTCTTAAACAAATTAATTGCTTCAGAATCATAAATTTTTAATAATAAAGATTTCTCTTTTTTTTTTTTTTTCATTTATTTCAAAGAAAACAACTTGTATATTTTTCATGGATATATAAAGTAGAATTAGGATTTTTTTTTTTTTTTTAACCTTTTATGAATTTTTATTTTTCATTTCAGCCCAAATTACTCTGACTATATACAACTGTTTACAAAAGCAAATGATAATACACATTATTCCAGGGATAAAAATATCTTTGGTATTATTTAATAAATTATTTAAGATACCATCTTTCAAATAATTTTTTTATCATCAAACAAATTAATATTCTTACTTAATTTTATAAGATAATTTAAATGGCAAATAGATAAAAATTATATTTTTTCTTTATCCTTCACATTATTACAATTATTAACAGAACTATAATTGCTATTTGACAAATTTACTCTCAAATAATCTTTATAAAATTGACCTCTTTTGAAACAAAGCACACTTATTAGAACTATTTAATGCTCTGATTTCTATAGCAATAATTTTTTAAAGCATATATTTTATTGGAGACATTGATAGATATCAGAATGAATTATAGATCTTAAATTCTTACTTTTAACATAATGACTACATATCAAACAATTGTCCTTTAAATCTTTTATCACCAATAAATCTAAAAATTATAATTTAATAAAATCTAATGCCCACCCCCGCCATATTTTATAGAAGGATTAAAATGATTAAATTTTCTTAACAGTTTTGTAATTTATCATTTTCAACTAAAATAAACAATCATCACCATATCTAACAAATAACTTTAAATATAGGTAAAGTATAATTAATAATTTTCTTTTCCAAATAAAATAACTGACAATTTAAAGGAGAAATAATATAATCTATTATCCATCCTTAATCTTATAAAACTTACTATTATAAGTAAACTACATAGAATTCCCCAATAATAAGAGCAAATCTTTAATAACTTCAATTTTATTCTCAGATAAATATCTATTATTAATCAGCAAAGAAATAAGAATTTCAGTACTACTTAATTTATTAATGGATTGATACATGTTCTCAATACCTAAACTATTAAATAACCAATTATTTTCCATTTTAAAACTTAATCTTATCAATAACTTCACAAGAAGAATCAGAATAATGACTAAAATTGACAAATTGTTATAAAAAATTATTCAAGAACTTAGAAATCCCTTCAGCAATATTATCAGTATAATCAAAAATAAATCTTAATGGAAAATCTTTGTAAGTTTTATTATTCATAAGTATCTTACTGATATGACTTCATTAGGATAACATTTTAAACATTCTCTTAATAATTTTTAAATTTTGTATTTTCTTCATAATACATAATAACTTTTAATCACATTACCAGGATCTTTTCTTAAGATCATATAATTAGCATTATTTAATTCTTTATCACTTTTCTCCCTAAAATCATTTTCTTTCATAATGACATAACGGTCAGCTTTCTCTTTACAAGAAATAATCACATCAGCAATTAACCTATCCTTAAAATATCTAATCTCAGCAGGATTAATAATAAACTTTTATTTAAAACCAATTGAATACTAATTTTTTTGTTCATCAATTAAATTTTTGGATTCAATAGATGAAATTGTATCAAAAATTATATTTTTTGAATGAAAGGAGACAAAATTAAGACTTTTACTAAGAATTTCTAATTCTCTTTCATCTAACTTAATATCAGAAAGCTTAACAACTTTATTAATTTTTATTTTTACTTCCTATAATAGAATTTTAAATGATTTATTCTAAATTGCTTAATGAAAAATTTAAAATAGAATAATTAAAATTTTGTCACATCTAAGTTGTTCCTATTTTGTATTCAGAAATAAATCTGTAAAATCTAATAAAATTCTCTTTCAGTAAATATGTTTAAACATTTGTTAATTCGAGAAGTTTCTATACTTTCTAAGATTAAGTATACAAGTCTTCTGGCATCCATTGATTACTCTGGCTTGCACTGAGTGGCGCTACTGTATAGAGAGTTTTGCCTATTTTAATAACAGTTATGAGCAGGCATAAAAAATGGTGATCATGTGATGTGTAGTGGTTTAAGTATACAACTTGTAGGAAAAATATTAAATTCCCTACATTTTTTAAGAAAATAAATTGCTATCTTAAGGATTTATCATTTAATCTAGTTTTTTTTTAATTTCTTATTAATATCACTCAAAGAAAAAAAACTTAACCCATAATAAAATATAAACATAATCACAATAAACTCATACCCTTTTCCCACCCCCTTTTTTTAGAATATGATTTATTTTTTTAACATTAGCAACTAAAATTCTTTTTATTAGCTTACATTAATATATTTTAGCAATATTCTGTTTTCATCAAATCTATGCCACTTTGTAAGTTTTAGTAAATAATAGGATCTGATGATAGTGCTTAATAAGAAAACTGAAATCTTGTGATAGAATTATGTGATATTGGCTTTATAACATTACTAATTGCTCTCACATATCTTTAGTAATCGAAAATTCGTTTTATATTTATTTAAGGTTTATGAAATCTTATACACCTGGGTCTCGTTTTATGCAGATTATTTTAATGCGAGTTTGAAGTTATGCAATTCATGTTTCTTCTTAATATCTTTCATATTTCACTATATTTATTAGATATGAAGAAATTTAAATTATTAATAACTTATTTTGACTTGAAATACTTTTTTTTTTTTTTTCAAAAATATAACGTTATATTAGCAGCTAACGTGAATATGGCCTGAAGCTGTATTTAGAATTTTAGCTTTTATGTAAATAATCTATTTATACTAATGAGTAAATAATAATAATAGATTTATACTTGCATATAAAAATATTGCAATAAATATTCAAAAATTTTAAACTTTTAAAATGTATTTTGTTAGGTATAACAGAAATAAATAATGTAGATTTTTAAAATAATGAAAATTTTATTGATTTTATAAACTGAACATAATATTTCTAATGATAATGTATAATCTTTTGTTTTGATTGTGATCTCATTTTTTTAATATAGGAACAAAATGTGAACATTTAAAATTTATTTCAGTAGTAAAAATCAGTTGTCAACAGAAAACCATTAACACAGCACAAGACTGAAATTGGCACTAGTTGTGTAAATGGGATGGAGTGGAGAATGGAAAATAAAGTGGCTAACTAGTTTTTCTGGGCATAATTGCTGAGAGATTCTTGACTTCGTTCAAGGAGAAGCTACATCACATCGACGAATCTGATATCTTACCAGTTTACAAACAAACCGCATATTGTCAATAATACTGTAGTTAATAAAAAAAAAGTAAAAAAAGATTGTCTTGTATCAATTTTTTTCAAATATTTGATATTTTTTATTAGTCATACTTTATTTCCTTATTTTTTTAATGCGAATTTTAAAGTAATTTTTTCTTGTTGCTTTGCTTTTATGCGAATTCTGAAAATTACAGACCCTATCCCCCATTTTTCAAGGTAAATTAAGTTTATTTTTGTGCGATTTTTTTTAATGCAGGTTGTCTGTGGAACCTATCTACCACATAAAACAAGACCCAGGTGTATATAAGTTAATTGTAATATAATAAACTTTATATAATTATATAGTTTATTTTTTATTTTGTTCTTATTAAATAGTTATGGACTGACTAGCTTTTTTTTTTTGCCAATTTTAAATTTTTTGATTTTTCATATAAAATCAATTATTATTAAAGTTATCATTTATTTGTCTTTTTTTTTTTTTTCAGACCACCAGTAGTGCGAGTTAGTGATAAAGTAATGATTCCTCAAGAAGAACATCCAGATATTAACTTTGTTGGTCTCTTGATTGGCCCTCGTGGGAATACACTGAGAGCTATGGAAAAAGAGGTTATTTTTAAGTCATAAAAATAAATTATAAACAAATTGAATGTTCTTTTGTTTCAAAATTAAATAATATTCTTATTAATCATAATGTAAAGTAAAACATTGTACTGCTTAGATTTCAGGTATAAGAGTCTGGTGATATATATTTTAAAAATTTGTTTAAATAATTAGGAAGCTGTAATCATATTTTTAAACTAAAAATTATAATGCATATATTATGGAAAGAATATAAGGGAGTACCCAAAAGTAACCAAAATTTTATAATAAAAAAATTGTTTTTTAATTTTTAAGTGTTATAAATTTAATTTCTTCCAAATCATTATCCATTTTGATACAATACATCGTTTTAAACTTCATTTTCATTTTTGAAAGTAGTTTGGAAACATTTACAAAATCATGCCTGCAGCTTTTTTTTTTTTGCCACTTCTAAGTCCACAAAATAAAATTTTTGAGGCATTTTTTCATTTGAGTACACGTAGCGAGATTGAGTGAATATGACTTATAGATAAGCTGGATCCTGCTGAATTTAATTTTAAAATGTTTCACATTCATGTCTTTGAAAAATGATACTTTGTCGGGGTGAAACTTGCATTCTTCTCTTTGCCACAAAACAGGACATATACATTATATCGCATCACGTAAATGTTTCAGAACTTCCAAATAAAATGTCTGACTATTGTGAACTAAATCTGAGAGAAAAATGTTTGCATTGAAAAAAATCAGCGTTTTTTTTTTTTTTTTTTGACTTTGGACTTCGCTTGCCATGCTTTTTAGAGGTGTAGTAAATTTAACATTTTAATTAAAACACTCATAAACATGTGTTTTTACAAGAACAGCTTGCTTGTAATCTGTTTTAAGCATTACAACTTTTTGCTGTAAATTTTACATAAACAGAAGTTCACATTGGTCAAACTTTTCATTGAAAAAATTACTAAATATGTGAAACACACTTTACAAAAAAGTGTGTTATATGGCACCATGATTTCACATGATGATGTCATTTGGCAGATTGATGCAGAAGGATTTCTGTAAGAAGTATGTAGCAGCAGTAACATATACTACAACAGGCACGCAAACCAGAAAATGATTCTGGTTATTTTTGGGTCCCCCCTCATATATATACATAATGAAATAATTCACAAAAAAATCATTTTAATGCATTAGCCTGTAATTTATTATAAATGCATATAATTTTATATGTATAGATAAAAAAAATTTAACTGAAAAGAGATTTTTAACAAATCTATTAAAAAACAATAATGTAAAAGCACTTTTATAGAATTTATAAATACATTTATATTTGGGTTATATTAAAGATTGCAAGTTGTAATTCATTTTTTGTATCAAATCGTGGTTGATATTTGATTCTAATTTTGAAAACCCAGTTTCATATAAATATACTAATGCAAATTGAATTAAAATTTTTATTGTCTTTTTCTTTAGTTCAAAATAATTGTTTCCAAATTTCTGATGTGCCATGTTTTGACACTCAAAAGGTCATTTAGTTGTTTTTTTTTTTATTTAGAGATATTACAATTAAAAATATCATATGAAAATAGATCATGAACCAATCTAATTTTTTATTTTGAAATTTGCAAAATGTTTTGAAAAGTTTTATCTTACAATACAAAGTGGTGTTTTTTAAATAACAGATTAATCTAAATGTTATTAATTTTGTTTTATGATATAATGTAAATGTGTCATTTGTTTTATTATGAGTAATATTTTCCTGATGTAAATAATGCTGGAATAATATAAAAGAAAAATACATTATTGTTTTATTTTAAAACCTTATTACATATAAATTTCTTGAGAATTCCATGACCCCCAAAAATTTGTTTGCAACCTGCAGGTTATATACCACTGACTTATATTAACTACTTTTGCAAGAATACGTGTTATCTGTAACAAATTAATATAAACTTAAAAAAAGGTAATTTTTTTATAGCAAAGGTTGGTAATGGTGAGACGGCATAACTTGAATAAATACAATATTCTCTGCTGGAGTGTTTCACATATCATCATCAACCATTATCAATCCACTGCAGGATGAAGGTCTCTCCAAGTTCAATCCATCTTTTCCTATCTTTAGCTTCTCTTCTCCACATCACCCCGGCACACTTTCTTATTTCATCCATCCATCTCACATGTGGTCTCTTTCTGGGTCTTTTACAATCTCTTGGAATCCAGTTTAAAATTTTAATTGTCCATCTATTATCATCTCTTCTAGCAATATGTCCAGCCCAACTCCACTTCAGTCTTTTAATTTTTTCCATGAGGTCAGTAAAACCTGTTTGTTCTCTTACCCATACATTGCGTTTTCGATCTCTTCTTGTTACTCCCAACATGCATCTCTCCATACTTCTTTGAGTGGTCTGAAGTCTCTGTATTGCTCTTCTATTAAGTGTCCAAGTCTCAGATCCATAAGTAAGAACTGGCAAAACACATTTATTAAAAACCTTCCTTTTCAAACACATAGGCATATTTCCTTTTAGTATCAAGTTATTTCTACCAAAAGCACTCCAACCAAGTTTAATTCTATGATTAATTTCATCCATTATGTTTCCATCTGTATTAATAATCTGACCAAGGTATTTGTAACTGTTAACTTCTTCTAACTCATCATAATCAATCTTTATTTTCATATTTTGAGAAAATCTATTAAACATTACTTTAGTCTTTTTAACATTTATCTTTAGTCCTACTTTCATCTGATAACTCCTGCAACATTTCCTGTAGCTCTAAAGCATTATTTGCAAAAACAACTACATCATCTGCAAAATCTAAATGACTTAAATAATCTCCATTTACTTTCACTCCTTTAGCTTCCCATTTTAATCCACAAAATACTTCTTGCAGCACTGCTGTAAAAAGTTTTGGAGATATGGAGTCACCCTGTCTTACACCCTTTTCAATGTTGATTTTCCTACTATCATTATGTAATCTAATTGTTGCTGTTGCATTTTTATAAATATTCTTTAAAATATGACAATATCCTGGATCTACACCTTGATGATCCAATGCTTTAATCACTGAAGAAATGTTTATAGAATCAAATGCCTTTTCATAATCTACAAATCCTAAGCATAATGGCAACTCATATTCATTTGTCCTTTCTATAACTTCTCTCAATACCTGGATATGATCTACTGTACTAAAACCACTTTTAAATCCAGCTTGTTCTCTTGGTTGGTGGAAATCCAGTGTTTTCTGTAGACGAGTTGTAATTATCTTAGTAAAAATTTTGTATAAAACTGATAAAAGACTGATAGGTCTGTAATTTCTAATATCTTCTTTATCACCTTTTTTAAATATTAATACTGCATTCTTCCAATCATCTGGTACATCTTTATCATTTAGACATTTGGTATATAACTTTGCTAAAAAAATTTCTATTTCTTCACCTGCTTCTTTTAATATATCAATTATAATTCCATCATTACCTGGAGCCTTCCCTTTCTTCATAAATTTAATTGCATGTCTCACTTCCTCATTCAAAATTCTGGGCAATTTGGAAGATATAATAGGTATAGGAGGCACTTGTTCTTTATTACTATATAATTCTTGATAGAAGTCTTCTACACATTTCATAATGTCATCTCTTTTTAGTAATAATGCCATCTTTTTTTCCTATTGCAGATATAAATTTCCTACCAATACCAAAATGTTGTTTTACACTCTTTAGACTTTTATTCTCTTCTACAGCTTTCCTTGCTAGTTCACAATTATACTTTCTTATATCATTTTCAACTCTTTTCCGCACCATTTTACAAAATTTGAGATATTCAATCTTTTTTAATGCATCATTGTTGTATATCCTCATATTCCTTCTTTTCTTCATAAATTCTCTAGTCTCAGTAGAAATTTTATTGGTCAATTGCTGCTTTTTTCTACCAGCTATCTTTGTTGCAGTTTTTAAAAGTGTATCAGTTATTTTCCTATTAATGTCATTCAAATCTGAATCATGTTCAAAATCTACTAATACTTGAAACCGATTTGTAAGTTCTAATTTAAATTCATTAGAATGTTTCTGAAGATTAGGAATATCAACTGTAAATATTGTTTTTTTTAATAATTTTTGTCTCTCTAGTTTTGCATTAACATGTATCTTACATCTTACTAATTGATGATCACTTCCTGTGTTAAATTTATTAAGAACATTACAATCTTGAAATATGTATTTTCTGTTAGTCAAAATATAATCCAATTCTGCTGTACCTTCATTTGGATGCTTCCATGTCCATTTCCTTTTAACATTTTTCTCAAAAAAACAATTCATAATATAAAGTTTTTTTTTTTCTGCAAACTCCACAAGTCTATGTCCTCTCTCATTTCTATTACCATAACCAAAATTACCTACAGCATTTTCATCTTTCATTTGTTTACCAATTCTAGCATTAAAGTCTCCCATAACAATTTTAAAATGTTGTTTACTCTGATCAAAAGCCTTTTGTACATCCATATAAAAATCTTCTATAACTTCATCACTATGAGAACTTGTTGGGGCATAAACCTGAATTATCTGCATTTGGTATCTGCTATTAAGTTGTAAAACTAATCTTGACACTCTGTCCAATGCACCATCAATCTCCACAATGTTATTCTTCCATTTTTTATTTATAATGAATCCTACTCCACTTGTATTTCCAATATTTGTGCCTTTATAGTAGAGTATATGTCCACTTTTTAAATCAATTGTTTCTTCACCTTTTCTTCTAACTTCACAAAGTCCAATAATGTCCCATTTAATATAAGACAGTTCTTCTAACTCTTGCAATCTTCCTTCACTTGAAAGTGATCTGCAGTTGTAAGTACCTAAATAAAAAGTCGTCATCAAATGGCAGCCTGAGTCCGCAATCAGGGGATTCTTAGCACCTTCCCTCCGCCTTCGGCCACCAGCCGCTGCCTTGGTTGGTGACTTTACAGCCTCCTGGGAATAAGAGTCATGATTTATTTTTGTCTGTCATGATTGTATATATTGGAAAAAATATTCGTAAACTCGGAGGTAAATAGCCAATAAACTTACCACGCTGGCTAATGCGTGTTATTGAGCAGCCCATCCATGTTCGTATACTATATGAATAAACACCTAGTAATAACAGCTGCAACGACAAGAACGTATGGAGTGGACATGAACTTTTATTGTCCATTACCTTCATGTATCAATAATTGATACTTTTTATATTGAATTGCTTTCATGAAAATTTTTTCATTAATTTATTTCCAGTAAGTCTCATTTAGCTAAATTTAATGAATCTTCTTCATTAAAAGTGTCTTAAGCTTTGCAGCAGGAGAAAATTGAAAAAAGTCTAAATAATCAATTTAAGAATAAAATGTATATACTGTTATAAATAATAAGTGTGCTCATGTCTATATGATTTTGATAATGTAAGTAAAATGTCATTGCGGAAAGTAATTACCACACAATAGTTACATAATTATTCACTCTAGCAAAATTTACAAGAAATTAGCATGGGTTTTAATTATTTATGTTAATTAACCAAATATATATGCCACAAAAAAAAAAAACAGTAACAGATGAGGGGCATGCGTACAGAAGTAAAATATACCCTTAAAAGATGTTTATATTAGATTCTCCTCAAGGATTATTAATTAGTTTTGTTTATATATATGAGTATAATAAATTCATGTTTATTTTTATTTATTTTATGTTAGTTGTTTAACTGCAACCTGCCTGATATGTATATAATCCTGGCATATACTACAAAGTATATATTAATTATTTTCATCCTAATATTTTTTGGCAATTTTAACTTTCAAGCTCGGCTAAAATAGTGATGCTACTTATATATATATTGAATCCGTTGGTGGGTTTATTCGATCACTGAGGGAGTGAACAAAATCTATATACTTTAACTCTTTAATACAATAACTTTATGAAGGCAAAATTATAAGACTGACATAATTTATTATTAATATATTTGATCTTCACCTGATGCAATGTACGTATTGCTCCACCATGGCCCCTTAGGCAGAGAAGAGAGTACTCAAAGAGCACCTGTATCCAAGCCAGTAGATATATGTGTAAAATATATCTAACTGACCACATTTGAAGGAAACAGATTTCTTCTCGACTGTTGTTGAATTCAACACCTATCATTCAAAGCACATTTGTTTCGGAGTAAACCCCAGGTGCCAGTTAGCTACAAGACTAACATGTTTTGAATGATGGCAGCCTAATTCAATGCCTAAGCTAACCCATAACTAGATCACTTAATTGTAATAGACAACAAATTGTTGCTTTAATGAGTGGTAAAAAGAATTGACCGACAAGCTTTAAGTTTAAAAATAATTTATCTAACTAAACATTTAT
Organism: Epiperipatus broadwayi; assembly: GCA_028023455.1. Classification (NCBI taxonomy): domain Eukaryota; kingdom Metazoa; phylum Onychophora; class Udeonychophora; order Euonychophora; family Peripatidae; genus Epiperipatus; species Epiperipatus broadwayi. The sequence continues at coordinate 25,048,184 of JAQFVV010000002.1, forward strand.
TCTTCTGATTTTTAGACTACTTATTTAAATCAGACAATGATAATTACCTATACTGACCACACACACACTTTGAATTCATATAATGAACTAGAATATAATACAAGCATTAAATAATATTTGACGTTTAAATATATACATGAAATCAATATAAAATATTCTCAACCATTAACATACACGACGTTTCAAAACAAGCACATCAACAGTTGTTTATGCAAGCTATAGAGTTCACTATTATTTGACTCTGGTAGGCTTCAAACTATTGCAATGGTTACTTTAAATGGAAATAAGAAAATGTTGTTATTTAGGATATTAGAACATGGATATTTCTTGCTGTTTGCTGTGAACTTTATTTTCAATAGGACTTTTGTCTTCTTACTGGTTACTTCACGTGAAAATATTTCCTGCCGGCTGGATTCGAGGTTTTATGCTTAGTTTTCCTTGGCATTATTCTTAGATACAGTTAGACATCACGCGGCTTCAGATTGTTATGCAGGCATCGTTTTTATCGGGCAAATTGCTGATCTTCCGTTAGACTAAGGACTGGAGCGAAAGTCATACGATTCCGATGACAATTAGCACTGCATTTTCTTTATTAACAAATATATGAGAAGATTGACAGAGAACTGATTTAATTCAATTGTGATCTCACTGAACTAAATTGATTGTCCGATGAAAAAACTGGACTCTTTATTAGGATGTCAATTTGGTGTCCGCCAGCTATATTTATTATCGAAATTCCTTAGATAAGCTTTTAATCCTGTTGTTGGAGATCTTTTAATTAGTGGCCATTGCAACTTGTTTTTGTGGATTTTTAATTAGTAGCCATTGCATGTTTTGTTTTTACATTTTAACTCCTGTATCATTTTTTAATATTTAACACGCACATTTATTTTATCAACACACACGCGTTTATTATATTTTATCAACACACGCACTTATTATATTTACAATCATTCACGATTAACACACATATTTTAAAATTAACTCACTATTTAGTTTTTCAGATTACTTTCCTTTTTTCTTTAATAATTTAAACGTAAAGAGATATATGTTTTAATTTATGTAAAAGATTCATTGAAACCGCTATAGTTTTAACCTTTTCTAAGCCAAATTCTCTCCCCCGAATTACTTTTAAATTAATTAATTGTAACTTTTATTTCAAACTACTAATAATAGAAGAAAAAAACTCTTTAGACTTTCAGTTTTATGTTTCGAAAGCAAACTGCATTTTGTTTAATAAAAAATTTTAGATTTTTATAAACTTATTTATTGATTTATTAACCTTCGCGTTATTTATGAGAATTTTATTTTAATAATTTTAGACAACAATTTTAGTGTTACATTACCCTTTCCTCCGTTTGAGAGTAAAATGTGTCATTTTTGAGCATTTTATAACTTTTAATTCTTAAATCTAAAATATTTGCATGCATTTTTTATTTCTCTTAAGTTTACTTTTCTCTATCTAAACTATACATGCCAAGAGCAATCTGTTTGGTTGTACATTTCTTCCTTTTATGCTGACAACATTGCTATCAGTGATCCTGTACTGGATAATGACCTCCAGGACAGCACTTTTTCGTGATACAGGGATTTTGAATGACGCGGTTGCAGAGTTGCTGGCTTACACCGACTTACTCGTATTTGAAACGAAGCTTCATTTGCCAGTTTTTCTACCACATTTTGGAATATGAAATATGGGGACTCTCCCCTGAAGAACTGATTTGCAGCTTACTCTGGTTGTTCCCATGCACATTTATAAAGGGAATGGAGACTCTCCCCTGAGAAGTAATCCCTGACAGTCCGTTACAGGTGCTAATTTCATCCAGCCAACAACTTTAACTTTTCCTAAAAACTTATTTCTATACTTCCTACTCTCTTTTCAATTAATTACAATCTCATATACACTCCTAATTTAAACTTAGATTTACATCTATATTATTTTAACCTTACAATATTATTTATTTTAACATATTTATTTATATTACTCCTACAATATTATTTTTAAACCATTTTTTTAACTTGCTATTTTATTTTTATTACGATTCATCCTTTATTGTTTTTCTACAGATATTTTATTTATTTATTTAACTTGATTACTTTAATTAAACCATTTATTTAACCTTTTATTAGCCTGCTTGTATTCAAAACTTTTATTACGCTACTTTATTTATTATTTTCTCCAGATATATTATACTTATTTATTTAACTTCATTTTTTTGATTTTATTTGACCTATCTATTTACGAACATTTTTCTTTATTAATATGTGCGTGGAGAAAAAAAAAATCTTTTATTCAGTGAAGCCTCCATTATTATTATTTTACGAAATAATTCCTCCCTTTTTTTTTTTTAGTTTCAAATAGAAAATTTTTTAGATTCAAGTTTATCACCTACATCAAAATAATTATATTTAACTCATAGTCCACTTCCAGTCCTTATTGTTTCCGTTTATTACTTCATCCCTTTACTAATTCCTAAACTTTGTCAGGCAGTTCCTTCTTTTTACCTACTAACTTTTAAAATAACTTTCCCCCTTTGTCTATCCCTTGCTTATAATTTATTATTTTATCTCTTTCCCATTCCGTCCTATTTTCTGCTTCGTAAATTAGAAAACTTATATTTAGCAACACTCCGTATTTCTTCAAACTGAGAATATTTTTTTCCACGCTTTTTTTTTGTTTTAAATCTACATTTAAAATGAACACGAACGTTTACTTTAACCTTTTTATTTTTACTTCCTTGTGAAAACTCCTTTACGTTACTTTCTATCTTTATTATTTTCATTTCCAAACCACTATCTTGTTCTACTACCTTTTCTAATTCATCCTTCCTTTCACTTACATCTCTTATTATCTCGGTTCCTTTTTAACTTCCTTACATTTTTTAATTAAATCTAACTATAATTTCTTGGTTCTTCTCTATCTTTCCTGTTATCTCGCATCTCATTTCTCTTATTTCTCTAATCATTTCGACTTTGAACTCTTGCTGGCTTTGTTTGAATTCCTTAGACAATTCTTCCCTCAGTTCAACTCTAAACTCATGCCAACTTTGCTTGAATTCCTTACACATTTTTTTCATCATGATCTGCGTCTCAAATATATCTTTTTTTTCTATTTCCTCCATTTTTGAAACAATATTTCTATTTCACTAAATTTAAATACGAACTGTTTGTTTATTTTTCTTACACGGAACATACGAGTGACTCTACCCCCTCGCCCTTTTTTTTTACCCATTCTTAATGTCTTAACTCTGCCCAAAATATCTAATTTAAAGGAATAATTTATTTTAACTAACGTAAATATCAAAATCTCTTTTCATTTAAAGAAGAAAAAAAGTTTCGGACAATTCTTTTTTTTTTTCTACCATTTTAACATACGCACTTTAGCTTTTTCGATTTTTATTTTCAAACAGTAACAAAAACATTTAGTTAACTATCATTTATGATATTCTTAATCTCAGGGTCATGGGTTCAGGCCTCACATTGGGCGCCAATTGAACCGGGTGGTGGGTTTATCCGATCACTGAGGGAGTGAACAAAATCTATATACTTTAACTCTTCAATACAATAACTTTATGAAGGCAAAATTATAAGACTTATACAAAATATGAGACATTATTTATTCTTAATATATTTGATCTTCACCTGATGCAATGTACGTATTACTCCACCATGGCCCCTTAGGCAAAGAAGAGTGTACTCAAAGAGCACCTGTATCCAAGCCAGCAGATATATATGTAAAATATATCTAACTGACCACATTTGAAGGAAACAGATTTCTTTTCGGCGGTTGAATTCAACACCTATCATTCAAAGCACATTTGTTTCAGAGTAAACCCCGGGCGCCAGTTAGCTACAAGACTAACATATTTTGAATGATGGCAGCCTAATTCAACGCCTAAGCTAACCCATAACTAGCTCAGTCAATTGTAATAGAATAACAAATTGTTGCTTTAATGACTAATAAAAAGAATTGACCGACAAGCTTTAAATTTAAAGATTTATTCTTCTGACTTTTAGACTACTTATTTAAATCAGACAATGATAATTACCTATACTGACCATGCACACACTCTGAATTCATATAATAAACTAGAATGTAATACAAGCATTAAATAATATTTGACATTTCAAAACACGCCCATCAACAGTTGTTTATGCAAGCTATAGAGTTCATTATTATTTGACTCTGGGACGCTTCAAACTATTGCAGTGGTTACTTTAAATGGAAATAAGAAAATGTTACCTAGGATTTTAGAACGTGGATACTTCTTGCTGTTTGCTGTGAACTTTATTTTCAATAGGACTCAGTCTTCTTGCTGGCTGTTACTTCACGTGAAAATATTTCCTGCCGGCTGGATTCGAGGTTTTATGCTTAGTATTCCTTGGCATTATTCTTAGATACAGTTAGACATTGTGCGGCTTCAGATTGTTACGCAGGCATCACTTATCAGGCAAATTGTTGATCTTCCATTAGACTAAGGGCTGGAGCAAAAGTCGTATGATTCCGATGATGATTAACACTGCATTTTCTTTATTAACGAATATATGAGAACTGATTTAATTCAATTGTGAACTGAACTGCAATCTGAACTGATTAATTGACTGAACTGAACTGATTGTCTGATGAAAAAACTGGACTATTTATTAGGATGACCTGTTGTCATTTTGGTGTCCGCCAGCTATATTTGTTGTCGAAATTCCTTAGATAAGCTTTTAATCCTGTTGTTGGAGATCTTTTAATTAGTGGCCATTACAACCTGTTGTTTTTGTGGATTTTTAATTAGTAGCCATTGCACTTTTGTTTTTACATTTTAACTCCTGTATCATTTTTTAATATTTAACACGTACAAAGTTATTTTATCAACACGCACACATTTATTATATTTACAATCATTCGCGATTAACACACATATATTTTAAAATCAACTCACTATTTAGTTTTTAAGATTACTTTACTTTTTTCTTTAATAATTTAAATGAAAAGAGAGATATATTTTTATTTATGTAAAAGATTCATTGAAACCGCTGTAGTTTTAACCTTTTCTAAGCCAAATTCTCTCCTTCAAATTACTTTTAAATTAATTAATTGTAACTTTTATTTCAAACTATTAATAATAGAAAAAAAAAACTCTTTAGACTTTTAGTTTTACGTTTCGAAAGCAAACTGCATTTTGTTTAATAAAAAACTCTTTAGATTTTTATTGATTTATTAACCTTCGCGTTATTTATGAGAATTTTTTTTTAATTATTTTAGACAACAATTTTAATGAATGCTCAATAGTGTTACAATATATACTATGAATTTAGTTTTAAATACTGTTTGTGCACAAGTTTGTAGTTCCTCTGTTGTTGTTGGTTTTTTTTTGCATATGATGTAATCTCTGACATAGTTTTTTCCAACAAAAATAAATCACTTATATATTTATAGTTGGTATATGGAAAATTATAAGCATTGATATTTATAAATTGTCCTTATTTTTCTCTGACTAAATGTGTTTGTAGTCCCTATATATTTAATTTTTTTATTGGATAATCATATTTGAAATATTAAATAGATTAAAAATATTTAATACTCCGTAAGTATAGAAATTATTTAGACTTAAAATTATTATAATTTATTATTAAATATTGATTTATTTAATTTTATGGTTACATTACCATTATGTAAGGTAGTCCTATGTATTTTTTGTTCAAATTTTTATTTTAAAAAATTTAATTTAGAAAAAAAATTGAAAATTTATTTGTAAAAAATTATTTTAATGTTGTTAAATATATTTATTTAAACAGACTGGAGCAAAAATTATTATCAGAGGTAAAGGTTCTGTTAAAGAAGGAAAAATTGGTCGAAAAGATGGTCAGCCACTTCCTGGTGAAGATGAACCTTTACATGCTTATGTTACAGCTAATAATCCGGAAAGTGTTAAGAAAGCAGTTGACAAAGTAAGTATTATAAAAATCAATATGTTAAAAAATTTAAAAATATATATTAAAATTTTTATGTACTTACAACAATGACTCCCTGCACCCAACCATTCGTTAATAAATTATGTACTATTATTTAAATTATTTGTGATAATTAATGGATATACTCTTAGAAAAGGTATATTGAAATCATGCTAGGCAATAATAAAGCTAAATATTGAAAAAAAAACTACCTTTTCAGTGAGTATATTCATTAATTATTAAATATTACATTGGCTTAGAAAAGAAGAAAACTAGTAACAATTCAATATTATTTAAATTATAAATTTAAAATGTGCTTATTAATGGTGCTGAATGTTTTTGGTTTTTTTTTTTTTTGGGGGGGGGGGGGAATTTTAGCATTATATTTCATTTGCATCTCTGTAATTTATTTTTGTTAAATTTAATTAATACAACACATGATCATCATTTCATATGCTATTAATAAGAGTATGCTATGAGCTATGGCTTCTTCTTTATCAAAGTCAGTAATCTCTCAACCACTATTCCCAGAGAACCTGTTAGCCATCTTTCCATTTCCTATATTCTTATCTATCCTGCTCCATCCCATTTCCACATCATCATCTTTATATCTAGTTCTTCCTTATTTTTTTCCAAACCCGGCATAAAAACCAAGAACCCACTTTGTATAATCACTGTGTTTATATTTGTTTTCTCACAACTTCGTTATTTGTACTCTTTCTGCTTGTAAGCATTTACATTTAAAAAGCAGATGCCTAATACTTTCCATGCCTTCCTTACGTAACTTCCAGACTAAATCACCCACATTTTTCCATTTGTGTGTATATGCCCTTGTTGCTAACGATCCTGTTGGAGCCTTAAACAGTAAACTACTTTCCTTACTATTATCATAAATTAACTCACACTCAATATTCTGTTTATTTCTATATATATTTAATCTCTTTTTACTCTCCAAGCCCCTATTTCTTATTATTTCATCTATTCTTCTATCCCATTCTTTGCTACTATAACATTCAACAATTCTCTTAACACAGTCATCCCACCATTTTGTACAAGTATACTGGCAAAGTCTTTATCCAAATCTTCTGGATACCGTACTAACTTTCTCACCCATCTTATTGTCTCTCCTTTAATTGTGACTCAATTAAATATTATTCTGACTATTTTTTACTATCCATAAATTGCACTTTCCAGTCTGTATAGAGGTCTGGTGGCATCCTCAACGATTGGAATATATGTGTAGGGACCAGTACAATATATATATATATATATGATTATTTATCAAACTTTCCATACAATAGTGCCACCAAGTACAAGCCTTTGTAATCAATGCATGTGTAAGCATATGAAATGGTGATCATATGATGTTTTGTTGGTTTTATCCCTATCCTGCCCATAGGATAATGGTTGCTGTGATTTTTGAAAAACCAAAGACACCAAAATGTATAGATGCTGAACTGAGTTTAGATTTATATGACTATACAAGTGAATGAGCTTGGCTTGGAAACATTATGTGTTTTCATCTTGGGCTCTTAGCATTATAGTTAATCAAATAGGTAAAAGGTAGTTGCTGGAGGATTGTATTAGATCCTAAATCTAAGTGCAATGCTCTCGAATCCAAAGCTCCTCACTGATGAAAGCCACAAGCTAGAAACTAATCTGGGGTTATTGGATACTAGATAGGGATTTTATGCATAAACCTTCCTATATCCATTGATTACAAAGGCTTACACTTGGTGGCATTGTTGTATGAAGAGTTTGGTACCCTTTTTAATTAGTACAACTTAAAAATGTAGCATTTAACAATTTTAAAAATAAAAGTTTAGCAATTATTATTTTCCAAAAAGAAAAAGTATAATTTAGTTTAGAAAATTAGCTTAAACATTAATATATTATTATTTTAAATATATTTAGACATTTTTGGGATAAATATCTATAAAGCAACCATATATTTGAAATTTGTGTATTAATTTAAAATCACTTTGTATGTGTACTTTATCACAAGAAAAAGGCTGGTATTATTTTTTCTTAATTATTTTTATAGATGTCAAGTTGAAAATTTGATTCTAATTTTATACAGATTGTATTTTAAAAAATTTTGTAAAAAATGAAAAGTATAATAATAAAAACATATTTTTAAAGAAATTTTTGAAATATGTCTCAAGTTTAATCCCCCCCCCCCTATGTATAACCTCTTCTCCACATGACATCAAGAAACTTCTTTATTTTATTCATCCATCTTACATGTGGTATCTTTCCAATTCTTTATAGTCATTTGGGATTTAATGTAAAACTTAAACTGTCTGTGTGTTATCATTTCTTCTAGAAATGTTTCCAGTCAATTCTGACTTTTATAATTCTTTTAATATCTGTTTATTCTTTTACCCAAGTGTTTCACTTCCAATATCTTCCCGTTTTTCTGAACATACATTTCTTCATATTTCATAGAGTTTGTCTGAAATTTGTATATCCCTTTTTTTCATCAAGTGTCCAAGTCTTGAGTCTATAACTACAAATTGGTAAAACATATCTTAAAAATTTTTCAAATCCATAAGCATATTTCCTTTTAATATTAAGTTATTTCTACCAAAAGCAATCCATTGAACATTTCTTAAGTCTTTTTATTATTTATCTTAGTCCTACTTTTTTAATTTTTTTTTTTTTTATATAATCCTTAACATCATTTCCTGAAATTCAATAACATTGTTTGCAAAAATAATTTTATCATCTGCATAATCTTCATATAATTTTATTCCTTTGACTTTTCATTGTTATTCACAAAATATTTCTAATAAAACTGCTGTAAAAACTTTGGAGAATGGAATCCCTCTCGTACGTATTTTTTAATGTTAATCTTTTTTGTGTCACCATGTAATCTAATCACTGTATAAATGTTTATAGAATCAAATACTTTTTCATAGTTTACAAATTCAAAGCATAATGGCAACAAATATTCATTAGTCTTTTCTATAACTTCTTTCAACATTTGAATGTGATTTACTATACTAAATCCATTTTTAAATGCAGCTTGGTGGTTGATTAGAAATTGTATTTCACAATAGATAAGTTGTAATTATCTTGGTAAATTTTATGAAGAACTAATGTATGACTGGTGGATCTCTTATTTCTAATCTTTTCTTTTATCACTTTTTTTAAATATCAATATTACTACTGTATTCTTCTAATCATCTGGGGTTTTTTTTAATCATTTAGGTATTTGGTATGTAATTTTTCTGTCTTCATTTTCTTTTAATGTATCAATAATAATTTTATCATTTTCTGGAACTTATCATTTCATAGATTTAATAGCATGTGACATTTATTTAAAATGTTTGATAATTCAGATATAGTAATTGTGGTGGATATTTTTTTTATTATTATATAATTTCTTTTAGAATTCTTCTATACATGTTGTGATATCATCACTTTTTTTGGTACTAGTTTCATCTTTTTAGTGCAGAAATAAGTTTCCTACCAATTTTTTTGTGTTTTATACTTTTGAATTTTTTATCGCTTTTCTTGCTAATTCATATGTATAGTTCTTTTTATATCATTATTAACTCTCTTTATAAAATTGTCTATATTTAATCTTTCTTAGTATATCATTTTTATTATATTTTTTTATTCCTTCTATTCTTTATAAATTGTTTTGTCACCATAGAAATTTTACTGATCAATTGTTGTCTTTTTTGTACCAGCTATCTTTGTTGCAGTTTTTTTTTATAGTTTTGTTTTAACATTTTTTTTTTTGTTTGTTTTTCTAATCAATGATCATTTCCTATGTTGAATCTATGAAGAATATTATATTCTTGAAATAATCTAGTATTATCATTTGGATAAATCCTTATCCATTTTTTGTTTAACTTTTTTTTTTGAAGAAGAAGAAAAAGTTCACAATATGCCATTTTTCCACGGCCCTTTTATCTTGTGGTTTTTTTTCTTTTGTAATATTAAACTCTCCCGTGACAATTTTAAAGTGTTGTTTGCTCTAATCAAGAGTCTCTTACATTTATAAACTAATTTCCTTCTGTTACTAATTGCAAAATATTAAAACCAACATGTTCTGTTGTTTAATAGAGACAGTTTAAAATAGTACTATGTAATTTCAAATAATATCCAAGCGCTTTCGACACTTATGTGTTCTTTTCAAGGCAACTATACTAAAGAATATACTCAATAAAATATTTAAGAAAACTAGTGTGAAGATCAGGAACAACTAATTGGAAAACTAGTCTATTTAGCATTAATTGCATATTGTGATCTTTTAATTAAATATGATTCTTTAATTTTACATTTTTTATCATGCAGTTCATACATTGATAAAAAATCAAGTCAGATGTCACATGACCTAATTTTAATAAAGCTCATATTTACAAATGTTATATATAGAGCTCGCAAAACAAGCTCTTAACAAGCTTTGAGAATATCCTCAACCCCAGACCGATTTCTGCATCTAGCGTCATCATTGAGGTGCCAGAATATTCATTAAATTAAAAATACTAGGACAAGCCCAGCACTTTATCTAATGTATAACTATTGAGAAGAAAATCTGAAATTTTCAGATATCCATATGTCTAAAAATCCAGCTATCTAACTCAAATAACCATATGGCACTGAACTAAGTTCAGATACACCATATATTAATAGCAAAAAATAAAATGAAAAAATCAAGTCAGATGTCATGAACTAATTTTAATAAAACTCGTATTTACAAATGTTATATATAGACTCACAAAACAAGTTTTGAGAATATCCTCAACCCCAGACCGGTTTCTGTATCTAATATCATTAGTGAGGTGCCAGGATATTCATTAGATTAAAATAAGCCCAGCACTTTATGTAATGTATAACTATTGAAAAGAAAATCTGAAATTTTCAGACATCCATATGTCTAAAAATCCAGCTATCTAACTCAAATAGCCACATGGGACTGAACTAAGTTCAGATACACCATATATTAATAGCTTTAGCAATATAAAATTGCCAAAGCCTTAATAGCATAAAATATAATGATAAAAAAATCAAGTCAGGTGTCACATTACCTAATTTTAATAAAGCTCGTATTTACAAATGGTATATATAGAGCTTGCAAAACAAGCTTTGAAAATATTCTCAACCCCAGACCGGTTTCAGCATCTAGCATTGTCAGTGAGGTGCCAAGATATTCATTAGATTAAAAATACTAGGACAAGCACAGCACTTTATCTAATGTATAACTAATCTAAATAATATCCTGGCACCTCACTGACGACGCTAGATGCAGAAACCGGTCTGGGGTTGAGGATATTCTCAAAGCTTGTTAAGAGCTTGTTTTGCAAGCTCTATATATAACATTTGTAAATACAAGCTTTATTAAAATTAGGTCATGTGACATCTGGCTTTGGCGATTTTATATTGCTAAACCTGTTAATATAGAGTGTATCTGAACTTAGTTCAGTCTCATATGGCTATTTGAGTTAGATAGCTGGATTTTTAGACATATGGATGTCTGAAAATTTCAGATTTTCTTCTCAATACTTATACATTAGATAAGTTGCTGGGCTTGTCCTAGTATTTTTAATCTAATGAATATCCTGGTACCTCACTGACGAACCTAGATGCAGAAACCGGTCTGAGGTTGAGGATATTCTCAAATCTTGTTAAGAGCTTGTTTTGCGAGCTCTATATATAACATTTGTAAATACAAGCTTTATTAAAATTAGATTATGTAACATCTGAATTGCTATTAAGGCTTTGGCGACTTTATATTGCTATATATGGTGAATCTGAACTTAGTTCAGTCCCATATGGCTATTTGAGTTAGGTAGTTGGATTTTTAGACATATGGATGTCTGAAAATTTCAGATTTTCTTCTCAATAGTTATACATTAGATAAAGTGCTGGACTTGTCCTAGTATTTTTAATCTAATGAATATTCTGGCACCTCACTGACGATGCTAGATGCAGAATCCGGTCTGGAGTTGAGGATATTCTCAAAGCTTGTTTTGCGAGCTCTATATATAAAGTTCATACATTAAATGTTAAACCATTGAGGAATACAAATATGAACAATTATACTTTGATGTAAATAAAAAGTGGAATAAACCATTTGAGCCTTCATTGCTTTTTTATACACATAATTATGCTGTTGTAAATGATATTTCATATTCTTTTTTTATCCTGGAACCCGGAAGCTAATAGAATATATAACACAACACTTACGAGCATTATTATTTAATAACCTTTTAAGACTTAACGGAGTTCGCCAAGGTATTTTAAAATCGTGACTCATAATTTTTAATAACATTTTGTATACTAGATATATATGCCATAGTAATCCATTATTTATGATTCTTATTTAACATAACTAGACCTCTTTTTATAAAATCCTGAGGGTGTCTTTCAATAATAATTTTCTTATAGACAAACATACATTCACATGGATTTTATATATACACCTGGGTCTCGTTTTACGCGATAGGTTCCTCAGAAAACATGCAAACGAAATCGCGCAAAAATAGACGTAACTTACATTGAAAAGGGGGGGGGTGCGGTCTGTGATTTTTCAAAATTCGCGTAAAAGCAAAGCACCAATGTAAAATTACTTTAAAATTTGCGCAAAAAAAAAAATAAGGAAATAAAATATGACTAATAAAAAATTTCAAATTTGAAAAAAATTGATACAAGACAAACTTTTTTTAACTATAATATTTAATTTTATTCAAAATAATATATTTTTATGCATAATTTACAGTACAGTAATTTACATTTTTTTATACATGTTTTAATTATTATAGCTATTTGCCGAAAAACACGTTCATTTGCAAACAACTAGTGCCAACTTCACACTCATATTGGGTCAATGGTTTTCTGGTGACAACATAATTAGTAATTAATCTTTGAGACGATTTTATTAATTCTTTATGAAACTAACAACTAAAAATTAAATTCTTATTTTTGTCTTTAATTTTCAATTCCGTTTAAAAATCAAATTTCACATTAATTTCAAGTCGCCGTAAGTAATTTTTAAATTGTTAATTACAATTAAAAATCAGATTTTAATTTTTAATTGTGCCCACTGCTATTACTGACCTTTTAAAAATAAACTTGTGGACACTAAATGATTAATAATTGATTACGTTCTTTTTTAAAAAGCAAAAACAGAATGTGATTTAAAATGCAAAATTATCACGCACAATGTTTGAACAAATTTACATTATAATCTTGTAAAATTTAATGTGTGTATACATAAAATGTGGAAATCATGATTTTAATTTCATTATTGCATAAAATCTTACTATTATAAAGCACTGAAAATATTGAAATTACTAAGATGAAAGTCGAATTCCAATAATGTGCTATTACTTTCAATATACTAAGTGCATGAAATTTATTATTTAAAGTAATAGCGCATTATCGGAGTTCGACTTCCAGTGAAACATGAATCGCGTAACTTCAAAATCGTGTTAAATAAGAGACCCAGGTGTAATTATAAATAGTTTACTGAATTGTGATATCTATTAAACAGCTTTAAAGTAGCTTATTATCTTTCCTATATACATTGTTATCGCTGATTATTTATAAGGAAATTTCAACTAGAGAGAGAGCAAAATAGATGTTCATATATTTTGATTATAATTGAGCAATAATCAATATATATATAATGCATATTAATTAATATAATCTAGCCAAGTCACTGAGTTGTTAATGAGATCAGACTCTATGTATTTGCAAAAATATCAGCTGTTTCACCTGTCTGATGTCTAGTTTTAAGGTTATTTAATTTTTTTAGGAAAAATGATTTTGTATTGTGAGGTTAAAGCATAGATAGTGTCTGCTAAATCAGAGTGTGAAAGGAATGAAAGTAATAATTTTTACATTAGAAAAAAGACAACTCTGCATATTATTATTGAGGTTATTGATTGTTAGTGAGTTTGAATGAATAATGTTAGTGATAAGAATGTGACAGTGAAGAATGGATGACCAATCCATCAGCAAATGTTCCAGTATTTCTTCATTTCTATGATAGAAAGCTTTGACATTTATTTTGAGAAGTCCAGATATTTGGATTCGAAGAAAGAGTGAATATTATTATTTTCAATTTCAAGCTAATTTTATTTAGAAATAGATTATGCAAGAGAGTAATGTGCTAACTTACGAGGATTATTAAGATTTTGATATTGTTAATGGGTGGTTCAGTGTCAGTAGGATTAATAGGAATTACACTATTCACAATTAGAAAGAAACTAATAGTTTAGTTATTTCATTAATGGCTCTCTGAAGATAAAAGGTACAAATGCCATGTAATGAGAGAAATTGAATTACTATGTTTTTGCATATTTCTTACACTAAGAACTACTGCCTTTTTGTTCGAGGTTAATTGGTGATAAGGGAGTTTTTTTTTTTTGTTTTTTTTAATGAAGTAAATTTAATATGGATAAGAAATAATTAATTTTAGGAAATAGTAAAAGGTTGACTAGTGTTGCCTTTGCATATATGGAAAGCGTACTTATGGAGAATCTTTGGACCCAAGGTTGGCAGTTATGTTTTTTGTTTATTTAACATATTCCGGGGCATAGTTATTCTGTAACCCTAACGAATGTGTTTTACTTGTTAATATTAAAAATTAGCAATAAATATATTTGCTATAAGTGCTAGGAACGCTGAGTAAGAAAAGCTTAAGAATAAAAATTTTATTATAATATGCTAAGCAGCTTTCGATATCTTAATCTTGATATCATATTATAAATTTTATTCACAGAAATAACCCAAAACTGCAACAATAAATTTAATAAATCAAACTGCAGAAAATATAATTTTTACAGGGTTTTTTTTTAACAAAAAGTGACTAACATGGATTATTCATGTTGGTGGCTGAAATCCCTAATAGCCTTCAAAATCATAACTGCATCTTCTTCTTTGTGCTTGTGTCCGTGTCAGTAAATATAATCTCAAAAAAAGTAAACACATTGAAGGTCAAGTAATTCAATCTTACTCTGAATGTAAAAAGACAATGTTACAAATCTGTTAGCGTTTATATTGATATGATATTAAAAAATTTAATTAATTACATTTTGTGAATGGAATTTATAATACATTTATTGCTATTATTTAAAGTCAAAGGGAATTTATAATTGATTTATTTATATTTTTTAATATTAACAAGTAAAATATATTCATTAGGGTTATGGGATAATTTTGTCCCTGAAAATGTATAATTAAACAAAAAAATATGGCTGCCAACCTTGGGTTCAGGGATTATCTGAAAGTACTATGGAAAGATATGTTTCGGATAATGCATTGGTATTTTTTTTACCAAAGCAGTAAGATTGATTTTGAATAGCAGTTCTCATCGCATTGTAAGAGAGATGCATTAGGAAACCTAAAAATTTAGAGGAGTAGATGAAAAATTGGAAGGAATAGTATTACTTATAAGAATATTCCAAGCAGATTTGTTTTTATTAAAGTGGAATAAGAAATTGTTTTAGTAATTTTCTAGGAATAAGAAATTGTTATTAATTATTATGACAAGTAAGGAAAGAAATTTTTTTGAGGGAAGAAAAATAACTTAAGTCATCCATGTAGATGTGATTTATGGTTTGGTTGATAATGGGAATATGTATTCCTGGAATTTGCCTTTCTATTTCCAAAAGAAGTAGGTTGATATAAATTGTAAAGCGAGTTAAGAGGATCCCCTTGAGGAATAGAATTATGTGGATGAAATCCAAGGAGTGTTTTCCATTGAGTGATACACACTTCTCTATTTAATAGTAGATTTGCTTATACGTAAAGGAATCATGTAGATATGGTAGCTGAGTCAAATGCAGACCTTATATTCAATTGCACACAGCAATGGGCCCTGTTTTTCTACATTGCCTAATATATTTCTATTATTACTTTAAACAAAATAGCAGCTGATAAAATAGCTGAAACTTTTTATATAAATTGAAATTTTGATAATGGAGAAAGAGTGATTGCATTTTATTTTTAATAAGGGATTCAAGTATTTTAAAAAGGAGTGGAGTCATGGATTTATATAATTCTAAAATTGTCCAAGGAGAATATTTTTTGAAGGAAGGAAACTATAGAGATAAGATAGAGTTCTGGAATGATATGGTTTTATTTAAGCAAATGACTAATTAAAATTGTGAAGTGGTTGAGATGGTTAAGTAGGAATTTGGGTATTGCATGAGATTCTGGATAAGAATTGTCAGGAGCGCTGTTTAATTTGGGCACAATATCAGATTTGTTAATTCCATGATGTCCAGATAAAAGAATATCAAATTTGGAATAGAAATGAGATTGAAATTTGGATTTAAAGTGATAGTATATGTGGGGCAGCACATGTTTTTTCTTGTTATCACATTTGGGTCTTCCAAAATGGATTATGGTGTTGCTACTTTTGGTTTATAGCTAAGGACCCATTGTATATATTCTTTTGACCAGTTGTAGGGATCTGTCATATATTTTTCTGATTTTTTAATCGATAATTAGCTAAGATTTTTTGTGTTTTTCATATTTTTGTTTGAGTTATGCTTAATGAAATAGAAGTTGTAGAAGGAAAAACATTTTTAGTTGAAAGTATATTGTATCCAATTTTTTTAACAATCTAGTTGGATGTTTATTTTTTCTAGTATAAAAATTTATGACAGATTTGATAATGTTTATAAATGTGAACCATGATTTTACAGGTTTAATTCCATAATGTTTATTATTAATTTTATTTCTATCAGACTGTTGGATTCATTTGTTATGCTGGATTTTTTGTCATTGTTTTCAATCCAGTTATTAAATATAATGGATTAGGATCCCCTATATATAATTTTACCTACAGCCATATTTTTTTTTTTTCTTAAAGAATTGAAGTTCACTTGATTTCTATGCATTTTATTTTTTTGCCAAAACAGGTTTAACAAAAATAATTTCAAAGAATTGTCGATTATAAAATTATTTATCAATATACTTTTAATGTCTAATTTTATAAAATATATTTATTTTTATGTTGATAACTATTATAGTTGAGAATTATTTATATATTGCAACAAAATATAAATTTAGATATCTTGATTATTTTATTTCAAAATAATAGTTTGTTTTTTCATCAATATTATGAATTTGTTTTTGAACCATACTTTCAATTTGTTTCCAGATAAAAGAAATTTTGCGGCAAGGTATTGAAGTTCCTGAAGGACAGAATGATCTTAGAAGAATGCAGCTTCGAGAATTGGCTTTATTAAATGGGACCCTGCGTGAAAATGATGGTCCTAGGTGTTCTAATTGTGGAGCTACATCTCACAAAAGTTGGCAATGTCCTGATAAACCCAATATAACTAACAGTGTTATTTGCACTAATTGTGGAGGTGCTGGACATATTGCAAAAGATTGTCGAGAAAAAAGGCCTGGAAATCCTCTTGGTGTTTCTGGAGGAATGGATAAGTCCAAAATTGATGAAGAGGTTAAATTTATAGAATTTTTAAATTGGATTTTTTTTTACTTAGTATTATAAGTGAATTAGTGTGGCTGTGTGTGAAATCTGCCAAAAAATGAATTCTATCTTTTTTAAAAAAAAAAAATCTTATATAACTACTTTTAACCCCATCATCATAATCAATTCAAAACATCTTTGTTAATTTTTTAATTTTTTTAGTAAAATCAGTCTCATTCTTTTTCCAATTTTTCTTCATAAAAATCTATTTCACTTTTCTTAGTATATTTATGTTCTTAATACCATTTTTATATATATATATTTTAAAAAGCATCATTTTAAATGTGTGTGTACACATTCAAATTTTTGATAAAATAGTTGTCCATTTGAGATAAAATTAGTATATTTAAGTTTAAATGCCATCAAAAATTTATGTATTTTAATTAATATTTGTTGGAATAACACTTTTAATCATTTGTCATAAATATTTTTATGTAGATCAAAATATAAATTAATATCATTTAAATAAAGGATTAGTGTAATATCATTACATACATTAAAAATTATTTTAAATTGCATAATTTTTTATTTAATTAGAATTAAATTCTTTTTTTGTTGTTGTTGTTGTTTAAGTCTTATTTTATATAGAGCATCACTTTTAATTTATTAATTTACTTATATATCAGTTTTCGATAAATTCCATTAGAAGAAAAAAAGTTAATAGTATGAATACTGAACCCTACCGTCTGATGGCGCTCTTTTTCGCCCAATTCACATCAATATACCGATTCATGGACCGTCTGTTTGTTTACATAATATGGTAAAAGTTTTTTTTTTTCCAACCGGTTTTTATTATTTTTTCGTCGGTGACGGTAAACCACCAAAGTTTTTTTTTTATTACATAATATTACAGTAAAGGATTTTTTTTTTTTTAACCAGTTTTTAATTTTTTCCTGTCGGCGACGGTAAACCACCAAAGTTTTTTTTTATTCCGCTCGTATTTTTTTTGTTTTTAATAAACAAATACTTTGTTTTTAGATGGTCTAGGGGTGTTGGTTTGTGTGTAAATTAACGACTAACTGTCCGTAGGTTTTTTTACATAATATTACTTACAGTAAACCAAATTTTTTTCTCACACGGTTTTTTTTTTTTTTTGTGGGGTTCGTTTTTTTAAGAAACAAACACTTTATTTTTAGATGGTATTAGAGGGGTATTGGTTTGCTTTTAAATTATCTATTAACGCTCCGTCGGTTTGTTTACACAAAAATATGGTAACAAACACTTTGTTGTTTTTAGATGCTGAGGGGGGGGGGTTGGTTGTTTGCTTTTAACTTTTTTTTTTTTTGTTGATGTTTTGATTTGCTGAAAGACTTCAACAGTTTGGTACTTTTGAACCAACACTTGCTTTTTTAGGGGGGGGGGGGGAGAGGGGTTGTTTTGATTTTGAATTGTCGTCTTTTTTTTTTTTGGTTAATTTATTACGAGGCTTTTCTATTTTTTTGTTTCAAATCTTTGGTGAAAAGTTCTTTCTTAATTTTTTGGTCCTTTAATTTTAAAAAAAGACATAAACAGTTCGTTTTTAAAGAACACTTTTTTTTTTAAGCCGGGGGAGGTGAGGAAGGTTTGTTTTGATTTTGAATTATCGACTTCTTTTTGAACATTTTATTATGTTACCTCACAGTTCTTATATTTTATTTTTTTTTTTGGTGGGGCCTTTTGAATAAACTCTTAAATACTTTTTTTTTTTTTTTGGTATAATAAAATATTACCTACTTTAACTATTAATGAAACTTATCAAATATTAACCTACCTACTTTATAATCATGTGAACAACAAAAATAACAACAAGTTTCCCGTAAAATAATTTATTGAATCAAAAAGAAACGAAACTTTGGACAAGTTGTGAAGCAAAACAAGTAAAAAAAAAAAACACCATTTTCAGGGGCATAAAAAACAGCACAAAATTACTACGCAAATAAAATAACAGGAAACCTCAGAATAATAATGTCAAATGAAAAATCAAGTTCTAAATATGCTAACAAAACATCAAAATTTTTCCTGACACGTTGAATATTTATATGAAATATTCTAAAATCCTTATAATTAGAGCAATTTTTATTATGTAAAAAAGATCTTACTAAACCATCATAATTTTGTCAAATAGAACTTAAGTCTTTTGCTAAATTTATTTTTACAGCCTTATTTCTTGTACTTTTTTTTTAATCCAAATTTTTCATCCTTTATCTTATTTTACATAGGCCAATCTTAAGTGTCTTGAAATGATTCATATGTGTTAATAAGATTATCAAAAGAAATGAGTGTGGAATGAATGATTTAATATATTCATGCTCTCATTTCAAGATACTTAAGATTGGCCTATATAAGTGAATTTAGATTTGAAAATAAAGGTGGTCATTCTTATTTTCTCAGTCATTATCTTGTGGCTGGAAGGAAAGTATCCCTGCATTTACCATCACTCACTGATTTAATATTATATAAAGCATTAGTAAGAAAGATTTATTACATTCTAAATAGAATCACAATCTAACTGCTAGTAAAAATTGATTAATAAATACAATGTTTATTATTTATTAGTAACACCAATCTGCAAAAGATTTGCAGTCAAGCTAATATTACTTTAATTGCAATTCCAAATTTTATTTTTGATTAATTTACAATGTACTTTAAGAAAATGTCTGTATAGCCCATATTTGCAATGTTTTTTTTTTTGTATAATACATCGCTCTCTCATTCATCCAAGAATATACTAGTATCAATAAATTTTCGCCCTTCTCATTTATGCACCTTCAATTCAGAGCTCATTATATACTTTATCACCTTTACTCAAATTTTATTCTACTCATTCATTTTCATTATTTCTCTCTTATTTTCCTCATTAAACATTTTTATATATTTTGAAGCAGTCAATCTGAGATTCAGATTGCGCTTCACAGTCCTATCCAATCTCCCACTATTAAACCAAATTCAAATCCCATTCATATGCACCTAGGTAATCCAAGTTCTCTTAATTTCCTTTTAAAATAACTCTGCCTAAGATATTTAATAATATCTTAACTAGAATATCTTAACTAGATAATAAATAAATAATAATATTTTAATAAGTCGTATATGTGCGTAAAGTACTAGTTTATATAAAGGGTGATGGGAGGTGGTGTATAAATTAATGTTCATATCTTGTATATTAAACTATATTTAAAATTATATTTAAATATGTATTTATGTAATGGTGGTCAGGATGATGCAATCGGCTTGGAAGTTTCTAGAAACATAAAATATTTAACTAAAATCAGTAATAGTATGAATACTGAATCCTATCGTTTGATGGGGCTCTTTTTCACCCAGTAGATATCAATATACCAATTCATGGGCCGGCTGTTTCTTTACAGAATACTACAGTATAAAAAAATTTCCCCCCCACTTTCTATACATAAAACTTGTGTTTTGTTTTTTTTTGCATTTTTAATGAACAAACACTTTGTTTTTATATGGTGTAGAGAGGGGGGTTGCTTTTAAATTATCGACTTTTTTTTGTTTTTGAAGTATCGTTTTCTTTACATAATACTTCGGTAAAGTTTTTTTTTTTGCCTTTTTAATAAACAAACACCACTTTGTTTTTATATGGTAGAGGGAGGTTAGTTTGCTTTTAAATTATCACCTTTTTTTGGATTTTGAGCTTCTTTTTTGAAGCCTTAAACAATTCAGTTTTAATTAATAAACCAACAGTTGGTTTTTAGAGAGTGTACTGGAAACTTCACATAATAATTTTAAATGGATTAACAAAATATACGAATTATTGGAGAGCAGTTGGTTTGTTTTTAAATTATCACCTTTTTTTTCTTATCGACTTTTTATTGATTTTGACCTTTTTTTTTTTTTTTTGTTGGAAAGCCCTATTAATCAATTCCTTTTTAATAAACCAACAGCTGGTTTTTAGAGGGTGGAGGGGGTTGGTTTGATTTTTAATTATCGTCTTTTATTTTCTTATTATGAGGTGGTTTTTTTTTTAAATATATACACTACCGAAACCTTTATATGATAGTGAAAAGTTCTTCATTTATTTTTTGGCTTTTTTCAAAAAGCCTTAATTAAACAGTTCGTTTTAAAAAACATTTTTTTTTAGGGAGCGGGGAATTACGGTTTGTTTGACTCCAATAGGGCATGAGCCTCGAAGCTGTAAATAACGAGATTTTGGAGCTGTCCAACCAACTTTCCTTACGCAGAACCCAGATACGCTTGCAGGAGTGTCAACGGAATTCCCCAGATTCTGTAGTTGACTAAAACCATGCTCCTCCCGCAAACACTTAGATTTGCATCTGGCAGGGTGTTTGTTCTCTTTCTGGAAAAACACAACAGCATCGACTTTTGTGACCGAAAATTCACTCCCCTTCAAGCAATTTTGAACACTTGCCGTGCCGACATTTTACTGTTCTCGCACGGATTCACGCGTAAACGTGGATTTGCGCAAGAACTTAGCTGAAAACCCTAACCTTTTCAGATTGTGTGCAGTTCAAGATGGTCGTGAAGCGTGCATGACAGCTTGGCAATTCTTAATATGGAATACTAAATCCACTACACTTTTTCAAAATTTTCCCACAATGAATTTTTTGATAGTTTCGCATCCTTCAAATACAGCCACCATCAAATCGACCGTAGCGAGAGTTGAATTGCACTCACTTGAGGAATACTGTGCACGTTGTAACGGTCAGAATTCGTATATCTCGTTAACCAGTTGCATCTTCCCTCCACTACAGTCAAAGAGCAGCACACAGTTGGGTTCAGGGCCTGCAATGCCAAGTTCGAATCGAGTAAATTGATTACCCAACATATAACTGCGGGATAACGTACTTGCCACCACATCAGCAATCATCGTTTAGGCCACAGGGGTCAGGGAGATGCACGAGACTCTAACTAAATTCTATTACAACTAATTATTATTCTAAATCTAATGAATGACCTAGTTATATTTGATTGATTTTTGACACAAGACACTGTGGCTATAAGGCATTAAGGAAATAGACATGTTGATATAATTTAAAACTATATTTAATATTAATATAAATTTATTTACAGTCATGGAGTTTGATCTTAGTCAATACTCCTAATACGGTATGAGTTTACATTATTAGCACATTAAGCATTCGACCTGTCCCTTTGGGTATTTAATGGTACAAAATGTTATTTCATGCCCCAGACTAAGTGCATTAGCTATCGTGCGAGATAAAAGTTGAACGAGATATGCGGTAGCAAATTAACTTATCCCAACAATAGATTATATATATAAAGTTTTATATTAGTGATTAATTCTACAGAGGGCCTGTTATTTGAGGGCATAGAACATAGGAGGCTTAGGAAATGAAATCATAAGCAGAGAATAAAAGAATAATTAACTAGACGAGAGGTGGTATTGATAGTGATGCCATAGAATAATAGAACGGAGCGAAACTTTGAGATGTAAGCCAGGAGGGAAATATAAACTTATGGGCGGGATTTCTACCGGGAACCCTACGAGACCGGTCGTATAAGCAAATCCGGGTGTGCGGGAACTTCGGCCACTATCACCACCTGACCGCATGACGGACACAGCTTTCCATGGGAACATGGAGCGGAACGATACCTATAAACATAAGTATCCGGTGATTTCCACGGCTTAAAATAAGAGAAAAACTTTGGCATCGCTCAGTAATAACACCTATCGTTTATAATAGAACAAGATTTACATTTAATTGCTAAAAAATGATGACTCACTCCCAAGGCCCCCATTTATGAATGATTAACTTACAAACCCTCAACTAACATTAGATTGGTTTAATTTTAAAGTCAAATTCAGTGGATACCAATCGAAATTAATAATAAAG
The DNA here is from genome assembly GCA_028023455.1 of Epiperipatus broadwayi. Classification (NCBI taxonomy): domain Eukaryota; kingdom Metazoa; phylum Onychophora; class Udeonychophora; order Euonychophora; family Peripatidae; genus Epiperipatus; species Epiperipatus broadwayi. The sequence goes on from JAQFVV010000002.1 coordinate 25,071,407, forward strand.
GGATAAAGATTATAATTCTAGAATATTTCTATTGTTAAGCTAAGATATCCGCCCGTTCTTATTATAGTACACCCACACTCATAGCTAATCATGAAAGTTAGATGCGTCTCTGAAGCTAAGATAATTCATTAAACTCTTTGACAATACAAGAAAGCATATTAATATAAAATGAGATGCATCCGAGTTATAGTTTACAAAATACAAAGATTTTATAATTTCTGAGCTAGCCGATTCATAAATATAAGACAAGTTTACTATAAATATATTATTTAATAACTTCGCGCATTTTGGCGAAGGCTAACATTTAACAGAGTTAAGAGGCTAGGTCGAAATTATTGAGGCATGAAATTAATTACATCAATAAATAAATAAATAAAGAAAAGGAAAGATCATACTCATTAAACATTACATGGTTACAGATTTTAAGTTTAGTGGCTTAAAAGGATTTACATTCAGAAAGTTAGACATAACAATATTACAAATTAAAGATGAGTTCTAGTTTGAATAAAGAGCATGAAAGTTCTTAGAAATTTTGGGTACCCGTTACCTTGGATTTAGGCAGAACGTACTCATTTCCGAAAGGTTCACTCGTTTCCGAAAGGTTCTCTCGTTCAGGAATGATAGCGCAGTAGTTTTCCATTAATAGTTTATTCAAATGATCATAATTGTAAGTGGCAGTTGATTAGGCAGTACTATACGGATTACAGCAAACGATTTAAGTCATTTTAAAGCAAGTAGGGAATCCAGTGCATCTCCCACTCAGAGAAGAATAGCTAACGCCTACTACTCAGGCATCGCAATGTTATACGTGAAAAACATATTTTTACTAAGAAGCAGATGGCAGATTAGACATTTAACATTAACTTAGCTCGACATTTGGAGACTCAAATTGATAGATAGTTCCCCTTTTTCCTTTAAACAAGACTTTATATAGCTTTTTTCTTTATCTCACGGATCCATCGCACATTGCATATTTGTTCGCCTCTCAGGTCCACTTTAAAATACTTGCAGGTAAAAAACAATGCATTAAGAGCACATGTTCCATTTGTCATTTCAATCCGAACATTTCACATTATTACGTATTTTACCTATGACATCATTATACTGCAGATGTTTTTTTAAAACTAATTAAAAGCTTTTAGGAACATTTCTCTCTTCTATTGTCTCTCTCCCTACCCATTATGACTTACAAGAATACTTAGTAGGGAATTTCTATGTTTAATACACTTAAAAATTTAAACTGTTAAAAACAACTTTTCTAGTAGATTTTATAATTTAAAATGCTATATAATTTTGACCTAAATAATAATGCAAAATATTAAATATTCTAAATTTAATAATTAATTTCAGTGTGCTAATATCTCATATTGGAGTGTGTGCATGAGGTATATTTAACAAGCTTTTTATACATATAACTAATACTATTATACACACATAGTCCAGTATTGACTAAGGTGAAACTAAGATTCGAATTAGAATCTTACAGTTTCACTGTCAATGGGCTAAGTATTTTGTTACGTAATCTTAGGATACATCGCCCTCTAAGTGGTCTGTTATGGCTCTAAACAATACTGTTGTAGTGTTAGCCGTAAGTTAGGCCGCTAAAACAGTATATTGATGTTGTGTTTTTATATTGGACTGTTTCCATCATCTAATATATGTGTTGAATGTCTTTAGAAAAGTTTAATTTTGGTTAAATATTCCAAATGCATTCAACTGTTAGTAATATCACAGCAAACAGGTTAGTATATGCACTAACTGTTAGTAATATCACAACAAACAGGTTAGTATATGCACAACATTTCGTTAGTATATGCACAACATTTCGTGAGGTATTTTTCTCCCGTTCTTCAGGTGTTGCTGGCCTGACCAGTGACAGTACTAGTATGGGATTCGAACCTGTGTCCTTAGATTCTTGATTATTGAATTTTAAGGTAACACTCTAACCAACTGAGCCATCCTGCCAACAACTTTATAATTTCATATACTTATCTATAGGTTCCTCTTATTTCTCTACTTTTTCCTCAAAAATTATTAATTTTCCATACATTATTATAGTCACACTAGTTCTTATGGATTTTTTTTCATTAGCAGCTTTTTAATTTTTTTTTTATCTTTTCTTCTTTATCTAATATTTTTTATTTTCCCAACTTCTGCTACCTTAAAATCTGTTTTCTCTCTTCTAATCATCAGTTTATGTTCTTGCAGGCGCTTTTGAATGGGACGGCTGGTCTCACCAATATATGTTCTTCCACATTCACATGGTATTTCATAGTTGCAGTTTTTTCTTTGCAGCATTTTAAGTTTAGGTTTTGTAGATGTTAGAATTCCTCGTAGTGTGGTATGGCTCTGGAAAGCTGTTCTGATGTTATACTGATTGCAGATTTTCCTTAATTTGTGTCTATTTAATGTTTTGTTATAACAGCTGATGGATAACCATTTTTCTTAAGGGTTTGTTCTATATAGATCTTTTCTTTTTTCAAATCACCAGTTTCTGAACAAACTTCTTTTGCTCTGTTCCACAGTGATAGTATAACTCCATGTTTTGTGTTTCTGGTGTGATTAGATGTGTAGGCTAGGTATTTTCCTGTATGTGTAGGTTTTCGGTAAACTGTAGTTTTGATTTTGCCATGAGGGAGTCTTGTCACAAGAACATCTAAGAATGCCAATTTTTTTCTTGTTCTGTTTATTGTGAATTTAATTGAAGGGGATATGTTGTTGATGTGTGTCCAGAAAGTTTGTAGAATCTTCACATGTGCCTTACAACAAATGTATCATCCAACATAGCAAAGCCAAACTTAGGTGATAAGGAGTAGTTTTTATGCTGTTTTCAAGTTTAAATTTGCCAGAGAGACAATGTGAGCCCATAGCCATCCTTATTTTTTGAAGAATTTTTTTATATTGAAAGTAGGTTGTTTTTATACAGAATGTTAATAGTTCCATATCAATAGAAGGGGTTCTTTTAAACTATTATTATCTTTTTTCCTTACAATAGCATCTACATAGTACAGAATAACTTTCACATCAAAGCTACCAGTAATCAGTTCTTCATTTTATGTCTATCAATTCTACATCTAGAACCCTAAAATGATTGCTGTATGCAAACGATTAGAACTTTAAAGAAATCTTGACTTGAAACCACAAAAAATACTCTATCCACCTAAGTTCTATGTGATGATTTATGATAAGCTTCAAACTTAGGAACACATCAATAAATATTCCCTTCAGTTAATCACAATAGAAAGAACAACAAAAACTTAGATTTTGTGACAAACCTAAAAACAAACTACTTTACAAACTACACATAAGAAAATACTAGCCTACACATCTAATCAACAGAAACACAAACAGGAATACTACAGTGAACAGACAAAGGTTTCAGAAACTATATGAAAAAAAATAAGAAAAATAGAAAAAGTTATCCATCGTTATTAAGAAAACATTAAATAGAACAAAAAGACATCAAGAGAAAAACAATGGACTGTAGTGTATCCATAATACCAAAAATAGAACAAATTAAGGAAAATCTGCAATCAGTAAAATATTAGAGCCATACGAGGAATTCTAACATCTACAACCTAAACTTTAAAGCAAAAAAAAAAATAAGAAAAAGAATTAAGAACATATATTGGGAGACAGCTGTCATTAGAACTTAAGAAATGATATTAAAAGAGAGAAAAAGTGTGCTAAGGTAGAGAACATGGAAATGACATTCGATTGGGAAAATCAAAAATTTAGAAAAGAAGAAAGACAAAGAAGAAATTTAAAGAACGCCATGACAATGCAAAAAACCCATAACACCTAGGTACCATACATAAGTATGGAACACTAACCAACTTTGCTCTGAGGAAAAGTGGAGAAATCAGAGGAACCTCATATAAGTATATGAAATTACTACATACTGTTTTGAGAATGGTCAGTTGGTTAGAGCGTTACCTTAAAATTCAATAATCAAGAATCTAAGGATCCAGGTTCGAATCCCATGTAGTACTGCCACTGTCAGGCAGAACACTTGATGAAGAGGAAAATATCTCTCCAAATGATATACTAACTGTTTGTGTGATATTACTAACAGTTGAATGATTTGGAATATTTAACTAAATTAATTTTTAAACATTCAAACACATATTAAATGATGAAAATAGTCCAATATAAAAATAAGCTAGAACACATTATCACAAACCTAGAAAAAATATATTGATGTTTGAAAAAATCAACTAGGACATTTTTATACTATTACCCTAAATCCTTAGTTTCTTAAAATTAATCTATTAAAACAAATCAATTTCCAATGATTTTATCTTTGTAATTATTTAGCTAGAAATAGATTTATAACATTATTTTAGAAACATACAACGTTATTTACTACCTGGCAAAAGGAAGAAGTAAAAGTAAGAGAATATTTTATAACTTAGGTAATGGTTAAAAGATTTTAGATAGAAGAACGTATAAATAGGGCGTTAGTCAAGTAGAGAGAGTACTTAAATTGTAGTATTAAACGAACATGTCACTCATTTATATGAAATGGATGCAGGGAAAAACCTTTTATCATGCTAATCCCCCTTCCCCAAAATTATTCTAATAAAATAAAAGGAAAAAATAGAAAATAGCTAAATAAAAGATGGTGAAAATATAGATTTGTTTCTTTTTTATATTCCTTATAACCTACTAGTGTGTAACACATATACTGATGTTTAATGAGAATTCCATTTATTTTTTAATCCATTCCCGATATTTTTTAACTACTAGAGATTTTTTTTCTTTTCGAAGAGTCTTTTTTATGAGGATGTTTAATGTTATGTAGTGTGTTAGTTGATTGTATAGTATCTGTTAGCAAAGCTATTACCTTAATATTTATTTAGGGAGTGTGTGAATTTTTAGGTGTGAAGGCATACTAATCACTTTTTTAGAGATGTGCAATGATATCTATTAGGTCATAATCGGCAATGAATGACCCTGACACTACTACAAAAACTGGGTAATTCAGCATTGTGCAACTCCATCGAGCCCTCAATCTAACTGATTCCAGAAATGGTGGTCAGTTGATATTTTTTTTCAATGATAAAGCATTTTACTTCTAAAAGGATCCACAAAATTATTGGGTATTACATCGTACTTAATTATATTATAGCTTCTTAAACTTAAGCCTATAAATATATATAGTGATGTTATGGTCTAATTAAACATAGTTCATAATTTATTAATTTCTATTGATGTGTCTTAATGATTCTAGGTATATTTATTTATAAAATACTATTTAATCATCCAAATAACCAAATAGTCTTTATTTCATACATTTCTATATACAATCAACTTATGATAATCTGGTCGGTTAGTTAACCGATAATTCTGTAAATCTTCCCAAATCAGTCAAGGTTGTGTTTCTCTTGTAATTCGGGCAAATTGTATAATTATACGCTACATAATTGCGCTAGATTATTTTATTGAGATATCATAACGCCACATCAAAAGTAGTAATATATAAACATATATAAATTCCCATGTTAAAGTGCAAATAAGCACAACACGATTTATTTGTAATATGAGGCTAATTATCTAATATAACTCAATGTAAAATTTCTGATTTTCCATTTATTATTAAATATAATATTAAAATAAAACACATGATCATTGCAAGTTCTTTATTTAATTGATTTAGTTAATCTTAAAAATATAATTATTAATATCATGAATAAGATCCTGCCTAGATTAAGATCCTGCCTAGATTAACTATATATATATACTTGTCTGTCTCACATGTACACATGCACTTGCCATGATTTTTCCCTGAGTCTCTTTGTTTCTCCATTGTGCGATGTCAGCAGGAAATAAATTAAATAATCTAATATCATCAGAGTCGCCGCTCATAAGTAATTAAATCTAGAAGCTGGGCATACAGGGCAGAGTTCATGAGTGTTCCTGACAAGTATCTCGCGCATGATTGGACTCTAGGTACTTGTGCTCAGATTTTAATACCGAGTTGTGTGATCATGCGAACTGACTGGTACAATACCCATCTATATAATTAATAAATAAATTTTATAGTGTGATGCTTGGAGGAGGGGGGCATATGTTTAAACATTGGAAATTAGAGAATTGAGCAGCAATCCATAGGCTTCTAACTCTCATATTCATACCACTTTAAATCACTCAGGAAGTTGTTGTAAGTCTTGTTTATTTTAATGTTAGTTGCTTAGAGAGGAAAAAAAAAAAAACTTTTAATGAATATCATGAAGAGAATACCATCAAACATTTAGATATAAAGAAAATCATTAAAAAAAAACCTTTTGTATGAGTGGTTAATATAAAAATTGTCCATATTATTATAGTTTTCTTAATAAAAAATATTTTTTTATTTAAGACCTCACCACAAATAGACTTGGCTTTTTCTTTTAAAGGCCTATAGTCATTTAGTAATGATCAATTAATGAGTGCCTATTTTTGAGATAAACGTAAAGATGACATTCTGACTTCAAAAAGTAAAAATTTAATTGGATGATAAGCTCTTGGTTGTTTATCTTATTTTTTAAAAAAAGGTAGAACAATAGTTTAAATAATTGAATTTGATATTTATCATGATTGTATATCGTTAAGAACTATTACTTATATTATAAATTTGTAATTGATAATTTATATATATTTAGCAAAAATATTTTTTTTAAAAAAGCTGATGTGTCACATACATAGCTTTATGTTATTTAATTAATTCTATTACTATAAAAACTAATCGTAGAATAAAATAGAAAAGGGAGCTATATAATGGTTTTTAAAATATATTGAGAATATAAATTAATTATTATACTCAATTTTTATTTCAAATTATAAAGTTAATAATGTTTGAATAAACAAATATGAATAATGAGGTTTCTAAAAAAAAATAAGAGTATTTAGTAAGGAAACTTTCAAAGAATTTATCTTAAACTATTCAAAAAAGTTTTACTTTTTCAAACATATTATTTATATTTGAAAACAAATTTATAAAGTATTCATTATTTTCAAGACAGTATTATTAGCTCAAATATTTTAATATAAATAAAATTAAATAATTTTGACATAAATTATTTTAAAGCAAGTAATGACTGAATTTAAAGGCTTAATGGAACTATTAGTACATTAGAAGAAAATTTTCAAAGAGACTTGCATATGTTTGAAAATAGACATTTCAAGAAAGTGACTTTAAATCTACTTACTGAAAGTTCACTGAAATAAGTTTATATGTTTTATTTAATTATGCAATGTCTATAAAATATAAACAAATATGAATGTTATAATATGCTTTGGAATATGAAGGTGCATAGATAATTTTCAAAGAAAAGTTGCATATGTTTGAAAGTAGACTTTTCAAGAAAGTTACTTTAAATCTACTTACTGAGAGTTTACTGAAATAAGTTTATATGTTATTTAATTATGCAATATAATATAAAACACATAAATATGATTGTTATTATAATAATAAGATTTGGAGTATGAAAATGGAAAAGATATATTTGCATCTTCTATTGATTATTCTGTTAATTCTGTGGACAACAACATTGACTGCTTTTTGAAAATAGTGAAGTGACTGATTTAAATTCAAATTTTTACCTAGATATTAATAAAGAGTTGAATATAAGGGTTAACGTTTTAAATAACACATTTCTAAGTTTTAACTACATTTAAGCAAAATTTATATATTTTTTCCTGATAATGTTAAAATTTCTTATAATAATGTCCCAGTTTCTCCATTAACTAGAGAGAATTCTAGTATTAATATATTCTCTTTTTTAAAAAATTACTTAATTATTTGAAAAGTGGTATAGCTTCAGGCAGAAGCTTCAGAATTGTCTCCATCTCAAATTATCTGTTGTTAGGTTATTTTATCCTAAGTTAACTTGCACTGAAAATGATTATAGTATTTAATTGTTCAAATGTGTAATGAATTCAAGGAACAAAACATTGCTAAATAGAAAAAGTCAGTATTTAATGTAATTTATTGTAAGGGTAAGAATAGTGCAGGGGTCCCCAACCCTATGCCCGCGGGCGCCATGGTGCCCGCGGACCGTTTTACATGTGCCCGCCGCTATCTGAACACGATAAAACATTATTTATCTGATACAAATAAATTTAATTTTTAAAATTTCTTATAAATTATTGTATTATATTGTAATCAAATTGTAGGGATAAAAATATAAACGTTAATTATATATTAAAATTGTATTTTTGAAATAAATATTTTTTTGTACATTATGTGTATTATTAACAATATCCAACTATAAATTTACATTGAAAAAATAAATGGTGCTCGCCACCTAGTTGAAAAAATAAGTGGTGCCCGCCACCTCGCCGGTATTATAGAATGTGCTCTTAAGTGCAAAAAGATTGGGGACCCCTGGTGCATGTCTAAATGTTCATAGGACTATGTGTAGAATTTGTATATATAGAAAACACAATTTTCTTTTAGCTTATGAAAAACAAAAAAGCAACCAAGTATGAAATAATTTTTGTTTTCCCCTTTTTACAGTTAAATAAAAAATTCTTCTTTAGTTTAATGCATGTTTTTAAATTAATTATGTTTTTCTTAATTATTAATGCTAATTTTATTTATTTTTATCCCTATTTCATTTACAATAAAATAATTGAATCATTTATAGTATTTTTAAATCTATACATCACTGTCTCATTTGTTTCTTGTCATCTACAGAGTAATTATTATAATTTTATCATGGAAATATTTTTATATATTTATTAAAAACTTTACTTATTCCTCTGAGTAATATATTTGTTATATGATTGATATTTGGTTTTATTTATATATATTCTTATAATGAAATCAAAAATGCACATACATTAAAATCTCTGAGTTTAATAATCTAGTCATAAAAATGCTTTTAAGGATTTTAATTATGGTCATTTAATCTGTTGTTCTTAATAAAAGATCAAACTCTTATTACTATAGTTTGATTTCACATTAGTTGAAATGAAATATATTATGGTAAAGAATAGTAAACATTAAAACAATGTCTATCATAAACATCTATTCAGCATTGGTTTAGCATACTTCGCTAGCTTTTTTCAAGAAATTGTCTACTGTAATCAAAGACATGTTTGCCTATTGTCTCTTTAAATGTACAACTTGTTTATCAAAGGAGCTGGCCAGTTCTTTTATAAATTAAAAATTTTGCTAAAATATTTTACAGACTTAAAATAAATAATAAAAGTCATATGCAACAGCTATATAAATATATATATATTAATTATAAATAAAAAGTATTTTTTGGCACTTGGTTTTTTGCCCTTTTCAAATGTTAAGCATCTGTTTTAATGTTAATTAGTTATCGCAGATAGAATGCTATCTAGTGTTCTATGATGGAAGTAAATAATATCAATTATAAAAAACAAAGCATGAATAAAATAAAATTATGATAAAGAGATTCAATAAAATTTCAAAGAATTGACTATATAACATAATAATATACAGAATAAATAAAACACTGCACAACTTTTATAATTTTCCATTCATTTTTTAATTGATCATTGATTAACTAAATTTTTGAAGTTTTATTAATATATGTACAATTATTTAAGTTATGCTTAATGTAATAATATTTCATATATTTGTCTTCTTTTTGCATCTTTAATGTAATTTAAAAGTTGTAATATTTTTTGTAGTATCTATTTTATGACCATAAGTTAACTAGTGAATGTATTAGATTTTATCATCTTCCCTATTAAATTGCATTGTTGTGTTCTTTGGCTCTTACCTTTAACTGTTTTTCTATTTGATTGTAGTAAATCATTGCAATGAACACAATTTTATATACAATTACTTTTTTTTTTTTTTGTATTTTATATAATTTCTTAATTTATAATTATCTATTAATTTATCCAGATTTTTACTATTTCACTGTCCAATATTTATATGTTTATCAATATATTTTTATTTTTTTATTAATGTATTATAAATTTAATATTATATTCATAATCTTTATATAATTTAATAAATTGATTCTTTTGAAAATTAGCGGCATTTTTTTATCTATTATATTCACCATTTCTATATTTAAAATTTTTAATGACTCATTTTTTGAATCCACACTTGTTGTGAATGTATAGGAATAATTTTTCTTCTTTATCATTATCTATTTGAATTTTTATATCTAAATATTTAATTTTATTTTCAAATTCTATTTTTGTAAGTTTAATATTATATAAACAGTTATTAAAATTATGTAAGTTTAATATTATATAAACAGTTATTAAAATTATTATACTCTTAGTATAATTAGAATATTATTTCAATAATTTAATTGATTACAAAATATTTTCATAATTCAATTTTGCTTGAGCAATTAACTTCAGTGGTGAGGGAAAAAAATATATAATTTGCCTCATTAGGACATTTACAAATATTATTTAATGCACAATATTTTGATTTTGAATCTTTTTAGTATATTTTTGTATTCCGCTTTATATTATTTTCTTTGACATAATTTAATATTCTATTATATTTCAAATCATTTCAAGTCTGAGTCTTGAGTAAAATTTAAGATGTTAATACCAGACTTCATTTAAAAAAAAAATAATAATCTATTGGCATAAGTGAAATTAATAAATGTTAACTTTATATATATATAACTCATGAGCTTAATACAGTCAACTTTAATTGTAATGAATTAATAAGAAAGAAAACATATACATAATCATATACCATCATCATTATTATTGTTTAAAATGAGTTTGTGAAGATATTTTCTTGCAAAAAATCATTGTAATCCTAAACAAATATAATTTATTTCAGTGTATCAACTTAAAAATATATACTAAGCAAGTCCATATTTTAAATAAAAGAAAATATTTTATATATATATTGTAACTTTTTATAAATAGTTAAAAATCGAAAGCAAGGCATTACTAGGAATGTATAGGATGAGATAGAGAGGGGGTAAGTTGAATTCAGACCATAAGGTTAGCATAAGCAACATGCTCTCTTTTAGCTATTTTGTATAAAAAGATATAATTGTATTAAAGAGAAAATAAATCAAAGTAGTTAAAATAAAATATTAAACTGAAAATTAATATTTAATATGGTTGTTTTCAAAAACTAATTCAAGTTTTTAAAAACAGTTTTGTTATTTGTTTTTTTTTTGAAAAGGTGAGTTGTTAAAAAAAAAAATTACTGTAATTAAAGATTAATTAATTAAAAAATGTAAGTTAATTTTGAAGGTAGACAGCTCTATAAAGAAAAAAAAATTTGAAAAGCATTTTTCAAAAAACAATAACAAGTTATAAATGGATTTTCTTAATTAATTTAGATTATAACATGCTTGTCCATCAGAGTGAGTACATGAACTTAGAGCAGATCATTATATAGTAATGGGAAGGTGGGCCAAATAACTTAATGTTTAACCACAATCTTCCATAATGAAGTCAAATATTGCAAGTTGTGTTTGTCTTTGGGAGAATAATACTCTCGGTAACATTTTTTTAAAAATCTGAAATGCCCAAATATACCAGTGGTCCATGCTCTCTTAGCATATGTGTCTAATTCTCTTTCATGTATTCATCTTTGCCCTAGTATGTAGTGCCATTAGAAGAAGAAATTTATTCTAGCCCTGAATGAAAAGAAAATGTATCGTTGCCCATTGTCGTTGAAGATATGTTTGTTTGTTTTTTGACCAGAGAATTATATAACAGTTACTGACTCCAAAATTTTACCATAGTGATAAAAGAAATATACCAATGTTGTTCATCTTAACTTAGAAACAAAGAAATGATATACTTTACCATCTGGAACCATCCTAAGGATAAAAGGAAGAGACTTTATCAATAACGAGCCGGAAATATTAATTGGCAACTTGAAACAGATCAACTTAACCAGTAAATAGGAACAAACTGTCCTAGGATTGCTTAAAAGCAAAAATATATTAAAAAAATATGAATTTCTGGCTATAAACAGTTATAAGCACTTACATTAATTGAGAAACTCTGTAATACTGTTTTGATATATATATAACATGTGATCGAATAGTAATAATTGCAATTATTACAATTAAATTGTATTATTTTTATATTTTACTTTGAAATTGATTATTATCTATAATATGCTTATCAATAAAACATTGATCAGTCTTGAAGGAGAGAATAAAATTAATAATAATGTCTAATTTAGTTTTAACATATTGAGAGATAAAAGATAAATAGAATTATTAAAAGCCATAATATTTGCTGCCTGCTTGATCTTACATTTGAATTTGCATATTTTGTCAAATTAATAATAGAGATGGTCGATACATTTAATATTTGTTAGTACTGCCTGAAATAAAATATTGTTGAGTTCAAAATTTTAGCCTGGATTTCTGGATATTCCTCAAAGATGTCATGATGTGGCATTTTAATGGACATTGGTTGATTGGACCAATCCAATAGAACAAAAAGAAAATGTGCAGTGAGTTTAGATTTTTTAATCAGCCTTCACCATTCATATGTAGTGATATAGATATAGTTATGGTAGGTACATGCATATGAAAGAGTAATAATGAATAGGAAATGCTATTGTCACTTGTCCAGCATATTAGCAATATATTCACAAAGTAATACAGCCCTTCAATATATTCACCAAAAGTTATTGTCAAATCCCATTACAATACATAAAGAAGAAAATAACTTGTAGTCTTATTTTTAAAACTGTTGTTAATTTAATTTTTTTTTTTTTTAATATGGTCTGTTATTATACAACAGAAAATTTATAGTGCCTTTTTTTTAAAAAAAAAATGTGTCAATTCATCCAATGTTTTAATTTTAAAATAAGATTACTTTTTAAATTATTCTCTTATTAAATAATTAAAAAATGATCCAAGAAGCTATTATTCTTTAACATAAAAGTTCTTTATCATACTGGAGTTATTTTTATTAAGTATTAAAAAATATAACTTTTAAAATATCATAATTTTTTATATTATTTTTTTATTTTAAAATAAAAATATTATCTATAGTAAAGTTTTTCAACCAGTGGTCTCCAAAAGGCTTATAAATTTGTTCATATTTATTACATTTTTTTATTTTTACAATCTTTTAAATTATGACTAATTTTATTAAATTTATTTTTAATTCAGTTCTAAGTTTGTTGGGTTTTTTTTTTTTGTTTGTTGGTTGTTTTATTCATAGAAAATAAACTAAAAAAACAAAAGGCAAGAAATACAAAAAAGTTTCTATTTCCTAATATCAATCATCTCAAAGTAAAAACACATTAATATAACGTTCCTGGGCTAGCGATTCTCTATTAATATAGCCTTTTTTTTTTTTTTTTTTGTTTACAAGGTTTACTTTCTTTCGTTTCTGAATTATTTTTCCCAAATAATATTTTTGACGATGGGATAATAATAGTTGTTTTTTATTTTTATTGACGAGGGTCTTTTTTGGTGTGTGTTCAAGTAGTAATTTGTGTTTGTTTTTTTTTTAAATAGTATTACTGTTTTTGTAAAATTGGATTGCCGAAATTTAAGAGAAAACGTTTTTTTTTTTGGGATGGATCTTTAAATAATAATTGACGTTACTTTGATAGGTTTCCATTTGATTGCCGACAACAATTAGTGGGAAGGGTGTTGTTGTGTACGATTAAATAATAATTTACGTTACTTTTATAGGTTTACATTTGATTGCCGACAACAATTAGTGGGAGAAGTGGGTTTTTTTTTTTTTCGTGTGTGTATGTTTAAATAAAAATTAAAACCGTTACTTTTATCGGTTTACATTTGATTGACAATCGATTTGACTTCCTTTCATTTATAAATGATGGTTTTGGTTCTACAAATAAATATTTTTTACAATGGGACAATAATAGTTGTTGTTTGTTTAATTTTTATTGACAAGAGGGTGTTTTTGGTGTAGGTTCAAATAGTAATTTGGGTTACGTTTAAATAATAAGTTACGGTTTTACTTTGATTGGTTTACATTTGATTGCCGACACTAATTATTGGGAGAAGGGGTGTTTTTTTTGTGTGTACGATTGTAGACAACAATTATTGGGAGAAGGGGTGGGTTAACTGTTTAAAGAATAGTAGTTTACGTTACTTTTAGTGATGGTGTACATTTGATTGCTGACAATAATTAGTGAGAGGGGTGGGTGTTTTGGGGTGATGATTAAATACTAATTTACCTTCCTTTTATTTTACATTTGATTGCCGACAACAATTATTGGGAGAAAGGGTTTGTTTTTTTGTGTATGTTTAAATCAAAATTGAAGTTACTTTTATCGGTTACATTTGATTGACAACCGATCCCCCCCCCCCCCCGTTTATAAATTATGGTTTTGGTTTCCACAAAACCTAATATTTTTTGACAATGGGACAATAATAGTTGTTGTTTCTTTCATTTTTATTGACAAGAGCGGGTCTTTTTCGGTGTATGTTCAAATAGTAATTTGGGTTATGTTTAAAAAATAATTGGTTTACCTTACTTTTACTACTTTACATTTGATTGCTGACAACAATTAGTGGGAGGGGTGTTTTTGTGAATGATTAAAGAATAATTGTACATTACTTTTATTTTTGACATTTGATTGCCGACAACAATTTTTGGGAGAAAGGGTTTTGCGTTTTATTTTTTGTTTGTGTGTATGTTTAAATCAAAAATTTAAGTGACTTTTATCGGTTACCATTTGATTGACGACCGATTTGACTTTCTTTTTTTTTTTCGTTGATAAATTATTTGAGTTTTCCCAAATAATATTCGGTTTGACAATGGGACAATAATTGTTGTTTCTTCAATTTTGATTGACAAGAGCGGGTCTTTTTCGGTGTATGTTCAAATAGTAATTTGGATTATGTTTAACTAATAATTTACGGTCTTACTTTGATTGGCTTACATTTGATTGCCAACAACAATTAGTGGGAGGGTCCCCCCCCTATACGATTAAAGAATAATTAATGAAGTTCCTTTGATTTGACCGTCTGGTTGCCGACAACAACAATTATTGGGAGAAGAAGTGTTTTTTGGGCTATGTTTAAATAAAAATTTTAGTTACTTTTTTTATTTGACATTTGATTGCCGACGACGACAATTATTGGGAGAAGAAGGGATGTACGTTTAAAATAAAAATTGAAGTTCTTCTTTTATTTTTGACATTTGACGAAGGCCATTTGGAATCCCTCAAACAAGCTTGCCTTTACGAAGTGAACATTTCCGTTGGCCACAACGAGACTTACAAATGAAAGTCGAAAGATGTTTTTGGACCTCAAATCTGCATATATTTGCTGCACAATCCAATCTTTTCCTTCAGCAGCAGGATGGTTTTTTTTTTTGCTGTAGAAATATTCCAGCGCCGGGTTCCATGTCTGGCAATTCCCATCTCTTTTCAAGTTTTTCTGTTGTTTGAATTAGCCATCTTGGTCTCGGAAAATTTCTCGCTAAAACGTGACTCAAAGCATGATCGTTTAAAAATTTTACGCTAACCCACCCTAATCGAGAATTTTGGAGGCTTATAGCTTTACGACGAACAATCACGACACTGTTTAAATTGTTAAAAGTAACAGTACATCAATTCGTATTAAAAAAAAAAAGGCCCCAATGAAAATTTAAATACTTTTGACATGATCAAATTAACACACCCTCGTACGATATTCTTACATCAAGTACATAACACAGCCTTACGATATAGTGCGTGACACAAACAACTACGACATTTTCCTCTGCTTTTAGCATCGGAAAAAACTACACCGTTAGTCGCTAAGCCGAGTTAACACTCTTTCTAGATTTTATCGTAGAAAGAAGACTTAACTCCAAGTTAACATTCTACCTTTTAGCGTAGAAACAAGACTTAACTCCGTGTTAATCTTTCTAGGATTTATTTTAGAAAGAATGCTTACAGGCTTGGGTGCGGCCGCGGAAACGGCATATTTCTAGAAATTTAGCTAGAAATAGCACCACCCGTGGCTGACACGAAGGATCAGATGAGAACCAAAATAACCAACAGTTGTTAATCATATGTACTGTGTAGTTTATCATAGCCAACCAATTGGAATTGCCCTGACACACAGAATTATTATATAATAGGTGTGTATTATAAATTAAAATATATTGAGACTTGATATTTATTTTTTTGATAAATTTTAGCCATTTAAAAATGAATAATAACAAGAAAACATCAAAAACTATTGCACATGTTTTCAAAAACCAAATATATGTACTCTAATACTAATGAAAATATTATTTATTCACAAAAAGGATTGCCTCAGGCAAAATGAAGATGTGCTGTTGTTCTTAATTCAATCCTGATTATTTAAAATTTGTTTTTTTTTTTTTTTTTGGCCTGAGTTGGAAGAAAATTTACCCATACCTCAATGCATTATTTGCAGAGAAATTTTATCCATTGAATGTATAAAGCCAGCAAAATTAATGGATCATTTACAGACCAAATATTCAAATCTACAAAGTAAGCCACTGGATTTTTTTGAACATAAAAGTGCTAAATTGAAAAAACAAAAATTATTTTTTTAAAAATTTCTTCTTAGTCGATAAGTTGTTTTAAGGATTGTTATATGCAAAAAGCAGTACTCTATTGTGGAAAAGATAACCATATTTAATAGTTGTGTATTCTGAAATCCTAAGTATGATTGCTGAATACAAAATGAAAACTTTGCCACTTTCTAACAATATTAATTAACACAGATTTAATGAATTAACGACCGATGTTAAAGATAAATTAATTCAAAAAGTAAGCAAATCATTGTCACAATTCAAATAAACAAATCAACAGATGTTACCAATAAAACTACTTTTATATTATTTTTGTTATATTGATTGTGAAATCAATAATGTAAAAGAATTTTTTTGTTGTGTTGAATTTCCTAATTACATCAAAAAGAACTTACTTAATTGGAAAAATTGTGTTGGCTTATATATGATGGAGTTGCAAGTATGACTGGAAAACATTCAGATGGTAATAAATATTATTTTAAATGTTAAAAGTTTATTGTTGATGTGTATTAATATAACAACATATGCAAAAAAAAAAAAGGGGGGGGTTCAATTAAAAAAATGCTTTTTATTATTTTAATAAATATTTTAAATAATTTTTTAATTGAAAAGATGGCTACCTTTCATCAAATGTAATAGTGAGATTTTTTTTAATTAGATAATTCAGTGGATACAATTTTTGTATGTGTGGTTTTTTTTAAAACAGTAATTATGACAACATTTAATAATATATTTTAAAAATGCAACAGGCAATAAATTATAGGATCAATAATGAGTAGTAACCATACCAGTAATATATTGAAAAGTTATAGAAAATTAAGAATATTAATTCAAAAATATATAGTTGTTTGTAAATAGATACGTGCATGATCATTTTCAACAACATCTCTGACTTATAGCCTCTCTTCACATCATGCCAGCACATTTCCTTATTTCATTTATCCATCTCATTTATGGTCTCTTTCTAAGTCTTTTACACTGTCTTGGAAGCATCTAATTCTTTCAATGATCCATTAATAAGAACTGGTAAACATAAAAACCTTTTCAAATACACAGACCTATTTTCTTTTAGTAATAAGTTATTTCTACCAAAAGCATTCCAAGCAAGTTTAATTTTATGATTAATTTCATCCATTATGTGTCCATCTGTAGTAATAATCTGACCAAGGTATTTGATCGAGTTAACTTCTAACTCTTCTTTTGAGAAAATCACTTGAACATTACTCTAGTCTTTTTAACATTTACCTTTAGTTCTATTTTCTTACTTTCATCTGATAACTTTGCAATATTTACTGAAACATTATTTGCAAAATCTAAATGACTTAAATAATCATCATTTACTTTTATTCCCTTAGCTTTCCATTTTAATCCACAAAATACTTCTTGCAAAACTGCTGTAAAAGGTTTTACAGATATAAAATCGCCCCTTCTCAATATTAATCTTCCTAGTATTATTATATAATCTCATTGTTGCTATTGCAGTTTTATATTCTTCAGAAAATTACAATATCATGGATCTATACCTTGATGATCCAGTGCTTTAATCATTAAAAAAATGCTTAAAGAATCAAATGCCTTTTTCGTAATCTACAAATCCAAAGCATAATAGCAACTCATATTTATTAGACTTTCCTATAACTTCTCTCAATACTTGGATACCATCCACTGTACTAAAACTACTTTTAAATTCAGTTTGTTTGTTTTTTTTGTTTTTTTGCTTGATTAAAATCTAAAGTTTGCTGTAGACGAGTTGTAATTATCTTGTAAAAATTTGTATAGAATTGATTAAAGATTGATAGGTCTGTAATTTCTAATTTATTCTTTATCGTCTTTCTTAAATATTAATAAATGCATTTTTCCAATCATTTGGTACATCTTTATCATTTAGTATATAATTTTGCCAAAAAACGTTCTCTTCATCTGCTTTTAAGATAATGATTATAATTCAGTCTTTACATGGAGCCTCTTCATTTAAAATACTGGGCAATTGAGAAGATATAGTAATTGTAGAATGTATTTTTCCTTGTTTTATATCGCTATATAATTTTTGATAGAACTCTTCTATACATTTCATGATGTCATTTTTCTTTTTAATAGTAGTTCCATCTTTTTTTTTCTACTTGCAGAAATAAGTTTCCTACCAATATCAAGATATTGTTTGATATACTCGTGAGACTTTATTCTCTTCTATAGTTTTCATAGCTAATTCACAATTGCATTTTTTTATATTATTATCAACTCTTTTTCGTACAATTATACAAAATTCTAGATTTTTGATTCTTCTTAATGTATCATTTTTACACATTTTCATATTCCTTTTCTTTATAATTTTTGTCTCAGTAGAAATTTTTCTGGTCAATTGCTTCTTTTTTGTATTAGCTATCTTTGTTGCAGTTTTTCAAAAGTATATCAGTTATCTTCCTATTGATTTTGTTCAAATTTCAGTCATGTCAAAATCTGTTAATATTTTAAAGATTAGAAATATCTGCTGTGAATGCTGCTTTTTTTAATAATTTTTGTCTCTAATGTTGCATTAACGTGTATTTTACATTTCATTAATCAGTGATCACTGTGTTGAATTCATTAAGAACATTCCATTATAATCTTGGAATATGTACTTTCTGTTAGTCAAAATATAATCCAATTTTGCTGTCTCTTCATTGAATACTTCCATGTTCATTTCCATTTAACATTTTTCTCAAAAAAAGAATTGTAATATAAAGGGTTTTTTTTTTCCTGACAACTGCATAAATTTGTGTCCTCACACACCATAACTAACTTTTACTACAGTACTTCTATCTTTCAATTGTTTATTATTTCTAGCATTAAAGTCTCCCATGTCACTTTAAGATGTCGTTTGGACTGATGGAAAACCTTTTGTATATCCATATTAAATCCTTTACTTTTTTATCACAGTGAGAACTAATTGGGAAATAATTCTAAAATATCTGCATTTGGTATCAATTTTAACCTTTCCACTCTGTCAGATACATCATCAATCTTCACATTATTATTCTTCCACATTTTATTTATAATGAATCTTAATCCACTTATATTTTCAATGTTTGTGCCTTTGTAGTACAGTACATGTCCACCTTTTAATTGTCTCTTCAAATTTTCTTCTAACTTCACAAAGTCCAATAATGTCCCATTTAATATTAGACAGTTTTTCTTCCAATTCTTGTAATCTTTCTTCACTTGAAAGTGATCTGCCGTTATAATATCTAAATAAAAAGTTGTCATGGGTCTGCAATCAGGAAATTCTTATTCTATGATAGATGCATATAATACACTATACATGTTCTTATATGTGTATCTTTCAATGTCTTCTCCTGTATTCAATGCACTTTAAAATTTGTAATAATCGAGCATATTTTGCCGATAGAGGGACCTTCCAAACCATGACACAAGATAGCGACTTATAAAGAAAACAGCAGCTGTCTTATCTTAAAAAATTTCCACTTATATAGGTGAATCTGAAGCATCTTGATTTGGAAGCATGAAGTATTTCTTTTCTCCACTGTTTAGGTCCACTATTTCCTTTACAAATTAACTTGCGCGAAATCTTGCGATTTACAGTGAGTTAATGTTACGATCTTAATGTTGGAAATTCTATAAACTATTGAAGAGTAGTAATTAATTTATTGAGCGCACAGAAAGCATATGTAAATGCTTTAATCATGCTGTAACCTGTATTCAGTGCGCTTTACAAATTTGTAATAATCAAGCATATTTTGCCAATAGAGGAACCTTCCAAACCACAACACAAGATAGCGACTTTTATAAAGATAAGAGTGGCCCTCTTATCTTTAACCTAAATTTCCACTTATATAGGTGATTCTGAAGCATCTTGATTTGGAAGCGTGAAGTAGTTCTTTTCTCCACTATTTAAGAATTTCCAACGTTAAGATCGTAACATTAACTCACTGTAAATTGCAAGATTTCGCGTAACTTAATTTGTAAATGAAATAGTGGACCTAAACAGTGGAGAAAAGAAATACTTCATGCTTCCAAATCAAGATGCTTCAGATTCGCCTATATAAGTGGAAATTTAGGTAAAAGATATCGCTCTTATCTTTATAAAAGTCGCTATCTTGTGTCGTGGTTTGGAAAATTCCCTCTATCGGCAAAATATGCTTGATTATTACGAATTTCAGAGCGCATTAAATACAGGTTAAAGCCTGATTAAAGTATTTACATATGCTTCTGTGCACTCAATAAATTAATTATTACTCTTCAATGTCTTAAACCAGCAAGCATCACATGATCACATCTCCAATACTAGCACATAATTGTTTATAAACAAAGCAAAGCAAAAACTCCATATAGTAGTGCCACCTGTGCTAAATAGAGTAATCAATGGACGCCAGAAGGCTTGTGCATAAAATCCCTATCTAATGCCTACTCATCCAATATCCCCAGACTAGTTTCTGGCTTGTGGCCTACTGACAATTATGTGCTAGTATTGGAGATGTGATCATGTGATGCTTGCTGGTTTAACACCCATCCTGCCTAATAGGGTAGTGGTAGCTATGGTTGTTAAAGAGCCAAAGACACCAAAATGTATGGGTGCTGAACTGAGTTCAGACCCATATGACTATATAAGCTATTGAGCTTAGATTGAAAATATTTTTTGTGTTTTCAATTTCATACTCATAGTTTTGTAGTTAAGTAGAGTTAAAAGGTGGTTGCTAGAGGGTTGCATTAGATCCTAAGATCTAGATGCAGTGCTCTCAGATCCAAAGATCCTCACTGACGAAGGCCACAAACCAGAAACTAGTCTGGAAATATTGGATGAGTAGGCATTAGATAGGGATTTTATGCACAAGCCTTCTGGCGTCCATTGATTACTCTGTTTAGCACAGGTGGCACTACTATATGGAGTTTTTGCTTTGCTTTGCTTCAATGTCTTCTCAGAAAGTTTTAAGAAAAAATAGCCATAGTGTGTATGTGTATATAGAAATTTAGGGGCTAATAGTAATTTAAATAACTCAATGCAGTGTTCAGGATTTTTATGTCTAATTATAAACTGCAATAACTTAAGATCCATCTATCATGAATCACAATGAACAGGTTTTTTTCATTATATGTAAACGTATTATTTAAAAAATAAAAAAAGCAATTTTTTGTTTTTTCCAGCAGATGATATGTAGCTTAATGCTAAAATGATTTTTGTCATTTATGTTACATTGTATGTATGGGTACATATCTGATTTTTTTTTTATAGAATTATTTTTAAACAGATTTCTGTGTTAATAGAAACTATTCTCATTTCTTATAACAGTGTTGACTGGATTTGTTTGCCTAGTGAATTTTTTTTAAGATATAATTTAATTTATAAACTTATAATAAAAAAATTGATAGATTTGAAATGATAAGAAATTAAATTTTTGTGTGTATTGTATATGAATGTTTTTAAATTTTAAAAAGTGAATTTACGTGCCTTTGTATTTTTGCTTTGTTAAACAATAATATTAAATATTGAAAATTTTAAGACTTATTTTTGTAAATGATTTTATTATAATGTTTTGGTTTTAATTTTTTTTTTTTTTTAGTACATGTCTCTTATGGCAGAACTTGGAGAAGGACCACCACCACCAATAAAAACTACTAATATTTTAACTCATTCTCATAATGTGGGAATCCAACAGTCTCAACCTTTACGAGCAATAATTGCACCGCCTCCAACTACTACAACAGTCACTACTGCAGTACTCCCACCGCCAATAATGGTAAGTATAATGTGCTTATAACTACATTGAATGAAGTAGCTGTGTAATGACTTTTAATTAATTTGTTCCAAACAGACATTTCATTTTTAAAAAATATTTTATTTTATAAAAACTATTTTGCATTTTGCCCCTCTTCATTCCTCTGTACACTATTGACATTAATGACACACACACCTTGAGAAACCACAATGGAAACAAACTAAAATCAATGGACACTATAAGTGACAGGGTGCTTACATTTCCATGACTTACTATTCGATAAATTCAGTGTCTTCTGCCACAAGCTATCTTGAATTTGTCATTTAATGCCCATTAAATTTAAAAATTTGCATTATAGCTTTGACATTTAGAAGAGAGATTTTAAGTTCTCATGTCTAATGAAATGCAAGCAGCTCCATGTTCAGACCTAAACTAAAATTAAAAGCAGTAAATTAAAAATATTTAATTCACATTTTAATAAACTGGAGAAAACGAAGTTTTTTTCAGTTTTGCAAAGTAAACAATTCTGTTTTCTATCAAATATCTAAAGTCCCAATTGTAAAATAATATATCATTTAGTGCAGACTCTTCAAGTGACTTTAATAATCATTCTTTTAAAATAAACAACCTCCTCCTCCCAAATGATTCTCCGCAAAAACTGTAAAGATATGGTTGACCTTTGAATTGGTTATTGCTACCTTCCAGATAAACTTTCGAAGATGATGCCTATTTAATATTAAAGCAAAAATAAGTAAACATTTTTTAATTCACTTTTATATCAACAATTTTTATTTTTTTAATTTATAATAAAAAGAAATACGATTTTTTTCTACTGTACTCAAATAAAAAGAAATGTAAAATTTACGTGTTTGTTGTATAAATTTTTTTCATTATCTAATCTTTAATAAATGTGTCAAACTTGGAAGTGAGAAAAAATCATTTAAACTGTTAAATTAAATATTTGTGTCAAACTTGGGAGAGAGAAAATTCATTTAAACTTTTTACTGTTAAATTAAATATTTTTTTACTGGTAATATATTAATAGTATTAATTATTTTGTCATGCAAAATTTGGTCTGTTTAGAATAATGGTTAATATATCCACTTACATATAATGTACACAACCTGAGATTCTAATCTGTGTAAGACTTTGAAACTTTTTCAAATATAAATTTAAAATGAATCAATGCCTGAACCAAAAGTATATCCACTTATATTAAGCCTATCAATTAATCTGTTTATTTGACATTTAACTAAGTTGCCTTGCCTTTTTGTGCAGTGAACTTTATTTTTTGAAAGATTTTATCATTTTGCCTAATTACAGTTCTTCGTTGTATTCTATCCTGTCAAATCTTCGCACTGAATGACAATTAACATTGCTCTTCTTTAGCAGTATCTTTGAAATAATCTTTATAGGCTAAATGAGCTCTGCCTCTCATGAAAAACTTCTTCAAATTTATTATGAAATATTTTTTAAGATAACTGATATCATTCATTCCCTTTGCATATAATGATGGGTCTTTGCATGATAAATTCATTAGCATCACATCCAGAAAAGTGAAGAATATATTGATTAATGTTTGATCTTATTGTATTTTAGGAATTTTATAGTTTTTTTAAATGACATTTATTAAATGCAACAAGACATTGGGGTTTGGGTAGTATCTCGGTATCTAAATTTATCTCTCTACTTAAAGAACTACCAAGGTATTTAAATTGATCTACATTCTCAAGCTAATAATCAACTGAAGTTATGTTTTTTGTTTGTTTTTTTCTAAACATTTACTGATAAAATAGTCATTATATATTGCATACAAAACATTGAGAATCTTTTGTAAATCATCTTTTTATTAACCAAGAACAATGATCTTCGGCATATTGTAAATCTAGAAGCTAAGATGAAAATGTTTTTGTTTTTAATCACTTCAAATTATTATATTGTATCTTGATGAATGCTTCATGAAGCTATTTATAAACTTGTATAAAAAAAGCCCTATTGAAAACCAATTTTCATTTTAAATACCTCAAATTTTCTGCCAGTTGTAGTAACAGTTCTTTTATCTTATTGTAGAAGTTCTATATTATCAAAATTCTTCAGTGAATAATCAGCAGATTTCAAACACTGTTGCATAACTTTTCAACTGACTAAAGTCAAATACCTTGAACAAGTCGGTAAAAGCAATGTAAATCATATTTTTATTTTTTTTTTTTTTTTTTTTTGCATTTTGTGGCAAGCAAAATCACATTGAGTCACTGGCAGCTATTCTGTATCCTCTTTATTTTTATAAATTGATACAGAATAGCTGTCAGTGACTCAATAAAAAAAAATTATAAATAAAAAAATATGATTAGTAAATGTTTAGGGAAAAAAAAAAAAACTTCAGTTGATTATTAGCTTGAGAATATAGATCAATTTAAATATCTTTGTAGTTCTTTAAGTAGAAAGATAAATTTAGATATCGAGATACTACACAAACTACAAAATTCCTAAAATACAATAAGATCAAACATCAATCAATATATTTGTTACTTTTCTGGATGTGATGCTACTGAATTTATCATGCAATGAACGATTCAGATATCTTGAAAAATATTTTATAATAAATTGAGAATTGTTGTGTAATTACAATATTGCATAAACACTCATTCCCATTGACATAGTTATTGCAAAGAGATTTCTAATGACATGAGAAGTTCAAGACTTATACATCTTATATTTTTTTTTTATTATTTTTTTTTAAAATAATTAATTTAATTATATTTTTTTGTTTTTTTTTATTTTGTTTTTAATTTTTTTTTTAAAAAAAAATAATTTTATAATAAAATCTCTTTATTTATATTATTTTTAAAAATTAAAATAATTTTAATTTTATATTTAATAAAAACAAAAAATAACCTCTCCCCTTTCATTTTTTTTTTTTAATATTTTTTAATGTTTAAATTTTTTAAAAAAAAAAAAAAAAAAACCTTCCTCTTCTCATCTTTTTTTTTATAATTTTATATTTTTAAAATTTTTTTTTTTTTTCCAAAAAATAAAAATTTTAAAAACGTTTTATTTTATTTTGAAAATGATAAACGAATGTTTTAGAGCATTTTTAAAAATATTTTTTGATGAAATACAAATAAAATACAAATTATTTTCATATAATATGTCAAAAATAAATATTATTTTACAAAAATAGTTACGATTTTAGCAAGAATTATTTATTTATTGCAAAGTCGGGAAAAAATCATAACGTGAAATTATGATTGCCGTTTCTTTTCATGTCAACCGTAACAAATATTTTTAAAATTAAAAATCAAAATTTATTTTTGAACAAACTTTCGTTTATTTTTATAGTGTGAGAAATTACTAATATACTTTTTAAAAACGAAACTAAAGTGAATATATTTAAAAAAACGGTCAATAACTTTTGAAAAATTGATACATTATTTTGTGCATCGGCTAATTAAAAGCTTTGAGTGATACCACCAGCAGCGAATGAACAATTGGACAGTTAAAGGGTTAAGTAACTGAAGATACTATGAACAGATATTGCCAGCAAGAGTCTTGTACAGATACTGCTCTTGGTTATTTGCAGTTAACCATATATCTGAGATCATTGCTTCCCACCACCACTAGTGGATTCTATCAGTAGTTTGAATTCAGTACATGACAGATATCTAGCTATTTGTAGATAAATGCATGGTAAAAACATGGAAGAAAAGTTTAAACTTTCACTACCAAGCATTTGATTAGCTTAACTAGTAGTTTTTCTTTACTGTCTTTTAAAGAGAAATGTTGGCTGTTTAAAAGCTATTTTCACTATACATGCATATAGTATTTTAATAAATATATATATTTGAAATAAAAAAGTTATTTTATAATTTTTCATAAAATTGTCATATGTAAACACATCAAGAAATTAATTTTTCGTTTTTTAATAGATCAGTCAATCAATGCATCCTTTGTGGAATGCTAATTTATCTCAGTCTAAACCACCAACTATGGTGAATCTTAATCAACAGACACATCACCCACCAACTATTCTTCCACCATTACCTGCTGCAATAATTCCACCTCCATGGTCCCAATCTCAATTGACTCCTACTGTAAGTGTCGCAGTAACACTACCTCCTGTTACAACAGTTTCTGGTAAGTGTTTTTTTATTTGATTGTTTTGCTTAATAATTTTTTTTGTGTATGTTACTTCTGCGGTCTTTTTTTTTTTTAATCTTTATCATTTACAAATCAAAAGCAGAGTAGCAATATGTGTATGTGGGTCTATATCTGTATTGTCTCTAGCAGGGATGGTGAACCTATGACATGCGTGCCAGAGATGGCACGCGCGAACTATTTACATATACTAATTTTCTATGCTTTAAATTATTCAATATTTTCTTTGTTGCTAAAATCTGTACTAATAAAAATTTATTGTAAACCAAAATAAAATAAATAAATATAATATTATACTAGAATTCAATTCACAATTGAATTCTGATTAGAAGCAATAAATCACAAAATTAGGGAGAAAAAAATTATTATACATATATAAGTGGGGATGATATTTTAAGTCAACCTGTCAAATGATTCCGATATTACTCTTTGAAGTAATTTTTTTCAAAGTAAAGTAAAAGTAATAAAATTATTTTCTGTCCTAATCTTTTTTTACTTAAACGTGTTGACACCATTCATTTTTTTAACATAATCAAAATCGTGAACAAAGGAACGAAATGCGTAATCAATACTATCAAACGACATCTTTTTTTTTTTTTTTTGCTTGAAGTTTTGTTGTAAAAGTGTAATGTAAAGGTAATAATATATTTTAATATATAATAAATCTTAGATTTATAAAATTATTAAAGCTCATTTAAATTTACTTTTAATTAATATGATGAGTGAAAATTATAAAAAAATTGTTAAGCAGTAGAAAATTTCGAAATTGGTGGACTGATGAGTATGGAATGACTAACAAAGGCACCAAGGTAATATGTGTTTGATGCTTCCAGAAATTGTATTGAGAACATCATCGGTAAAGCGGCATTACGAGACCAATCATAAATCGCTCTGCGAAAAAAGTAAAGATGAACAAAAAGAACATATTGCCCAAGCATTTCAAAATATAAATATTCAATCAACGTCTTACTGAAATTTATCAAAAATCATTCAAATATAACTGCTATTAGTTTTTTTTTTTTTTTTAAATGTAATTGCTAAATATGGGAAACCTTTTAATGATGGAGAATATATGAAAGAAGCTTGGATGAAATGTTCATCAGTTCTTTTTGAAGATTTTGAAAACAAGGCAAAAATTATTCAAAGCATAAAAGATTTATCATTGGCTAGAAATATAGTTAAAGAAAGTCTTGCAAATAGCTAACAAAATAACTTACCAACAGAAACGAGATATAAAATCTAGTTTAATTTCTTTCTGCATTGATGAAAGTACAGACATAAATGGATCAGCCAGCTGGCTATCTTTATTCCCTATTGTGTTGGAAATAATATCAAAGAATTGATCTGTTTAAGCTCATTAGTAACAACAACAAAAGGAATAGATATTTGCAATGAAGTTTCAAACATAGTCGCTGAAAAAGAAATAGATGTTGCCAACATTGTATCAGTAACTTCAGAGGATGCTCAAAGTATGACTGGAAAAGAAAATGGTTTCTCAGTTTATTTACTCAACCATATTGGACTTTCAATTTTGGGTTTTCATTGCATTATACATCAGCAAGTTTTATGCACAAGATCAATCTTAAGCCACTGGATGATGTTATGAACTGTTGAGACTAAGTTAGCCAATTTATTTTATAAATTTATTGAGTGAGGTGAACTCAGCATACAATGTTTTACTTATGTACTACAATGTCTGATGGTTAAGTTGAAAAATTTTTCAAAGATTCATTAAGTGTTTAGTTGAAATTAGACTGTTTTTATGATGAGAAAATCATTGAAAAATATAATGAATTAATAGATGTTGAATGGCTTTTGAAATTAATGTTTTTTATTGATATGTGTTCAAATCTAAATGAAACTGCAAGATTATAATAAGACAATTGTTGTCACGTTTGATTTGATCGAAGCATTAGAAGTTAAATTCAAATATTCAACTGTGATGTTATTTCTTACACCAAATATTTTCAAAATCTAAAAAAGTTCTTGAATGATTTAGAATCTCACAAGAAGCCAGATTATGTAAAGTTGATGCAAGACTTTTGTGCTGTAATTCAATTGATAATTGATGAATTTTCTTTAAGGTTTACACAATTCAGACAATTTTCAAAAACATCAAAATTTATTTTATACCCAGACACAATATCAATGGAGTCTCAAGTTAGACAATTTTGAATGGCTTAATTTGGAAAGTATGGAAATGCAATCAGTCAATTTTCAATCCAGTTCTATATAGAAAAAGAAATTTGTTGATTTGAGGAATGAATTAGAAACAATGGAAAATAATTGATTATTGGACATATGTAAAAAAAATGCTGAAGAGGAACTTTTGACTGCCTGGAATGCTATTCCTGAAACATTGGATTGTTTAAAAAAATTAGCAACCGCTATATTATCAATTTTCTCCTCTACATATGCATGTGAATCATTGTTTTCAGAAATGAATTTAATTAAAGATAGTTCGAGAAATA
Source organism: Epiperipatus broadwayi (assembly GCA_028023455.1). NCBI lineage: Eukaryota > Metazoa > Onychophora > Udeonychophora > Euonychophora > Peripatidae > Epiperipatus > Epiperipatus broadwayi. Next base: position 25,100,196 of record JAQFVV010000002.1, read on the forward strand.
GAATGACAGATGAATCTAGTTGGATATATAGAAAGACAAGTAAAGAAGAGAGTGGAACCACTCTTTTCTTGTTAAATTCTCTGTCTCAGTATTTGCGATCTGATTGGCTAAGCGCTTGAGAGGTTTGCTCTCTCTCAGTTTAATTTCAATACCATCTGCGCTTTGTAAAAATAAATATTATTTACATTATTAAAATTGCTAAAATGTGAATCAGATATAAAACATTTGGCATCCACTGTACAACAGCAAAAATCTTATTAAATATTGTCTATTTATGTTGATTTTATGTTTATTTCCAAAATTTTGTTTTAATTACTATTAATTTTTTACTATTACATTTTATTGTTCACTTTTATTAAGCTTTTTTAGAATTTTTATTTAATTATTATTGTTATTATTTTGTTTTATAAACTTTAAAAAAACTGTAAAAATTAAGTTATTTATATTTTGATTTAATAATTGTATGGCACGCCAATCATTCAATAAATACTTTTTGTAAATTTTTGACACATACATGTAAAAAGGTTCGCCACCCCTGGTCTATAGCTTATGCTGATGTGGCAAAAAGTTTATATTATGTGATCTATCATCTTTTTTTTTTTTTTTACTATCTTAAAGAGTTCTTTATAAATTTATTGGTTTGTAAAATGTCATTTCTTAAATAGTCCAAGCTTGGTGATGTAATAAGTTAATAATATATAGTTTAATTTGGTTATCCATTTTCCCATACTAATCATTTTGTTGGATTAAGACAGAATTGGGGAAATTTTTTTAGCTAAGTGTCATTTGGATATTTATAATCTCATTCGTGGGCCACATAAAATTATCGACTTAAAAATTAGCCTACTATATTTCATTGAAAATTTAATTAGTTTATCTCTAATGTACATCTTCATTTTAAACAAGGCAAAACTCCATGATGCAGTAGTGCCACCCTGTGCCAACCAGAGTAATCAATGGATGCCAGAAGGCTTATGCATAAAATCCCTATCTAGGATCTACTCATCCTATATCCCAGACTAGTTTCTGGCTTGTGGCCTTCGTCAGTGAGGAGCCTTGGATCTGAGAGCACTGCACCTAGATCTTAGGATCTAATGCAACCCTCCAGCAGCCACCTTTTATCTCTACTTAACTACAAAACTATGAGAATGAGATTGAAAACACAATATTTTCAATCTAAGCTCAATAGCTTATATAATCATATGGGTCGGAATTTAGTTCAGTATCCAACCATAGCCACCACTATCCTATTAGGCAGGATTGGTGTTAAACCACTAAATATCTCATGATCACTCCAAGACTCCTCACTGACGAAGGCCACAAGCCGAAACTAGTCTGGGGATATTGAATGAGTAGGCACTAGATAGGGATTTTATGCACAAGCCTTCTGGCATCCATTGATTACTGTGGTTGGCACAGGGTGGCACTACTGTATGGTGAGTTTTGCCTTGTTTAATAACAATTATGTGCTAGTATAAGAGATAGTGATCATGTGATCTTCATTTTTGTGAAGAAGAAAAAAATTTGCAAGCAAATTGCTTTCACTATAGTCTCTCTCTGTTGAATGTGTAATACATTTGTATTAACTTGACGAAAAAAGTTAGTTGCGTCTCGTATCACATCTTCATTGAAATCTTGCAGTTATAAAAACTGCTTCATTATCCAAATAAATAATTATCAAATTAGTTGATGTATTGGTTAAGCCTTACATTTTATTTCAAGTTATAATAGAATTTCATAATTAAATTAGTTGTTTTGAAATGAGCTTTGTCTTATAGGAATCTTCATTACCAGCTTCATTTCTACAGTTAATAGAATTGATTTTTTTTTTTTTTTCCACTAATGAAAGTTTTTTATTATTGTTTTTGATTAGTGAAAAAATATGAACTCCAGACTTAGATCTCTCCAAATTCAATCCATCTTGTCTGATCTTTAGTCTCTTCTCCGCATCCCTCCAGCATGGGGAAAAAAATTTTTTTTTTTTTTGGGTAGTGAAAAAACCTGATAAAAATTTCAGGAGAGATTCACAGTTTTCTTTTAAGAAATTTAATGATAATTATACACTATCCAATCCTGACATTTTGATTGCAACTAGATGGTGATTCTTACTTACATTAAAACATTTTTCTTATTGAAATATAAATATTTATATTGTGTGTGTGTTAATATAAATAGAAAAAGATTCAGAATGACATTTTGATATTTTTTGTGGGAATATGATGTTTTTAGTTATTATAAATTAAAAACACTAAGAATTTAAATTTTATATATGAACATACTTTACTTTTTTTCTCCCCCCCCCCACAGCTGTGCCTCCGCCTACTATTCTAACCCAGCCACCTCCGCCGCCGCCACCTAATGGACAGACAGCTATCACTACAGCATTACCTTGGCCAGCTTTAGCAGGTAAGCATCTTTTCTTTTTCTATGTATGATATTTTTTTCACTATAAACTATGCTGATAGGGAGATACTGCTTAGTTCATTCCACCTTGTCGTGCTTTATTAAACCATTGTTTTGAAAACTTTTTAGTGTTTTGTTTATAGAAAACTTAGTTACTATTTTGGTTATTTATATTTATTCCAGCTAATTTTAAAAAATTTATAGAAAGATTAAATTATAAAAAATATCATATATAAACTTTTTTTCTAAATAATAACAAATCAAAAATAATATTCTTTCATTAAAAACAAAAACAAATTTGTAATTAATTACTATAAAATCAGAACCTTTTCTTAAATATTTAACATTAAATTAAAGTGATTAAATTAAGTAAAAAGTATTTCAAAATGTTATTAAAACGTTATGATTATTCAATGAAATTGTATCTTGCCCTCTACACATTAACTGTTAGTGTACTTTTTATTTTTTTATGATCAGGTGAATAAGGTCTATCTTACTAAAAAAACAAGTCATTAAAGATTGTGTAATAGAGAAACTTCAAGCTTACTGGGGCTTTTTAATCCAATTTACATCAGGACTAAGATTTTATAGTAAAATCATTGGAGTTTGCTAATACTCTTTAATCAGTTTTTCTTTACAATGAATCATCCAAATAAAACAGCACTAAAAAAGAAAAATGCCTAGAGTAATTGGAGTCATCTGAATATTCCCCAGAATCAAATTCAAAAAGTTTTGTGCAGCTTGAACTCTTATATATTTTGTGCTAGTGCCATAATGTTAATCACATTTAATTTGGCATGTGGATAGGTTAAATCAAGGAATAGACCTAATATATGTATAATCTGATATGATGTTTCCAACTATTACACTACATTGGCTTTAATAATAAAAAATGATTACATTATCTTTTTGCTGGCACTTTTCTGGAACAAAAAAATGTGTATTGAAATTTTATAATAGACAACAAAACTATCATAGATTCCAACATCCCAAGAAATAAAATATATATATGTATATATTTTAAATATTAATAATAGATTGGGTTGTTGCTCAGATGTTTATATAAAGTTTGAGCACCAGAAATGGTAAATTGTGTCACAATTTATGGTAATTGAGCTCTGGAATCTGCCATTGCACACTGCTACACTAAACCATGCGTTGATTTTTGGTGCCCGTATGAGTGGCACGACTTATTCATAAAATTTTTATCATGATTGAAAATATTTTTAATAGTTGTTTTCTCCTGTAAATTTTGAAGTGACGATATTATAAATTTTGATATTACTATGAAAAGCATCTTATATTGTTATCATTCATTGTAGATATTAGTAGTAAATTATTTAAAAAAACTAATCGAAGATAGATATAAAAATGAAGTTTCATTATAGATTTCATACAAAGATAAAAGATTATTAAAAAAATTACTCTATCTTTTAGTTATAAGCCATAAGGATTTTATGTATTTAAACTAAATGAAATTAAGACTTAACTAAAGTGGAAATTAATATTTTTTGTATATATAACGGGTTACATATGAATTTTATTTTTGAATAATTTTTGTTTTACATTATTAGCAGACGTTCGTAAACAGATATAACTATTCTAACTTCTGAAGATGTCAAATTATAGATAGAAAGACATAAAAAATAAAAGATTAAAGATAAATTTTGCAGTAACTATATGTATCAATTCATCAATACAAATTATTGTGACTTTCTCTTCATATATTTTACATACGCTTTTAGTTCACTTTACTCCAGAACTACTGTAAGCATAGATAATCAATGGGTACGAGATGATGGTACTATTATATTTATATCTTCACACTATTTTCTGGTTTATGACATTTATCGGTGGAGATTTTGATTATAATGCATCTCACTTCAAACAGTCAACTTTTGTTTTTTTTTATACTATTAGCTTGAGATTCATAAATCCCCTAAGGTTTTGTGTGAATAGTTATAAAGATTCACTCTAGGTTAGTAAATTATTTGTATAATAGTCAAACGATGTAGTTTTTGACTATAGAAAGACCTCTCGAACCGTAACACAAGATAGAGACTTTATAAAGATAAGACAGCCGGCCGTCTTAGCTTTAACCTAAATTCTTATTTATATAGGCCAATCTGAAGCATCTTGATTGGGAATTTGAAGAGGTTACTTTCTTTGCATTTAAGGCCGTCTTAGCTTTAACCTAAATTCTTATTTATATAGGCCAATCTGAAGCATCTTGATTGGGAATTTGAAGAGGTTACTTTCTTTGCATTTAAATCCACTATTTCCTTTTATAAATAAACTTATGCGAAATCTTTCGATTTATAGCAAGTTAATATTAAGTTGTTTTTAATGAAAATATAGAAAATAATGCCTGTGCACTCAAAAAATAATTAGAACGTTACATTAGTTTCTATATTTCCATTAAAAAGATCTTAATATTAACTCGCTGTAAATCATAAGATTTCGCATAAGTTAATAATAATCTCTTCACATTCTCAAATCAACGTGCTTCAGATTGGCCTATATAAATAAGAATTTAGATTAAAGATAAGACTTTCGTTCTTTATAAAATCTCTATATTCTGTTGAGGTTTGAAATGGCCGTCTGTAGTCAAAAACTATATTGTTTGGCTAATATGCAAATGTTTAAAGTGCATGTGGAAAAAGATTAACGCCTTTCTCTTTCCAATTATATACTGCCTGTGTGCTCGATAAATAATTACAACATTACGCTAATAAACTATATTTTGATTTCAATTTCTGTTTCTTTTAGCTGCCTTTAACTTTTTGTTTAGAATAATAGAAACGAAATATTGGGTATCTACTTGATGCAAGGTGTATTAGATCCAGAGTTCTTACTGGAAATATGAATATAGTAATATCATCTAGTCTTCATTGATTATTCTAACATATATTTCTGATCAGTTTTGCAACTGTCCCAGCTTATGAATCGGTTGTTATTAAATGTGCATTTGTTATCAGAGCAATATTTTTTTTCTATTTGTTTGGTTTTTTTTTCTATTGTCACAATGTTTTAATATTCTTTTGCATTAAAAAAAAAACTCAAAATTGGCAAAAAAAAAAAAAAATTTAAGACTGACTTTCTATTAATTAGCATATCAGAGAAAACAATTTTATTTATTAGCTTCATAAATTGAAGAATCTTTTACTAATGACAAATGACATGAAGTTTCTGTGATAATATCCTATATGAATTGCAGCAAATTGTGTGCATGTAAATTTCAATTACCTGTGTGTGTGGGTGGGTTGTGGTTTGTTTTTTTTTCCAAATTGTATTGTTACTTAATGATAATTATCTGATATTATATGTATATACTATGTATGCTAAAAAAAAATTTTTCTTTTAAGGTGTGCCTCCTCCTCCTCATGCCAGTATTTTACCACCTTGGCAAGCTGCAGCGCCACCACCTGCTGCTGTACCACCTCCTTGGCAAACTCAGTCTTTCTTGGGTGTTCCTCCTCCGATTCCTTCATTACCTACACCTCCACCCCCACCTCCATCATTACCAGGATTACCGCATTTCGGCCAGCCTCCGCCACCAGCACCAAGTATGGATCTTAATGCTCTTAATGCTGCTGCGCTGTTAGCAGCGCCACCACCTCCACCCCCTAGTTAATTTTTATGTGTGTATGTATGTATGCATGTGTATATCTATCTATTTATATACACACACACACATACATACATACACACGTTAATAAGCAGATATGTCTCTGTCAAGTGCATTGTTTCTCAATTGGTTCATGTAGAATTTAAATTATTAAGGCTCCCAACTTTCAATTCATAGTCTAAACGATAATTGGATAAAGTATTGAATTAAACTTATTAGAAATTTCAAATTTTTTCCCCCTCCTATTCTATAGGAAATACTTGAAAAATTATCTTATTATGTTGGGAATCATAATGAAGAATATAATAATGCCTTTATGGGAGAAATATCTATTTTTATACTTTAAAATACTTTTCGAATACAGATTGTATAGTCAAAATATTAATATTCATTATTAATTATATGCATAAATTAAACTATGAGGGTTTATTTTATAACATGGTAGTATTTTTCTATGAGTAAAAAAGGTTTATTCTGTGGTGGTTTTAAATATTGGCTAAAAGAGTATACTGTTGATTGACTTAGATTTGGATGTGGAAAAATTTGTAGCAACGGTTGTTAAGATCATTCCATATTTATATATTTGAAAGCTTGTTTAATATTGCTGTTTAGAAATAAAATTTAGAATTTATACTTTTTTTTCTTTATGACAAATTCCAACTTGTGAGCCCAGTTTATTTGTTTGTGATTTTTTTTAAAAATAAAATATTTTGTTATCCCCAATGACTGTAAAATATTTTGTAAATGTTTTTACATTTTGAGTAGTTTTCTTTTTAAGAAAATTATAATTTTACTAACTTTGACTGAATTATGCATGTGAAAATGTTTGATGAAATTTACATATAATAAAAAAACAGAAATATTTATAATTGATGAATAATTTTATTTTATTTTTAATTAGGGGCAGGAGCTGTCCCTTAAAAATCTTTAATTCACTCTTTATGAATATTTGAAGAAAAAAAAATTCACATTTTAAGAATAAAATTGTTTTTTAATAATTATATGTAGATTGATGAATAATTCTTTCGTAAATAAAAAGAATTATGTTTAAAAATTATTGAAATAGATGATACAATATATATGGAAGCAGTTAATTATAAAAGCATAGAATATTTTCTATTATTTTTGAAATGTAAATAAATATATTTATTGTGAAAAATTATTAGAAAGGAGGGATAATAGATAACATTTAAGAGAATCTTGTTTGCAGTAAACATTTTCATATGTGCGATTATGTGAATATTTATAAAATACTTTTACTGTGTTTATGCGTTTTAACTTCAAGGCAATAAATGTTATTGTGTTTATATATGTATACATACAGTATTTTAGTATGTGTATGTATTAAAAAAGGAATCGGGCAATCATTTCTATATCTTAATAGTTGTAAAAAACTCAGGCTATAATTCTATTATATTTCACTAGGCATAATTTGGGACAAAATTGTTCATATAAAGTAAGTTCACGTTTTGAAAAAATAGCTTAATAAACAACATTAATAAAAATCATACAGTAAATTTTGTGATTTTACTATTAACATTTTCAACTGAAAAAAATGTAAAGTATAGTAGTAGTCTTATATACAAATTATTTTGCTTTTTTTTTTTTTTTAGGTATTGTAAATAAATTTTATTACTATATTAAGTGAAAAACAATTAAACCCACCATAAAAATTTTAAAAACAAATAAAACAACACCAAAATCCACAAACTAACTATAAAAAAACATTTTTATAGAAAAAAACCTATTTTAATTTATAACACCTTTCCCACTACCACTCTGAAGATATTTTAAAACCATTATCTTTCTCACATATTATTTTTACAAAAGAAAAAAACAACAATATTAATCAACAAAATAAAAATTCAGATTTATACAAAACACCCGAACAACCTTTTCAAAACTATCACTTAAATTTAAAATTTTATTTTTAAAAAGTATTTAAAATTTAACACTAAGAACAAACAATTTTTTCTTTACAAATGTTTTTAAAACTATTCACAACCCAATATTTCAATTTTTATAGGCTTACATTAACCACCCTTTATTTCTATTTTTTAAATTTTATTGTAATTACTTTGTTTTTGTTTTTTTGTAGAACAAGTGCATGATTAAAAAAAAATTGTGTTTAACATTTTAAGGATTATAAATCCATAGCATGATGTTATGCAGAATATATTTCAATTTAAAATATAATAACTAACAGTTATAGACTAGAATAATATTATTATTTACAAGTTGCATTGTCTTGTTTGTTTTTGCCTTTTACCATATATTAGCTTTTAACAATGAATGTTTATGTTTGTTTTTTTTTTTAATACAAGTATGCTATTATAATAATGTCATGTTATGTTTCATATATTTCTGTATTATCCTTTTATTTAAATTGTTTTCCTTATACTTGTAAAATAATGATGGAATTCAAGGAGTTGGAACTTTGTTCTTGTATATGAGGTAGTTTAATTTGAGTGAATTTATAATAGTTGATGAGAAGAGCAAATTTTATAATTAGTAACCAACTTTTTTCAATTTTTTTTTTTTTTTAAAATCTTTATTCAGATTGTACAATCTGAATTGATCTTGTTTCTATTTATCAATAATGAATGATTAATCAAATTTTTACTCCCAAAATATTTTTCATGAAAACTAATTAAATAAAACTTAACATATATGGTAGTGTTTGCTATTGACTATATTAATCAATTGGAGAAAACCTGTTGGAGTTCAACATAGATTTACTCAAATAAATCTTTACAAAAATAATTAGTATTAGTTAAAATGAGAGAATATCAAAATTTTCTTTTTAATATTAACACACATTCAATAGAATTTTGTCTTTTTTACTATCAAGTTTGCTTCATTTTATTTATCTAGTTCAATATGCATAGATTTTAAAAAATGTTTGTTTTATAATGTTCATTTTAATCAAACTTTTAAATAGTTTAATTGAATATCTGTTTGATAGGCTTAAAAATAAGTCAATTTCATTGGATTGGTATATATGTCTACATCCATTTTCCAATCTTTTTATTGAATATTTTTATATTCAATACACACAAACTAAATCTTTGAATAAGAGGAGACAACTCCCAAAACAAATATTTTTGATTATTCTTTACCAATTTAATCACTTAATATAATAATAAATAACTAATTTTGAAATTTCATCTCTGTAAAAGAAAAATATTTATTTTGAGTAAATAATGTATGAAAATGGTTAAAATAAAAGCCCAGGGTCATTCTAGAATAATTTTTCAGAGCATATTATGCCAATATTCATATAATGAAACTTTGTATTTGTGTTATTAATATTGCACATTTATTTTGTGTGATTATGGTTTGAGCTTTTGTTCATCTTAGGGTGGTTGCTTCAAATTACAAATTTTATAGTATTTGTAATTCAGTAATACTTCAGCATACTCTTCCATAAAGTTGTATGTGTGGTTTGCACATTTAATGCTTAATTAATCAGCATTAAATCATTGCTGCAAGTTGAAATGTATAGCTGTATTATTTTCTTTTATTTTTTACAACGAGAATGAAAAAAGGGAATCTGTAGTTGAAATATATCGCTGTATTATTTTCTTTCATTTTTTTACATCAGAATGAAAAAAAGGGAATCCATACCAGTCATGAATGATCTTTTTGTTTTTTTTTTTAATATTAATACAATAACTTGTAATGATTTTATTGTTTATGTAAATTTTTATCTTATAAATGGTTATTATTATTTTTTTCAATGTGTCTGTTAATACACGTTAGTATATATATATATGCACACATTTAATAAAAAAAATATATACTATATATTTTACATTCGGTGATTGTTAAAACACAATAGTTTGATATGGAAGCCTGTTTAAAATATTGCTGTAACTACTAAAAATATACCGAGAACAAATTTTAATATATAATAAAATATATACATAACTGCAGTATATGTGACATTATGCCATGATCAGATTTGTCATATATTACCATCATTTATCACCATTATTTACATAATTCAGAATTGTTGCTACCCTGATGCTTTATTTTATTTAAATTCTGCTAATAAAGCAAACTATTATATAAATATATATACAAAAATTTTCATTTATTCATGTTTTTATGACATTATACAAGTAACGTTTATGTTTAAATGGGCCCTGCTTTTAGCAATTTAAGTATTTTTTTTTTTATGCAATTTCATATACATATTAAAAAGCAACATTTATTAATAACAGTTATTCTTAAATATTTTGTATTATTTATATAGCACTTTTAAATAAAATATATATTGTTCAGTGTTGCAAAGGTCTGAATTCTTATGAAAGTATGTAACTGCTATTTTTAATTCGTTTATCAATTCAAATTACACATTTTTTGCCACAATTTAATCATTAATTGTTTAATAATAGTTTTGAAATATTTTAATAATAGAAGTGCTAGTCAAAAGTAGATTTAAAATGACAATTTTAGTCTTGATAAAATGTATTTTAAGTAGATCATATCAATATTGTTTAAATTCAGACTTCTGGATCACTATATTTGCTGAATGTGTTAAAAGGGGTTCAATTTTTTTTTTTTTTAACATGTTAATTCAATTTTGCAATAAATAAATTGCTTTATAAACTTTTTTTTTGTTTGTCTTATTATTTATCTTTCTAGTATTAAGTTTTGTTTACATTTTAATATTTTTTAAAGCAGTTATACATAACATGTTCAAATATAAATGAAAATATTCAAAGAATTTATTCATATTAAAGTGGAAATGTTTTATATACTAAACCTTTTTATTACAACTTATATTAAATACTCTATATTAATGCCAACTTTTTGTTAAGTTTTTTTTTTTTTTTTTTTTGGGGGGGGGGTCTCTTACTTCATAACAACTTTTTTATTGGTTAAAGCAATTGATAATAAGATGGCGCAAAGTCAAAACTAATAATGCAATATGAGTATGAATATTGCTTTAGATTAAAAAAATAGTGAATTTTGATTTTGTGCAATGTTGCTTGTATTTTTGTTCTGACAGTTCAACCGCAGGGGTTTGATGAAGTAGAAAAGCAATTTACTGTACCACTTGAAAGTGTAATATATTATTTAATAAATTTTTATACAAAATGATTTATAGATAAAGAAATTAAATTCTTGTTTATATTTATCTTTTTTGTGTGTTCTTATGTATTTCATCTTCATTTTCAATTGTTATCATTCCACTGCAGTATGGTCTCTCCAAGTTCAACCCATCTCCTCTGATCTCTAGCCTCTCTTCTCCACATCATGTGATCTCTTTCTAGGTCTTTTAAATCTCTTGGAATCCAGTTTAAGATTTCAACTGTCCAATTCTATTATCTCTTCTAGCAATACTTCAGTCTCTTAATTCTTTCATCTTTCACCCATATATTTTGTTTTCTATCACTTCTTGTTACTCCTACATGCATCTTTCTATACTTCGTTGAGTGATCTGAAGTCTCTATATTACTCTTCTGTTAAGTGTCGCAAGTCTTAGATTTGTAAGTAAGTACTGGTAACACATTTATTAAAAACCTTTTTCAAACACATAGGCATATTTCCTTTTAATATTAAGTTATTTATATATAATGACAAAGAAAACAATCTACATTTTATTTCACTGAGTAGTTTTTATACATCTGGTACAAATCCTCTAAATAAAAACTCCAGTTACTGATTCTAATATGGATGTCATTTGTTTTTATCAAGACATAAAAGCAGAATTAGAAAAGATTAAATGAATTATTGTAGGATTATTAAAACAGGACATTTCCTAATTTTTTTAAATAGTTTTAGACTATAAAAATTAACTAAAAATACATGCAAATGACAGAACTCATGGTTTTTTTAAACGTACACATTCTGCAGAAAATGCTTATGATTCCTTTTAATCATATCTCTAATAATAGAATCTTTGTTAAAGAAACAATTGTGATTCTTTTTTTTTTTTAGTGAATCCAAGAGTAAATTTATTTGTATCTATAACATACTTCTCTGAGAAAATTTGGTTTCTTAATATGACAATCCTGAAAGTCTAAATTAGCAATTTTAATATTTAATACTTTCCAAAGAATGCTTTTTAGGGTAGTAAATTGAACATGGGGCTTTATAACTAATCTAAATGATTTAAAGGCAACATGACAAGAATTTAAAATGATTGGTGAATTATAACTATCAAAGAAGATTTAGATATTTAATCATGACTACTTTGGACTTCTTTTGAAACATTTAAGTAATGTTGACACGTAAAATATTTTAATTCTATTATATCTATTGATGGCATTCTTTTATAAAATATGTTTCCAACAGATGGGAGAGTATTTTGATCATCTTTAAAATAATAAGGTACTTGTAACCTAATCGGGCTTGGCCACTTGATGGCGTTCTGGCTCGCCAAAACACCTAACAAATGCCGTTTACAAGGCCTGACTTACGGCTATAGAAAACATCTAATGTTTGTCTTAGCCATTAAGAAGGCCGTTGATGACGTAACGCAGAAATAATATGGCCTATTTCTGCTTCGCGACAGTTACTGTGAATCCACACACTTCTTTCGTGTACAGTTTGATATATATGTGTGTGTAGTTTGATTAGTCAAATTTTTACAATATACGTTACACAATCTTTGTATTTGTAATGAATTTAAGAAACCTGAGTTTATAGTAATTTTCCAAATGGCCACACCCTTATTTTGAGAAGGTGTAATGTGTAAAAGCTTGCCGAGGATACGTCAACAGAATTTGGCCGAGTTCGCGTGCGAAATCTCGTTTTCACGTGAAATACCACGTAGTTCATAAAATAGCTAGCGATCGCGTAACTTTTTCCGCAGTTGCCGAAAACAGAAGCCGAGTATTTCTGCTGTCCAATAAAAATATACACGATTTTTTTGTAAATTTCATAGAAAGCACATATTATAAACATGTTTAATAAGTAAAGACATTTATATGTGTTTGTTTAAAAAAGTTTGAGTTTTCTTTCTTTTGTCCGACTACGGTTACGGTTTTATTTTAGCTTTACAAAAAACAGAACCCTAATCCTACACAGTTGTTTTGTTATGTAGAAAGCAATAATTAAGCGAAAGACATCGCTAAATAGACATCGTAGAGTAGCAGCTTTGTCCAAAAACAGCGATTTTAAAAAAAAGGTCGTTTACTAAATACAAAATTAAAATTAAACAACTTTTTTAATAAAAAGGCATGAAAAAAAAAGTTATAGCAATCAATAAATTAATAAAAAAAAAAAAACGATTCGATTTAAAAATATCAAGTGGCCAAGCCCGATTACGTTATAATTACCAATAATAATCAAAAATTGAAATGATTTTTAATGTTATATCCTTTTTACATAGTCATTTAGATCTGAACAAAGATATTCTACAACGAAGAGTAAACAACTCTTTGTAGTTTTAAAAATAGAAAAACTGTAATCTTAATGAGATATATGAAGTTTTAAAATATAGTGGCGATGTATTAGCCTCAAAATTTTTGGAATTTATTGGGGATTTGTGGTTTTCTATCAGATTTAAGGATGCTTCGATTATTCAATTTATAAAAATAAAAAAGCTAGGCAAGATTTACAATAATTTTTATGAAATCATTATAAGAACTTTTAAAAAGTTTTTTTCAGCCATAGATAAATGGTTAACAATGACTCTGGTTTTACAGAATTATTAATGCCAGGAAAATTCAAGAAAAGAAATTGGATAAAAGTAGTGAGCTATATATTGATTTGGCTCAATCCAATAGGTCTGCGACATTGTTTGGCCATCAAAATTTATTCACATTATATGGCTTCTTCATATTATAGAGGAAGTGTTATTACTGTAGCTAGAAAATTATCCCTTTGAAATGAAATATGTATATTAACTCTGAAAGGAGACCCTTTATTTCCTCTTGGAGGCTTTAAAGGAACCGAGCAGGACAAATTCCTAATGTCCACTCCATACATTCTTGTCATTGCAGCTGTTATTACTATATGATTATTCATATAATATACGAACATGGATGGACTGCTCACCAACATGCATTAGCCAGTGTGGTGAGTTTATTAGCTTTTTGCCTCTGAGTTTAAGATCAAGAAAACGCCATGGTCTTCTCAGTTACCTGATAAGGCAGAATGAATGTATGTGTAAATGATAAATATTTTTCCAATAGATATATACAATCATGATAGACAAAAATAAATCATGGCCCTTATTCCCAGGAGGCTGTAAAGTCACCAACCAAGGCAGCGGTTGGTTGCCAAAGGCGGAAGGTGCTAAGAATCCCCTGATTGTGGACCCAGGCTGCCATTTGATTATGACTTTTTATTTAGGTACTTACAACTGCAGATCACTTAAGTGAAGGAAGATTGCAAGAATTAGAAGAACTGTCATATTAAATGGGATATTATTGGACTTTAACAATTGATTTAAAAAGTGGACATGTACTCTATTATAAAGGCATAAATATTGGAAATACAAGTGGAGTAGGATTCATTATGAGTAAAAAGTGGAAGAACAACATTGTGGAGATTGATGGTTTTCAGACAGAGTGGCAAGATTAGTTATATGCCCCAACAAGTTCTCATAGTGATGAAGTAGTAGAAGATTTTTGTATGGATGTACAAAAGACTTTTTGATCAGAGTAAACATTTTAAAATTGCTATAGGAGACTGATGCTAGAATTGGTAAACAGATCAAAGTCCTATAGTTAATTTTGGTTATAGTAATAGAAATGAGAGAGAACATAGACTTGTGGAGTTTGCAGAAAAAGAAAAACTTTATATTATGAATTCTTTTTTTGAGAAAAATGAAATTGACATGGAAGTATCCAAATGAAGGTACAGCAGAATTGGATTATATTTTGACTAACAGAAAATACATATTTCAAAATTGTAATGTTCTTAATAAATTTAACACAGGAAGTGATCATCGATTAGTAAGATAAGATATGTGTTAATGCAAAACTAGAGACAAATTAAGAAAAACAATATTTACAGTTGATATTATAATTGTTTACTAATGCAATCTTTCAAATGAATTTTTACTACTGCTAACAAATTTAATATTTTTTTCTATAAAAACTTATGGCAATTTTTTCCACTTATTTGTATACTTATGAAACTAATTTAATATCTTAGATTTTTTTTTTTAAATATGCTTGTAACTACTCCCTGGCATTTATTTTTAAAAAATATTCACATTTTCCATGTAATCTAAAGTTTCTTCCAAATCGCCCTCACTTTGATTAGAATAGAAAGAATTCATTGAACTACAAATCTGCATTACATTTGTATACATGTGTTTATATATATAGTATGCATATATAAATGAAATTTTTAAAAAAGTTATTAATCATAAATTGAGGGAACACCTTTACGTATATCGTTACTGAGTGTGTCACTCATTCATTCCTTGAAATAAAATATAAAAAAAAAATTGTATTTTTATTATTTAAATAATCTTTGACATAACGTCTCCACGGACAAATTTTAGCGATTAACTTTGTCCGCAAACCACTAGGTGATTATCTTAAAGATCGGAAGATTGTATTAGTACGCTTTCAGGATGATGACGTCATAGTGAAATAAATACGTGACAACCAAAAAAACTTCTAATAGAAAGTAGAATTTCTGTTTTGAAATTTTAAATCGGTATCAGCTTTGTTTTTAAATTTTGTAAAACTTTTAGGATTAAGCTTAGAAAATATCTTGTTATGCAAAATCGTGTGCTATTCAAAAAGAAGGAATAAACATGCACTTTCAATATAAACCAAAGAAATTTTATTAATAAACAAACAATTGCATACAGCAACGAAAATGAAAAAATTATTGGCATATTGTAAAATTTATTTACAATTTTTATTTTTTTTAATGTGATCGTGTATGTAGTTCACATACTTAAATCTGTCCATAAGGGGGATAGCTAAATTGTGGTGTTTGTCAAAGAAAACATTAAAGTGTTCGTTTTGAATATTCCAATTGATGTATATGGAAGATAAACCATATATAAAAATATTTCTAAAGTTGATTTCAATATTTTTTCTGTTTTACAAGTATTTATAAAATAAATTATTACATTTCACTGCATGGTAGCATTGTATTTCATTTCAAAGATAATATTAAATGTTACATTTTTTAATATCTATGTTACTTACTGATTAATATGTAAAAAATAATAATCATGAGTAACTGTAAATAAATATAACTTAAAGCATAGAAATAAAGCTGAGATTTACTATGACTAATCTATGCCTTTTAGCTTTTATGGCAAACTTTTTTAATAAAAGTTTCAACAATTTGTCGAGCATTGTTAGCCGAGAGGTCAGGACAGCCGCCTTGCAAGCAAGCACTTCGTTGCTGACGGTGTTGCGGGTTCGCCTCCCGGCAATGCTATGACATATGGAAAAAAAAAATTTTCAACAACTTGTCAAATTCAAACTTTTTCTTTGTATTCATTACTATCTTCTCAAGGGAAAAAATCTATTGTTCCTTTAGAGCATTTTTAGTTTATTCATTTTTTTTAATTCTGATAATGTTCATTGTTTTCACGTGCAATCAAATTAAGGTATATTTTTACAATATGATTATTAGTATTACTCCATAAAAGATAATACTAATTGGTCTTATGATTTCATATTTTTAAAATACTTGGAATATTTTTCTCTGTGTCTTTATATTAGGTCCATGTCTAATTTCTATACACAAAATTGGGCAAAATCCATATATAATTAATGTTACAGCAGTGGCAAATTGGCATCTGTACCTCAGTCACATGATTAAGACAGCTTTAACTTGAAGTATGCAATGTTATCTTTAACGTTAATGTTTTGGCCTATAGGATATTGGACATTTATTAGTTTTTTTATGATTTAATATAAAAGTGTCAAATTCTCTGTACTAACAATTATATCATCCTTCCATGATCAATAGATTAATTATTACTGATTATTTATTAGATTAGAAATTATCACATCATATTAACCCAGGCATATGCATTAAACATTAATTTGTATATTATTATAAAGCCCAATCACATGGAATTATTTTAACTCAATTCCTCGTGAATCTTTTTTTTTTCTTTCCAATGTAGGAGCTATTGAAATTCAAAGTAGGAGACAATTCCAACAGAAAAACCTCATAGACATAGCAAGCATGAGAAGATTAGTCTAATATTCATCTTCTGGAATCAGATAAAAATGCTATCTTTAAATTTAATTAGGTTTCATGTAATGTTGACAGGGTTTTTAACAATTTAGGACTGGTTAAGCATCATTCTGTACGAGGTATTGCATAATATCATGGGCACTGCAAAACATTATTCTTCCAGTGGGTTAAAATAATTAGTTAGCTAATCATTCAGAAAGTAAAGTGAAATTTAAGCACCAAATAGACCCCAAAATTTTTAATTTAAATCCATATAGGGATAAATTTATTCTGCTTTTTGATTGAAGTTAGAATACCTTTGCTTAATAATTTCTCAAAACTGCTAGCATGAGGAATTTCACTTGGTTTTCAGCTTCAGGGGCTACAGTGTCCTGTAAAAATAATGATTTTTCATCATGTGTCCTAATGAAAGGAATTCTGGGAAGCTGTTTCCCACTTCTCTTTATTATTTTTTTGATTACTCTTATCTTCAGTTCCCTCCCTCTCGACACTGCCATTTCATCCACTATAAGTTTTAATAGCAAATAGATGTCAGGTGGTTCTACTTAATAATTCATTAATTAACCTATCTTCAGATTTCCAAACTAGTTTCAAGCTTATAACTTTCATAAGTGATGAATTTTAGAACTTGGAACATTTCATTCGGATCTTTAGTATCTAATGCACTTTTCTTCTAGCAGCCATCACTTCTCTGTTTTATTATCAAGCTGTCTGATGTCCCACCATCCACAGCTTCTCACTGATGAAAATCATAAGCCAAACAGTAGCCAGAGATATTGAATAGGACAGCACTGAGTAGTGATTTATTAAGCATCATCATCTGACATCTAAGGGTTGCTAAAGCATAATGTACAAAATATGTGTGGCTTAGACAGGTTTGCTATTGTTTTCATTCAGCCTGCCAAACCCTAATTACTTATTATTCTATTTTTATAAAAATCGTATTAATTTGTGATATGATTTTCAGAGACCCATTACTCAAGCAGAGGACTAAATGTGATTAATAATTACATATCCCCGATCAGACGAGATATAATAAAAATATTAAACCGACAGTCACCTTTCCAGACCGAGGTAGCTCTCTCGCTGCATGAAACACCTCATGGGGATTATTTACAATAAACCCAGGGCACCATCCAATACTTACACTGGAACCCATGAAATGTCATTAACACATTTCAAGCACTTGACCGATGGCTAGATCTTAACATGAGACTGGCTACACACTTACTTAGATGAATGGAGAGAGAGACAAAATGGCAATAATTTATACAAATTTATTAAAAGATAATAATAAGAAAAATAAAACACATAAGAGATATTATACATTAACAAATATGCATGGTTTTAATAATGATGTCAATGAATATTTACCTAGAATAAGTACAGCACAGTTTCTGGAGTATATATGTGGTTTAAACACCATCTTTGTTTTCCATAAGTGATTTACACAGCGTTTTCCAGGAGCGGCTTGAATATAGCCTTTCATGTCCATAAGTGTGTTATGCACAGTCTGGTTTTTGACTGTGGGTGATCATCCTTTTCTTCGGATCTGGTCAGATTCTTGGTCAGCGTATGTGTAATATAAATGAAGCTTCTTGATTTCTTGTCCTATGGCATGTCTGGTTCACTTAATTTGGCAGGGCAGGTTGAAACAGCAGCAGGTGAGTCAGAGAAAACTACCATGGCATTTGGCTAGTGGAACCCAGGAGACAAGTGAGGGAAAATGGTCTAACATAGCATTCAAAATATAGTTACTCATTTCTCTTTAAATAGAATAATAATCTGACAATATAGAATGTCAGCTTTTTATACTTCTCTGACCCCATGTTTGCTCGAGATTCATCTCATTATCAAAACATTTTATCTCTAAATTCTTTTAATTAAAATTTAGATTTCTGGATTTTCTATTTTAATTACTCTTTGATTAGCAATATTGTTCACCTATTCATTCTGGAATCTTAATGTCCAGAACCTGATTAGTTTTATACGAATTATTTTAATCACAAACTTTTTTTTATTTTTAATTAAAAATACCTTTTGCAAAGAGTATTTTTGACAGGATTATACAAAATAAAATGAAAGTATATAAAAGAAAGATTAGTTATAATTAATTTTTAACATATTTCTAAATCTTTGTTTATATTTTAACTGCTACCCTTTTCCAAACTAATACTTCTATTAAATTATGGTATATATTTGTTTTTGAAATATTGTATTGTTTTGAATAATTATATATATTTTATTATAATTGGAATACAGACGTTGATTAATAATTTAATATATATATATATTGTAACCTATAAAATTTAAATAATTATGATGTTAATATATTTACCATATAATGAAGGAGTTCAAATATCAAAATTATAGGTTATCAAATTATTAATAACAGTATTATATGAAATTTTATATAAATCATGAGGTGAGTACACTATAATTCAATAAAATATAACTCAGTATACAGCAGTAGGTTTTATCCATTTCATTTCTTTTGATTTAAGTCATTTTAAACAAATACTAGTGAATATTCTAGCAGCCCACTAGATTATCTAATCTAGACATTTATATCTAATAACCTTTTACATTACTTTATCCTTTTTACTTTATTCTAATAAAAAATGAGAGATTTTTTTTTGAGCATATCACTATACCATAATATTTATAAACTAAAACATCTTTAAACCAAAGTGGTTCATTGAACATAAATCATTTCTCAGATCTTAACATAACAAATTTTTCAATATTTTTATAAGTTCACTAGCTCAATTATATATAATAATTTAGATCATACTCATCCTTCATAAATAGATGATGGTGTGTTATAATAATACTAAGAGATCACTAAATATTATAAAATCAATATTTATTTATCTTTAAACTTAAACAGCTCATTAATTAAAAGTGATTGATATAATAACGATAATGACAAGGTTTAATTACAGCTCTAGGACTAAGCCTAAACATAAAACTAATTTTTATAAAGAAATTCTAATTATTTTATTTTAGCATATTTACTTATATCTTAAATAACTAATATTCAACATTATATGTGATAACACACTTAACAAAACTACACTTAATAAAATATATCCTCTTTAATAAAACAAACTAATATTTATTACTACAGTTCTAACATATACATAAAAATTTTAGATAAATATAAAATTGAATAATAATAATAATAATATTTATATAACAACCTCAGATTAATTTTATCTCCCCTTCCCTTCAAATATTTTTAGTTGCCACTTGACTGATTTTCTCCAAAAAAGTATTTAAAAAAATATTATTAATACATATTAAAACAAAAAATAAATAAATAAAATTAAAATTAAAGAAAGTTTAAAACAGTTTTAAATTATCCCCCCTCCTACCCTAACATAAATAAACAAACTAATAATATCTAACACTACTTTTCCCCATAAATTTTTTCCCAACAAAATATTTAAAACCAAAATAATAATAATATTTAGTAAAACTAAATATAATACATATAAAAAATTTTAACATTAATATTGTAAAATTATAAACAAACATTCATAATTCAAATTTAAACAAAGTTATTATTAGTAAGACATTTTTTTAACGACTAATAGTTTTAAATTTTAAATAAAAATATACATTTAAAAATTATTAAGAGATACATAAAGAAAATAGATATAAAACATATTACCGATTTTTTTTCAAGGAAATATAACTATATCATATTCCTTGAACTGATAAATTTGAGTTTTTTGGGTTGAAATAATTCAAAAAATTTTTAATTTGTAAATGAACATAATTGGACGTGTAATATTTACGTAGTAATACTTCTTAATATCCCTTCTAAAAACATCTTATTACTAAAGGTAGAAATACTGAACAACAAAGGACAAATTTGTTCTATTTCACAAAATTAAACACAAAAAAAAATTTTATACCAATTTTACCTAACAACAAAAATTGAATTTATTAGACCTAATTATTTCAATTATTATTTTCAAAAGTTAACCTTTTTCCAGACACTTTTGTTTAAAAAAAAAGACCAACCTTATTTCCTTTCTTTTCTTTTTTTCTTTCTTTTTAACATCCAGGTAACACTTCAAACTTTGAGCTTCCTTCTTTAGATCTTGATAAGACAATTTCAAAATTATAGTTCGACCCATTATAAGCTTCCAAAGGAAAAACAAAGGTGTTAGCAGAGGCAGCAACAAGTAGGGTTGGAGGGGGGTTGGTGACATGAAGAAGGAAAACATTTTTCAAAAAAAACAAAGAGTTACTGATTAAACAGATCCCTTTAACAAAAAAGTACAAAAAAAAATGACAATTAAACCCTTTCAATATTTAGGAAAGTAAATTTTTATGAGAACCCCATTCTTTCAAACATTCATGAACTAACCTTAAATAATATGATTGCTGCTAGTAATTATAACCCAATTATTTAATTAAATCTGTAACTTTAAATCCCACTATAATTAAAGAAAAGCAAAATAGAGTATAGAATAAAAGTTAGAATTGATCAAGCATAGCTTAGTTTTAAAGGTAAAAAGTTAATATTGACATATAAACAAAATAATTTACAAGCCTATAGTATGCATTGTACTTCTTTTAAAGAAATTTAAATATTAAATAGTTTAAAGTGTGTATTACCTTCTACAACCCAAACAAGTAACGTAATGTTGACTCCGTTTAAACTTTAGACGACTTGAGGGTTTAAACTGGTGCCACAACCGGTAAGGGTGTTATCATACATCGGACCAAGAAGGCCAAAAACAGTCATAACATATATTTGTAAAGTTTTATAAATTTATGTATATAAAAGAAATAGCTATTATTTAGACAGGAGACAAGATTTTAATTATCCAATTTTGAATTTTTTCATGAGGCAATTTAGACAGAATAGATCAAATTTCTATTGTAAGTAAGAAATATGAAAGAAAATTAAAGTGGTTGTTTGGGAAAGTTAATAAAACTAATTGTAGTGATAAGGGGTATGAGAGTAATGTTTCTAATCATAGGGTTGTTAATCTTTCTGATATTAAGTTAAATGATAGAGAGATATTCAAAAAATATAGTTTTTGATACAATTTCATCTATTGAATCTAATAATTTGAGTGATGAGCAGGAAGTTGGTATTCAATTGATTTTTAAAAAAAAGGAAAGAAAAATTTGTGTTTAATCCTGCTGAGGTTAGATATCTTAAGAATAGGTTAATTGCTAATGATGTGATAATTTCGTGAAGACAAAGCTGGGAGATTTGTCATTATGAAAGGAGATGAATTCAAAGAGAAAATGGATAGAGAATTAAATAATGGTAAATATATGTTTTTAGATAAAGATCCAGGTAATGTGATTAAAAGAAAGTTGATAGATATTATGAAGAAAATGGTACATTTAAAAATTTTTAATAGAGTAGATTATTTAAAATGTTATCCAAATGATTTCATATCAGCTAAGATGTTTGTGAATATTAAGACTCATAAAGATGGTTTTCCTTTAAGATTTATTTTTGATTTTACAGATAGTGTTGTAGAGGGTATTTCTAGATTCTTGAATAATTTTTTTAAAATTTGATGATTTTGGTCATTACACAGTTTCTTCTTTTGAGGCTTTTAATAAGATTAATAATTTTAAAATGGAAAGTAATTGGGTATTTGGCAGTTTAGATATTGAAAATATGTATCAGTCTGTTAATAGGTTAAGCAGTATTGATATTCTTATGTCTGTATTGATTAAGAAAAGTTCTTTATCAAAAAATAAAATTAAGGTAATTAAAGATTTGCTTTTATTATTGGAAGATTCTATGTGTTTTACTTATAAAGGTAATTTTTATAAAATTAAGGAAAGGTTGATAATAGGTTATATTATTTCTCCTTTAGTATGTTCACTTTATATTAATTATATGGAGGAGGAAATTATTATTAAAAAGAATTGTTTATATGTAAAATTATTTGTCAGATATGTAGATGATTGTTTATTTGTAGTTGAGAATGATAAATTGAAGGAATGTGTAAATGAGTTTAATTATTTTAATCCTTCTATAAGATATGTGTTAGAAGGAGGGGGGTTAGATTTTGGTAAGTTAAAATTTTTAGATCTTTGGTGATTAGAAATGTAGAGATTAATTGTTTACTATGCAGTCATTTTGTTAAAAGAGAATTAAGATCTATAATTAAACCTGATAGTTATCAGTCTGTATCTCATAAAGTAATTGCTTTAAGAAATTATTGTCATAGGAATAATAAATTAAATAATTCTAGTGGGATAGCTTTGTTTCAGAAATGTCAGTTTTATAAACACTTGAGGGTTGGTTACTCTGATAAATTTGTTAAAAGTATTTTATTTAACAGCAATATTTGTAAGGATGTAAAGGATAGAGAAAAGTATGATTTTGTTTTTTTGCCATTTAAATTGTCTTATAAAATTATATGTAGGAATAGTAAATTGTTTAGAAATAAGAAAATTTCTTGGAAAAGGGGTGTTACATTGAATAATTTATTAAATAATACAAAGGAAATATTTGATATAAAGACTTCCTGGTGTAATATATTTTATCCCTTTCTTTTGTAAGAAGGTCTACATAGGTCAGAGTAGTTTGAGTTTAAATGAAAGAATAAAGGTTCATAAAAGTAGAGTTAAAAATAGATATCTTAGTTCTGCTTTGTATGTCCATGAAAAAGATACAGGCCACACTATTAATTTTGATGGAGCTAAGGTTGTCTTCTTTGAGAGATGAAATCAAAAGAAGAATTAAAGAATCTTTATTATTGAAAATATATTATTCTGAAGCAATTAACTTATTTAAGAGTTCTTTTAATTTTAAGGGTGGATGGGAAGTGAATGGATTTGTGGGTAATGTTTAATATTATATATATATTGTATAGTTTTTGTAGTTCTTTACACTTGAGAAGTCTGCTTGTAGCAGTGAAACCTTTGGTTGTGTTTTAATATTATTTTTTTTGCTGATCTGTTTGAATTTTGGATTTGAGATAATTTTAATTATATATGTATAATGGACACTTTTCTACATGTCTAGCATATATTTATAAATTAAGGTAATATAAATATTTTTTAAAAAAATAATTATGTGGCTATTAATAATAAATACAGGGATCACATTTACATATATATTGACTGTGTGTATTTCATTCATTCAAAATAAAACTAATAAACTTTCTGTATTGTAATTTTATTTTTACATAAATGAATAGCAGTCATTGACTGCAATATGCTTTGGATGATACATTTTTTATTCAGCAACATTTGGCCAATAAAAACATAAAATAGTAGTCTCGCTTATAAGCAGGCTATAGCCTCTAATCAGTTTTATGCTTCAATGTATGCCGAAGAAATGTTATTAATAAATATAATCATAACCTGTACTTTGAGACAGAAAAATTTGATGCTGTAGCATAAAATGCATTAAATGTACAAACTTTAATGCTTTTACTTATTTATATTTTCTTTATATAGCTCATAAATAAAATTGTGTATATTAATACAGTATATATCATAGCTTCACCTCAAAACTACTATAACATAATAAAATAAATCCACTCTAACCTTTAATTTGCTGACATTTACAATTAGATGGAATATAGCTACCTCCATTTTATTTTTATATAAATTTAATGTTTTTCAATATTAATACCTTATACTTATATCTATTAAAATAAATCAACCACTAAATATATATAATAATATTATTAGTGCGCCAAACAAAGTATAAATAATATAAGATTATTAATTATGTTTTTAATTGTGAAACTTTCTCAGACCAGAATTCAAGAAATTGTATTTGCATTTTCCACCCTCTGCTGAGAAATTCTGTAAAGCTTTTTTTTTTTTACAGCTTTAAAATTCATGTATATTTTTTTTGTAATATTTTAATTTCAAAAAAATTCAAGAGATATCAGGATAATCAAATAAGTGGGCCTTCAAAGCTTTTGGAATTAAAAATATATATATTACTTGTTTATTAAATATTTCTGATTATTTTTACATAGTTAATAAATATTTAAAACAAAACAATGCACATATTCAATTTAATTTTAATCATTTATATTTTATTTTTATAAATTGAAAATAATAAACTTGACCACAATATTAACAATTAAAATTATGATATACTTTAACAATGCTCTGTGAAACTCATCATGTAATATCATCACTTGCTAAAATTGAGATGGTATTAGAATGTTTTCAAATATTTTAATAATTATAAAGCAAATATATTTTAAAATAGAATTTGATAAATTTATCACAAATCCCTAACTTTTTATTTAAAAAAAATCTTAAAATAGAAAATATATTGTTCATTTTTTGAAAGATTGTTTGGAGAAACATCAATAATGACATTTACAATCTGTTAAATGCAGGGGCGTTGTGGAGAAGAGAAGCTAAAGATGGATTGAACTTGGAAAGACCATCCTGCAGTGAATTTTATAATGGTTGATGATGATGATGAATCTTATTTACAACTCTATTTTTAAATATTTGTAAAGTTCAAATGTGGCTGTTTTAAGAATATTATTCATTTATAAAATTAACTTAAAAAATAAATCATATCCAATTTATTGACTTTTGGTATAAAATATAAAAAACAATAAAATAAAAGATTTTACACAGAAATGAAAGATTGAGCATTTTCAAATACACTCACCAGGTAGAGCAATAAAAAAAGTCATAATTTGAAAGCATTAAACATATTAAAATATTTTTTATTTACTATAATATATAAGGTATATGAGCACAGACTTTCACATGACTCTCCACTATCTCATATCACTGATACCTTGAAAACCTATATGCCGAAAAGATAAATAATCACCAATATAAATATTTCATGCTAAACCAACAATCATTAGTTGGTCCAGATTATCATCTCCACACACATAGGCAATAAGTGCTCAGATATATATTAAGATAGCCAATCTTCATACTTTAATGGACAGGCTTCAATCTACTCCAACTGTCCATCCAATTGAAAATATGATGACGGAATGCTCAAAGGCCACCTTGAGGTCAAGATTTTCATCACACCCATGTTGACCCAAAGTCAATATGACCCCTCATGTACAGGGCAATCCATATATGAGGGGTGGGCAGACATCTCTACTATATAATAACTGAAATAGAGATTTATAAACCTGAAAGAAGACCCTTATATTCCTCTTGGATGCCTTAAAGGAACCAAGCAGGGCAAATTCCTAATGTCCACTCCATATGTTCTTGTTGTTGCAACTGTTATTGCTATGTGATTATTCATATAGTATATAAACATGGATGGGCTGTTAACCAACATGCATTAGGCAACATGATGAGTTTTATTGGCTTTTTATTTCTGAGTTTAAGACAAGAAACACCTTGGTCTTTCTTCTCAGTTGCCTGATAAGGCAGAATGAAAGTTTGGGTAAATGATAAATATTTTTCCAATGGATATATATACAATTATGACAGACAAAAATAAATGATGGCCCTTATTCCCAGGAGGCTTTACAGTGACCAACCAAAACAGTGATCGGTTGCCAAAGATGGGTGCTAAGAATCCCCTGTTTGCAGACACAGGCTATCACTTGATGACAACTTTTTATTTAGGTACTTAGAACTGCAGATCACTTTCAAGTGAAGGAAGTTTGCAAGAATTAGAACTCATATTAAATGGGATATTATTAGACTTTGTGAAGTTAGAAGAAAAGGAGAAGAAACAATTGATTTAAAAAGTGGACATGTATTCTATTATAAAGACACAAATATTGGAAATACAAGTGGAGTAGGATTCATTATAAATAAAAAGTGGAAGAACAACATTGTGGAGAGTGATGGTGTATTGCACAGAGTGGCAAGATTAGTTATACAACTTAATAGCAGATACCAAATGCAGATGATTCAGGTTTATGCTCCAACAAGTTCTCATAGTAATGAAATAGTAGATTTTTATATGGATGTACAAAAGGCTTTTGATCAAAGTAGACAACATTTTAAAATTCTTATGGTTTAAGTTTTTAGCAGGAATTAAATGTCCGAACTCCTATCCAAAACAGTGTGACTCTCAGCAGGCAATAATCCAAGTGTCTATTTCTAAACTGAATCTCCTCTATCTCTAAATTGGCAGGCTATCCTTGCCTCGCTACATTTCCCATGAAAAACTTTCATTAGTCTCATTCTATATCTCAGGCAGGGCAAATATTAATTTCCCACTCAATCTAATTTA
Source organism: Epiperipatus broadwayi (assembly GCA_028023455.1). NCBI lineage: Eukaryota > Metazoa > Onychophora > Udeonychophora > Euonychophora > Peripatidae > Epiperipatus > Epiperipatus broadwayi. The sequence goes on from JAQFVV010000002.1 coordinate 25,127,564, forward strand.
AGAATTCCATCCAGGGATTATTGAAACAAAAACAACAACACAATTAAACCTCTGTTTTTTTAGAATTAACTTTAAAAGTGATTAAAATAAAAACAACAGGAATACATAATTAGCAAGCTTGCCTGTTTTTAATCAAATTGATTAAAACAGGCGGAGAAAGTAAACTATTTTAAAATCAATTTTATAAACAAAGTGAAAGTAAACTGTTTTAAAATCAATTTTATAAACATGAAAATGATCAAAATAAATATAAAATCAATTTTATAAACATGAAAATGATCAATCGCTTTATTACATCTATGATAATTTTTGCTACTTACCTATCATTATTGATCCTTTGTTCAGCAGATCTAAGACTATGGGCATTATAGGACCCCTGAATTCCAGATTCGTCTTCCAGAAGAAAGGCATTCTGGCCATATTTTTTTTATAGTAAAAGGTCCATCATACATCAAAAAAAATTTTGTATTGATGCCTTGTTGGATTGTTCACATGAGGTTTTCTGACAAAAACCCAATCACCAGTATCGAATTGGCAAGGATTCCGGTTTGCACGCCTTATGCGCAATTCAGCCATGTGCTTTAATTTTATCCTAGCCTTTTCTTTGTCCCTCTCTCCATTAGGATTATCACGATCAATGGGTAATGGAGCTTTGATAAGTATAGGATAATTTTTTCTGAAATGCAGCCTAATGGGAGTAAACCCTGTGGACTCATTTAACATCCAATTAATATAATTAATAACATTCTCAGTCTGTTTCACCCATTCTCTGTGATTCTGGTTGACATACAACCGGAATAAATAGTTAAGCTCCCTCATAACCCGCTCACAGGGGTTAGATTAAGGGTTGCGTATGGATGTTAATAACATTGAGGCTTGCTGATTCTAGGAATTTGCTACTCTTGTAATACTTTGATAGTGCTTAAAGCATCAGCCTTTCTTAATGGATACAATTTTTATTTATGGGTTTCATTCGTGAATATGTGTGGCAATTTCTGAGAACCGATAAAATATTTCAGTACATCCCTGGCCAATAAAATAATTCTCGGAGCACATACTCAACCTTATGCAGTCCAAAATGTCCATACAGACAATACACAATTAAACGATTCCTAATCTTTTTAGGTATGAGGGTTCTCCAGGAAACTTCTTTTGCAGTAACCTTGTATTGAAGGACTCCGTCCTCAATACGATAAGCTCCTTGTTGTTCTAACTTGGATAGGTCCATTAGTGAGGGATTCAGGGCTCCTTTCTTGTAGGCTACCATTGGAGGATAATCCAGATCACTTGCCTGTATTTCTGGTAGTTTCCATAAATCCTGTTCCACGGAATCATCAATAACCGATATAATCACAGCGATACTTAAGTTATCCGAGTGTAGATGATGCTGTGAAAGATCTATATTGAAATTTCTGCGAGATCAAGCTCCACCGAATGAGCCGATCATTTGTCAGGTAACTATTATTCAGAAATTCTAAACATTTATGGTCAGTAATAACAATGATGTTTGAGCCCAGAAAAAATTGTTTGAACTTTCCGAAGGCCCATACAATGGCCAGAGCCTCCTTTTCAGTAGTTGTATAATTATTTTCAGCACCTTTTAGGGTATGGCTACAAAAATATAATACCTTGTGATGTTTCTGCTCATCAATTTGGAATAAGACTACTCCCAATCCATGTCGGCTACTATCACTTTGAATATAAAATGTTTGGGAAAAATCAGGGTAAGCCAGAACTATTTGTTTCAGAAAATTCTTCTTGATGAGCCGAAACTCCTGCTCCTGTTGTGAACCCCAAAACCACTTCTGATCCTTTCTTAATAACTGGACTAAGGATGATGATTCTACAGCAAAATTTTCATAAAACCATGGTAAAAGTTGCAGAGACCTAAAAATGACCTCACCTGGCATCTGTTAGCAGGTGTAGGGAAATGCTCAATTGCAGTTAATTTATTCGGATGGGGTTTAATAGCATCCAAATGAAGGTACAGCAGAATTGGATTACATTTTGACTAACAGAAAATACATATTTCAAGATTGTAATGTTCTTAATAAATTTAACAAAGGAAGTGATCATCGATTAGTAAGATGTAAGATATGTACTAATGTAAACGTAGAAAGACAAAAATTATTAAGAAAAACAATATTTACAGTTGATATTTCTAATTTTCAGAAATATTCTAATGAATTTAAATTAGAACTTACAAATCGGTTTTAAGTATTACTAGATTTGGAACATGATTCAGATTTGAATGAAATTAATATGAAAATAACCGATACACTTTTAAAAACTGCAACAAAAATAGCTAGTAGAAAAAGGCAGCAATTGACAAATAAAATTTCTGCTAAAACTAGAGAATTTATGAAGAAAAGGAATAGGAAGATATACAAAAATGATGCATTAAAAAGAATTGAATATATCGAATTATGTAAAATGGTGTGGGAAAGAGTTGAAAATGATATAACGAAGTATAACTGTGATCTAGCAAGGAAAGCTGTAGAAGAGAATAAAAGTCTCAATAGTGTAAAACAACATTTTGGTATTGGTAGGAAATTTATATCTGCAATAAGAAAAAAAGATAGAATTATTACTAAAAAAAGAGATATCATGAAATGGGTAGAAGACTTTTATCAAGAATTATATAGTAATAAAGAACAAGTACCTCATATATTTATTACATCTTCTGAATTGCCCAGAATTTTAAATGAAGAAGTGAGACATGCAATTAAATGTATGAAGAAAGGAAAGGCTCCAGGTAAAGATGAAATTATAATTGATATATTAAAAGAAGCAGGTTAAGAAATATAAATTTTTTTTAGCAAAGTTATGTACCAAATGTCTAAATGATAAAGATGTACCAGGTGATTGGAAAAATGCAGTATTAATATTAATGTTTTAAAAAGATGATAAAGAAGATATTAGAAATCACATCAGTTTTATACAAAATATTTACCAAGGTAATTACAACTCATCTACAGAGAACATTGGATTTCCACCAACTAAGAGAACAAGCTGAATTTAAAAGTGGTGTTAGCACAGTAAATCATATCCAAGTAATGAGAGAAGTTATAGAAAAGACAAATAAATATGAGTTACAACATTCATTTTTCAAAGACATGGAAGCTATATCAGACTCTCCAATAAAGTTAACAAAGAACTTAATCACAAAATACCTAACCCCGTTTTAACTCAATAATCCATAACTCATTTAATATTGTAATTTTTCATTATTCATATTTGTAATGTATCACCCATATTTATACCTATTTCATAAAGAGTGTAACACAGGTATTAATTAGTTTAATAAATGTTTCGAGATATAAATATGAGTTGCCATTATGATTTGGATTTGTAGATTATGAAAAGACATTGATTCTATAAACATTTATTCAGTGATTAAAGCATTAGATCATCAAGGTATAATCCAAGATATTGTCATATTTTAAAGAATATTTATAAAAATGCAACAGCAACAATTAGATTACATAAGAATACTGGGAAAGTCAACATTGAGAAGGGTTGTAAGACAGGGTGACTCTATATCTCCAAAACTTTTTACAGCAGTGCTGCAAAGAAGTATTTTGTGGATTAAAATGGGAAGCTAAAGGAGTGAAAGTAAATGGAGGTTATTTAAGTAATTTAAATTTTGCAGATGATGTAGTTTTTGAAAATAATGCTTTAGCGCTTCAGGAAATGTTGCAGAAATTATCAGATGAAAGTAGGACTACAGATAAATGTTAAAAAGACTAAAATAATGTTTAATGAATTTTCTCAAAATATAAAAATAAAGATTGATTATAATGAGTTACAATAAGTTAACAGTTACAAATACCTTGATCAGATTATTAATACAGATGGAAATAATGGATGAAATTAATCATAGAATTAAACTTGGAGTGCTTTTGGTAGAAATAACTTGATACTAAAAGGAAATATGCCTATGTATTTGAAAAGAAAGGTTTTTAATAAATGTGTTTTACCAGTTCTTACTTATAGATCTGAGACATGGACACTTAATAGAAAAACAATACAGATAATTCAGGCCATTCAAAGAAGTATGGATAGATGTGTGTTGGGAGTAACAAGAAAAGATTGAAAATGCAATATATGGGTAAGAGAACAAATAGGTGTTACTGACCTCATTGAAAAAATTAAAAGACTGAGTGGAGTTGGGCTGGACATATTGCTAGAAGAAGTGATAATAGATGACAATTGAAATCTTAAACTGGATTCCAAAAGATTGTAAAAGATCCAGAAAGAGACCACATGTGAGATGGATGAATGAAATAAGAAAGTGTGCTATGGAGAAGAGAATCTAAAGATCTGAGAAGATGGATTGAACTTGGAGAGACCTTCATCCTGCAGTGGATTGATAATGGTTGATGATGATGGTGATACCTGTATAGTAAATGTAATTGACAATAGATTTACTAGTGCGGTTTCAAACTCTATTTCTAAACAGAAAGTAATCAACCATTTATGCAACTTTTATAAATAACTATAGGTAGATTTTATTTTATTCTAATTAAAGATAGTTATCTCTTCTCTAAAGTAACAAACCAGTTCTTTCATACCCCACGTGCATTTTAGCTAAGCTTTTAAGTTGAAGCATGAAAAGAATTAAGACTTAGCAACAAATTAAGCTATGATTTCCTGTAAAAATCAGAAAAGAATATTGAACCTTTTAAAAATTAATTGTCATTAAATATGAGGTATAATACTTATTTAAAAAGGAAAGAATAAAAGTTGCAATATATAAATGCCAGCCCAGTAACTTAACATAAAAAAAACAAAAATATTAAACTTGATTAAATTAATAGTAAAAAATTTTGCAAAAAAACAAATTATCGAATGAAATTGAAGAAAGATTAATAAATCAAGCAAAAATATTTTTAATTACTAAAGTAAAAACAGCTGCGAATGTAATATTTATGGTGTAAATTTTAATTAATAGCATTATGTTTTAAATGTTAGATTTAACAATTTCTAATCTTTATTATCTATGAACTATAAAAGTAAAATCAAATAGATATTGTTATAGTCCTCCCTTCTCTCAGAAGTGGACTATTCCAGATGCCACCTTATCTGATCGGATTAAGCATTGTTTGCCTCAGGCCAATAGGCTGATGTATAGATAAAAGCATAGCCAATGATTATTACAGGCCAATGAGCAATGATGCTTACTGAATCTGAAGGTTTTCAATAAGGTCAGGGATCTGGGTATAAATAGTCAGCCTTTTGGGAGAATCAAGGAAGAACGTGTCTAAGCTAAACAGACGTTTGCGTTCTCCCATTGATAGCACTACGCTATTTAGATCTACGCAGCTAGGCAAGTCTCACAGAGACCGGACGCTGCTAAGATCACCCTCGGCTCGAGGCAAGCTAACTACATAGCTGGAAGAGTCATAGACCTTACCCGTGAGGCAAGCCATAAGGTGTGGCTGGAAGCGGCAGGCAAAACCCAGAGTTCATGTTAAACTCCAAGATTCAACTTATAAATATGCATTTGTATACTGTATATTGTTTGTATATATTTGTACATAATAAATATATTAAATTATAATACTTGTGTCAGTATTATTTTATATTATTTACTGTTAGTTGGGTCTGTAATCCAAATCAAACACAACAGATATGTTGAAAACAATTAAGAAAACACTATATTCAAAAATTATATTGAGAAAGTAATTGAAGAGAAAGATATAGTGACACATGAGTTAATGTTAATTTAGCCTCATCTTGATAAGAAATTTAATGCCCCACTTCCAATAGTTGCTCAAATATATATTTTGAGGTTAACTTATTGCAATTGTTTTTTAACGTATAATTGAATAACCCTTCAGTTACAGCAAATGACAATGTACTTTTTTTATATAAATATTAAAAAGGTCTTTTTAATTGTATTTATATATTAGACTATTTCTATTATCTAGTATGGAATAGAAAAATTTAACTTTATTTAAATTTTCAAATTATATTCACCTGTTAATAATAACACACAGGTTAGTATATGCACAACATTTCAAGAGGAATTACTCTCCTTTCTTCTTCAGGTGTTACTGGCTTGACCAGTGACAGTACTAGCATGGGAATTGAACCTGGGCTCTTAGATTCTTGAATATTGAATTTTAAGGTAACACTCTGACTGACAGCCATCCTGTCAAAGACAACAATCTGTAGAAATATATGTATCTATGAGGTTCCTGCTGATTTCTCCATTTTTTCCTAAAGACAAAGTTGATTAATGTATTGTCACATTAGATTGACTTATGAAGTTATTAATCATTGTCATGTGAGCAGCGTCTTTAAATCTTTTTTGTACCACTATCCGATATTTTTTTATTTTCCCAATTGAACATATGTTCATTGGTACATACATGGTATGCTATCCTGGACATGTATGTTTTCTCTTTTCTAATCATCAGTTTGTGCTCTTGTAGTCATTTTTCAATGGAGCAACTATTTCCATCAATATACATTCTTCCACATTCATATGGTGTTTCATAGAATTTGTCTGCTATTTTTGGTATTTATGGGTATACTATGGTATTTATGGGTATACTACAATAACAATAATTATTTTTTTTATGATTTTTTATATTGCCATCACAACATCTTGCAGTATATTGGCTCTTCAATTACTGCACACAAAAGTTAATTTGTGAACTAGTTGGTTTAATTCTCAACACAGATCGATGCTTACTAATTTACAGTTTATACAAAGTTCTGATTCCCGCTGAGCTGTGTTAGAAAAATACACTATGTACACACGATAACGAATACTCACACAATAATTCTGAATGTATAGTTTCTACGTCTAACTTCTCTTCTTTCTCCACGAGGGTAATACGCAATTCTCACGCTGTTCTTTTGCAACTTATGCTCTTCTCGAATTCACTTAAAACACTCTGTGTTCTTTTCAAAATGGCACCCTTTTTATCTGTTTGCTTTCTTTTGTTTTCTGGAGTAACTCTTATAAATTAAGGTGGGATTTAATTAAATTGGGTTCTGCTAATTAAATTCCTTTGTTATCTGTTTAATTAGTTTGTTACAATTGATTGCATTTCAAGCTAACGTCTATGATTAAAATATTAGTAGCAAAATTTAAAGAGTTAACAATAAAATTATATTTTAGAATAAGATACTTTTGTATGTACGTTTAATTTAAAATGCATATATTACACATCTAATATCCCTTTTTTAGATATAATAGCAGACACTGAGGAAGTTACTCAAAAATTATCTTTAGAAGAAGGAACAAAATTATGCTGGTAAATGAAAAGAACTTGAGAAACAACAAAAATTGAAGTCAATCATATCATATGATAAATGAAAAGCAATTAAATCTCTCAAAATAGACAAATCTATAATCATTCTCCCAGCTGACAATGGCAATGCAACAATTGTAATAGATAGAACTGATCATGAGAACAAAACACAAAAACTCTCACAGCAAGCCAATACAGAAAAGTGGCAAAACACCAATACTAAATACAGTAACAAAATTACAAGCATTACTCAGAAATAATTGCAGTTTTTTCAATGATTCAGAAAAAATAAACTAATATGTTTCAATAAAATACCTCATCTTTATAGTCTACCTAAAATCCATAACATTCACATTCCATTAAGATCTATTTCTAGAAATTTATTTTGCCAAAATTTGTCAAGCTTTTTTTTCAGAATTCTTAGTTCTTTGGCATACAACATTGTAGACACTTTGTAGAATTAATTAAGAACATGACATTTGAAAGAACTCACATACTAATAACTTTGATGTGGAATGTTTATTCACAAATGTACCATGCAAAGAAGCATTGTCTATTGTAAGAAAAAGACTAATTATTAATAAAACTTACAAAGCAGAATATCTCTTCCTATTGATAGTATAATCAAACTATTAACATGCTGCATTACAACAATCTACTTTCAATATGACACACAATTGTTCAAATGAAATTAAGAAATGGCTATGGGTTCACCACTGTCATCCCAGATTAGCAATATTTACATGGAGGAATTTGAAGCCACAGCCATAAAGACACGTCTATACCCACCTAATGCATAGCTTCACTATGTTGATGATACATTTTTTGTATGGCCATCTAAGCACTTCTACAAACTTTCTGGAATCCTTTTCAAATAAATTCACAATAGAATCAGAACAATAATACAAATTGACATGTTTAGATGTTCTTGTGACAAGAAGAAAATACTTAGCATATATGTTTAGATGTTCTTGTGACAAGAAGAAAATACTTAGCATATACATCCAATCACACCAGAAACACAAAACATGGAGTTATACTATCACTATAAAACAGAGCAAAAGAAGTTTGTTCAGAAAACAGAAATTTGGAAAAAGAAAAGATCCATATAGAACAAACTCTTATTAAAAAAATGGTTATCCATCAGCTGTTATTAGGAAAACCTTAAACAAACAGCATAAAGAACCATCGAAAGAAGGAACAATTATTGATACTGCAGTATATCCATATATACCAAAAATAGACAAATTTTAAAAAATCCACAAAGACTATACAATCAGAACAGCTTTCCAAAGTCATACTACAAAACAAAGAATTTTAACATCTATAAAACCTAACAAAAACTTCATCTATGAAATACTATGTGAATGTGGAAAATGTACATTAGTGAGACCAGTCACCCTAGCTAGAGCACAAACTGGTGATTGGAAGAGAAAAAACAGATTCTGAGGTAACAGACCATTTATATACCAATTAAAATATGTTCAAATGGCAAAATATAATATTGCATAGAAAGAAAAAGGTACAAAAAGAAAATTCAAAAAAGTTACTCACATAATAATGGTATGTAAATGTAACCCCTAAGTCAACGGTGTGACTATACATAACGTATGGAAACCACTAATCAACTTTGTCCTTAGGAAAATCAGAAGGAACCTTATAGCTAAGTATATGAAATTGCTACTGATTACTGCATATGGCAAAATGGCTGTTGGTTATGGTGTTACCTTAAAATTCAATATTTAAAAATCTCAGAGTCCATGTTCAATTTCCATGCTAGTGTGTATGGTCACTGGTCAGGCTAGTGACATCTGAAGAAGTGAGAAGATTAATACCTTTCAAAATCATTGTGCATATACTAATTTGGGTACTATTACTGAAACAACCACTGTAATCAGAGTGAGCTTCATGTTTTTCTACCTAAAATAAACTAACAGGTACAAGGGTTCAAACCCAGAAATATTTAAATTACTAACAGTGCCGTTATATATATATACTTATATATAATATAAACTATTATGATAAATATTTTGTATTTTTGATTTTGATATTTTCATACTTTTGAACATTTTAAACTTGTGCTTTTTTTTTTCATTTTAAAAGAGAATTTCTTAATCGCATAAAGTTTGTCATTTTGGTAAAAATTATTTGCATTTAATTTCACATTTGTAAAAGTTTAAAAGAAAGAAGATGTAACCAAGATGGCAGGTTCAAATCAACCCATTACGAAATTTTCTTCACTAATTAAATATTTTAAATGCTTGATTTTAATTAATCAAAATATCATCTTATCGTAGTTTTACTTTTATAATTTAAAGACTTTAATTAAAAGGTTTTGCTAATGAAAGTAATTTGAGCCTTATCTTCTTATATCTTACTTTTAATTACAATGGACTGTAATTTGCTCAGGAATTTAATAATTGTCTCATCTGCCTCTGGGCAAATGAGCCAAAGCATTCCTGTAATAGCTTGGGGGGGTATAAATAGTATAGATTGGAGATAAGATACAGTCAGTCTGAGTCTTACAGTCTGAAAGTATTTTTTGTGCTTACTTTCAAAATGACAGTTGAGTAGGGCCCGAACCATCTTTCCCTGGGCCCCTCGGAGCTGCCTCTAGTATGATGACATGAAACTCTTGCCATGGAAGAAGGCTGCCACCAATGAAGAAGCAGTAGTGACCGAGATTGCTGACCACCAAGCTAATCCCTGTAAACTAAAGTTCAAAGAATGAACCACCTAGTTATTGTAACATTGTCGAGGTAAAACTTCCATGCTTACCTATATCTGTACTAATAATTAATGTGTTTTTTGTTATATATTTGTACTTAATCACTGCTTGAAAATCTCTCTAGAATCCTATGCAAATGCTTACATCTATTTAAGTTAAAATCTTACATTTTATTTAGTGGAAAATTTTATTATCATAATTATTTACTTTTTTATTTTATATGTCTTTATTGCCAAATCAACTCAATCTGTAGCTTGTAATTACGTTAATTATTTGTTTTAAACCTTACTGGTTAGAAATAGTTAAATAATATTTCTGTTTATAGGCAGATTATTTTTTTATACTGCCTTGAGTGTATTTTTATTCATTATAAATTTAATGTGATCCAAAAACACTATTGCTTAAATTCCAGATAAGATATTTTTGAATAATAATGACCGTCTATTTTTATTCTGTAATAATTATTTATATGTAGCATTTTTAGCATTATAGTATTCAATAATGCTTATTGATTCCAAATGCATGTGGGACCCATTTAATTAAGGGAAATGTAATCGTATGTAATTAAGACATTCATCTAGTTTTAGATTTCAGTATATATAAGTCATGCCGTTACGCCCGATTTAAATTTTATATTTAGGCCACTAGTTATGTTAACATCATTAAAGGATGTATTGTAGTTTCATAGCGTTGCCAGCATAGGTCAGCCATCGTCATTATTGCTTGTCATAACTTGAGGATCATCAGGAAGGCTGAATCCTCCACTTTCACTTATATATGTTTTAGCTGGCATAGGAAATGCCCAGGACACCTTCGGAAAGAGTAGTGGTAGCTCTGCATGATACCCTATGGGACAGCACCCCTACCTTCCTTTTTTCTCCAGGTAGACCCTCAGAGGAAGTACCCCTTATCCCCTTATATGAACTACTCAGTCAAAGGACCGATTTAATTGCTGCTAGCTCACCTCATTATATTATTTTAGAAATGCCTAAAACTAATCTATACTGATGTGATATAACTAAATTTGTTATTTATTAATATATTTATATTTAGAGCTGAAAAGCTTTCATTAAGCTATCCCTTGGACAAGGACCCCCTGCGAAAATGAATCGTCTTATTTTTTTGAATGTTTAAAATATTTTTATTGGAATGCGAAATATATTTAGAATATCATGAAAAGCTACAGTAAATTTCCCCTTGGACAAGACTCCCACTGCGAAAATGAACAACTTATTTTATTTTATTCAAGATTTAAAAATAATGCTTGTATATTGAATACGAAAATTCGCGTATTCAAAACGTTATAACTTTTAAAAAAATACGAATCAGGCCTTACTCCCAGTAATAGTTTGTGTATCAAGTCGACATTTGTAATGCATTGTTTATTATTCAAACATAATTTGTGAATCTTTTATCTGGGTCATTAATTATCGTCTTTTAAAATAGCATTTCTCTTCTTAAACTTATTATGTACCTTTTTCTTTTAAACATTGGCATGTAAATAAACCGCACTATATATGTATAAGTGTGACATCCCATAATAACTACAGATGTAAGCATAATCAAAATATTCTAGCATGAACTATATAAATAAAATATGTCTAGACTAAAATATGTTTTATAATGTTAAATTAAAGTATCTTTTAATCCTATCCAGAGTTCGAATCTTTATTTGGCTAGTTTTTTATAATTATGTATTATTCTACCTCTCTTATCTTAGTCGGGGATTCATTCTCAAAAACCCTAGTTCGAGTCTCATGTCTCTGTACCGCTGTGTGATGTCCAGTACTATTACTAACAGTTGAATATACTTTGCAAATTTAAAAAAGGTTAAATTTTCCTAAAAGACATTCAATACTCAATACTAGATTATGAAAATAGTCCAATATATAAATCCAATTAAAATGTCATCATCACAAACTTTCAGAAAACAATACCTCTTTAACTTTGTCCTCCCTCATATTGTAACCTCTCTGACATACAAACTTTTAAAAATAAATATAAAAAGGTTATGCATTTTAAAATTTTGTAAAAAGTTCATTTATTTATTTTTAAATCAAATCATAATATGACTGACAAGTTGAATAAAATAATTTGTAAAAAATTAAAATTGTTTCTTTTGTTTATTTGTAAGATAATACAAAAATTACATGAATTAGATATTGATCTAGTAAGATATCTACAATTCCATTTTTATCTTTTATTAAGTTTTTAAGCATTGCTGTGATGTCATTAAAGAATACTGGAATGACTAGTCAATCATTTGAAGATGTCTTTAGAAAAATGGTAATTTATTGTAGTAATAGTACCTATCACTTAATTTATACATCCAATGCATAATTTAAAACTTGTTACTATTACTTTTTATTGTTTTTTTTTGAAAAACATTTAGTAGTATTTGTTTTTATTTCTAATTTTTAAAAAAGATCAATTGTAAGTTTAAAAGATTTTTTTGGAATTCTCATTGTCATATATCTCATATCTTATAAAAATGATTCCTTTAAAATTTCAGTTTTTCTTTCTAATTGATGGATTTGTTTTGCATTTTTTATTATTCTATCTTTAAAAATTTATGGAAATTTTCTTTTCTTTCTTGGCTTTTTAACAGGTAGAAACAGTGAGAGAAGTGAAAGGCATCTGCAGTACGACATAATTCAAACAACCTGTTTAAATTTGTAACAGATTTGATTTTGAAATTTTATAGGATTTTGTCTTTAAATTTTTTATTTATTTCTTTTTTCTTCTTGGCCTTTTAAAAGGGAAAATGGATGAATAAAATGCAAGCCTGTTATCTAATTCAAACAACTTCGTTTGATTTGGAATTGACAGATTTGGTTTGGAAATTTAGTTATCCTTAGATAATTTTAAATTTCTTTTTTATTATTGGCTTTGTAAAAAGTGAGAGGAGAGAGGGAGTTGGGGGGAGGGATTGTTTTGCGGACTTTGATCCAGTTACATTCAATATAAATCTAATCAAACACTCCAAATAAAAATAAATTGACTGGCTATAAAACACATAAATAAAACACTTTTTTATTGATTTGGATTTTTTTTAAATTAAAAACTAAAAAATTATACCACCATTTAAATGAAAAACTATGACTATTGTTTCCAGAAACATTCTAATTCAACAACAAAGTTATTTTCAAACTAATTTCTAAAATTTTTTTTAAAAATTTCTTGATAAGAAAGCCAGAGGCAAAAAATATTGTTTTCTTTATTTCATCTTTGACGTTTTTTAAAATTAATTTATATTGAGATTATAAAAAAATAAAAGTTGGTCAAAAAAAAAATCTTTCAATAAAACTAATTCTAAAAATATTTGATTACATGGGAAATTTATAAATTTAGTCATAGCAGTATTTACTAATGTAAATCATAAGTTCAAACTATAGTTCTCCACCCCCTTTCTTCCCTCACTAGGAACAGAAGAAATAATTTTTTGAAGTCAAGAGAAGAAGAATCCAATTTTCCAAACTGATGTTTTCAGTTACAAATAAAAAACATTATTTGAAATTAATTTAAATTTTATAAATCATATATTTTTGGATTTCCCCATGAACTCATCTCTCTGCCCCTCCACCACACCCTTCTTCTTTAAAACCAATAAGAAATTGAAAATAAATATAAAAATTTATCAAAAAACAAAAGGCCTATTTATGCAAGGGGTTTTAGATAAAACAGTGAATTTACAAATTTAGTCATAGTAGTATTACTACAAGAATAATTTGCCATTCTTGCAAAAAAATGTACAATTTTTTGATTAACTATCCAAGTACTTAAGGCAATGTTTAAAGATTCTATTAAAAAAAATTCAAATGTCGATAGCCGATTACATAGATGCTATTAATTATTTCAAAAATGTTGAGTGTCAATTGAAAAACTAATAGAACAATTGCAGGTTAATTGAAACAATTCAATGGTTGCTATGGAAATTGGAGGATTTCCAGATAAAGAAAAACCAGATCATCATCTGCTATAAAAATTGTTTGAGAGATGTTTTTTATTCATTCTGATTATAAGTTAGTAGTTGTGAAAATGAATTGTGTTCATGTATTGCAGAATTTATTTATAATTATTGGGTAATATTTACTTGGGGTGTTTACATCTTTCTGGATACATAGCATTCTTCATGGAGCTATGATAATGTTATAATAATACCCAATAACATCTACTTCTAACTATTAATGATGGAATTCCTTATTTCCATTTTTATAGTTAAGTGTAATTTCTCATTAAATTTTCTCATCTGATATTCAAATATCTTATTTTAGTTTAACTTTATATAAATATTCCAAATATATTAAACTGTTAGTAATAGCATATCAAACAGGTTAGTATTTGCACATTTTGAGAGGTATTATTCTCCCCTCTTCTTCAGATGTTGCTGGCTGACCAGCTACACTACTAGCATGGGATTCAAACTTGGATCCTTAGATTCTTGAGTTTTGAATTTTAAAGTAATGCTCTAATCAGCTGAGTCATCCTGCCAGTATTGGTTAGAACATTACCTTAAAATTCAATACACAAGAATCTAAGGGTCCAAGACAAATCCCATGCTAGTACTGTCACTTGTCAGGCCAGAAAAGGGGAGAACAATACCTCTCAAAATGTTGTGCATATACTAACCTGTTTGATGTGTTATTGCTAACAGTTAAATATATTTGGAATATTTAAATAAAGTTACATCTTATTTTAATGTTTACATTTTTAATAATGAGATATTAGTTTATGTAGTGCTATGTTTTTTATGTAATAGTAATATTAGCGATTAAGCCAATGCACATGCACTTTAAAGATAAATTATAAATGAATACTCAATTTTTCCAGACATGAGATATAGTATTTTAAAAAGAATGGAATGAATTCACCCATTTTTTCAATCCAAACGTTTATGAAGGGGCAAATCTTAAGTGTGTGGAAATAAGCGTGTGTGCATTGGCTTAATTGCTAATATTACTATTACATAAAAAATATAGCGCTATGTAAAATAATATCTCATTATATATGTTTAATTTCAACTAAAGAATGATGGTTCATAAATTGTAAAGCTTTCACAAGTGTCATTCATTCAAACAAAACAAATGTAATTTAAAGTGATCGTGTAACACCTTCACGCTCTTATTTCTACACACTTAAGATTTGCCCATACATAAACGTTTGGGTTGAAAGAATGGGTGGATTCATTTATAATGAGTATTCATTTATAATTTATCTGTAAAGTGCATATGCATTGACTTAATCGCGACTTGATTTGCATGCAGGCTTATACTTTATATAAGCTTCAATCTGATCATTATCTGTGGCTATTATCAAATATGGTAATATTTTTGTTTATAGTCACTCTACCATGTATATAGTAATCTGACCATTATTGATGAACAGATAATTATTTATACCTAGATGGACATATATATCTGGAAAGTATGAAATTTCATTATACTCAACACGATTTCGTGTTCTAAAATTGTATAATAATAATCTACAGTGCCAATTATTTAAACATAATGTTTTAAGATTAATTCATTGCAAGTGAATTTTAAATATAATTAAATAGCTCTCCACTTAGAGCAAATACCAATATATATTTTTCTAAATTAAAAAGATATTCCTTTAACTTTCTCCTCCTTCATATATCGGGAGGATTATCTGCATTGCTTTTTCTAGAAGGGGTGAATTCTTTTCATCAATCAGAGATTTGTTTTTAAATGATTTTACTTCCGACTGACATAGTTTATTTTTAATTATCCATGAGTTATTCATAGAATGATCAGTTGATAAGAATGATCTTATGTTAATTGTTTAGAATTTTATTTTTTTTAAGGGTGGCAATACGTGATATACGTATGTTGTTATCTATAGTTTTCATGTAATGTATAAGTAACTAAATAAAGAAAACAATTAAAGATCATATATTTAATAAAATAAATTACTGTTTTTAATGAATCTCAATAAAGTGAACCATTTACTTATTACAAAGAGATAGGGTCATGTGATCTATGACTCTTATTTTGACTATTTATTTACTTATTACATTTTAAAAATAAAATATTTTGCTTGAATTATTTGTTTTGATAGAATCATTTCATTTTCACTGTTTTTCTCAGTTTCAGTTTTATTTCTATTTGTTATTCAATTTGAGTTTAATTTTCTTTTCTTACTTCATCTCTTATGGTTTTAGGGTCTTTTTCCTACAATTTTGTTTTTTAGTTGATTTTATAGAGTTAATTTTGAAAAGCAATTTTATTTACATTATTGGGGAGGGGGGTTCAGTAGACAAAGTTTTTTTTGTAGCCATTTTTTCTTCATATTATTTTTAGTAGCTTTTTCATTTTTTATCAATTTTTTTTTTGGGGAGGGGGGTAGGGGTGCTCAGATATATTTTAAGGGTTTTGTTTATGAGTTTCAGTTTTATTCCCATTTGTTACTCAATTTCGGTTTCATTTCTTTTTGTCTATAATGTGTTAGACTTTTAGTCTCTTTTTCTTTCAGTTATAGTTTGTAGTTTACTTTTACAGATTAATTTCAAAAGTCCATTTTATTTACACGGACAATATTTTATAGTCATTTTCTAAACACTTTGTTTTCAGTAGTCCGCTTTTTAAAAAATTTCTATGGAGTCAAAATCGTTATCCAGTATTTTCTTTGATGACATCAGTTTAATTTTCACTGTTTTTGTCTGCTTCATAGTTCCACTTATTATTCAAGTCGAGGTTTATTTTCTTTTTGTACTTCATCTCTTATAATTTAGTCTTTTTCATTCAATTTTATTTTCTTTTATCAGATTAGTTTCGAAGTTCAATTTTCTTTTTGACATTTCTTTAGTGGGAAAATGGTGGGTAAAGTTTTTTTAGGCATTTTCTTTTTTCATGGTTTTCCGTATGTCATTTGATTTTTTTGTCTAAATTTTTTAGGAGTCAAGATTGTTTTTCAGTTTTTGTGTTGATGGCCTCAGATTAATCTTCAGAGTCTTTTGTGAGATTCAGTTTTATATTTATTTATCACTCAATTTTATTTCTTTGTTGTCTAGTGTCTGTTAGATTTTAAAATGCTTTTCCCTTCAGTTTTTTTTTTTTACTTAATTTTTAATATTAGTTTCAAAGATCAATTTTATTTTCATCAAAATGAGGACAAATTTTTTATTATCATTTTTCATCATTTTATTTTCTGTATGACTTTTGTTTTTGTTTTTTTTTTCATGTCAAAATTGTTGTTCAATATTTTTTTTGATGGAAATAGTTTTGTTTTCACTTTTTTGTCAGTTTCAGTTTTACTTCCACGAGTTATTTAATTTAAATTTTTTTTTCTTTGTGTACTTCTTCTTTTGTACATTTAGAATCTTTTCCCTTCAATTTTGCCTTTAGTCTATCATACATTTAGTCCCGTTTTTCAGTTTTGATCTTTAGATAATATCAGATGGGTTTCAACAGTCAGTTTCATCATCTTTTTTTAGAGCAGAGTGGATATTTATTACCCTTTTATTTTTGTTATTCCCACTTTTTTCTGCCTATTTATTTCATTTTTGTTTCAATCTTTTTATTATTTTCAGTTATTTCTCTGAACTTTATTTTGATTTTTTTATCTGGATATTGTAACGGTAAGAACTCGCATGCCTTGTTAACACATTGCAAAATTCCACCACCATGTTCGAAGAACAGCACAATAGGTGGGTTCAGGGTCTGAAGTACTGTGTTCGAACATAGTCATTTTATTTCACAACAAACCCCCATGACAACGTGTATACCATAACAATAGTAAATATCTTTCTAGGCCTGGTGGTCAGGTAAATCAAAAGACTCTAACTAAATTATTTTTTTAAGAACAAGGCTATTGCCATATCCTTTAATGTGATTTTAATAATTGAATGAGACATTGAATATTACTATTAAATCAAGCAGACACACAAACGCAGAAATAGGTAGACAAAAATATTTAATAATGGTTAAATTAGGTTACATTTCATTTAAAATGCTACTGGGGTATCATTGTTCAATCATATCTCATGCCTCACGTTTAAGTTGCGGACATTGCGAGATTATGATACAAAGTCCTAATGAGGAGTATATCTGCCAATCCAGCAATCATTATTTACTTACTTATTATTAATACACAAGTCTATACTAATGAAATTATTACTAGAGCAGCTGATGTGGAGGAATGGAAATAGATCTAGCATAGACATTCATACTCATAAACAAAGTGATATGCGATAGGTTTAGGTGCTGCTGAATTTTAAGGAGATTCCATTTTTCTTTGAGTATAACCGCTAAGAAACATTAGAGACAGGAGGGATGGCCAAACATTGGGCCAAAGCCATTAGGAGCAGTCACAAGTGCGGTATCGGTGTGAGGTCTTAGCCTTTCCATCCCCGACTGCGTGATGAGGTTAGTTACCATTGGTGTCCTTGAGTGCGGTATCGGTGTGAGGTCTTAGCCTTTCCATCCCCGACCGCGTGATGAGGTTAGTTACCATTAGTGTCATTGAATGCGGTATCGGTGTGAGGTCTTAGCCTTTCCATCCCCGACCGCATGAGGTTAGTTACCATTGGTGTCATTGAGCGCGGTATCGGTGTGAGGTCTTAGCCTTTCCATCCCCGACCGCATGATGAGTTAGTTACCATTAGTGTCATTGAGCGCGGTATCGGTGTGAGGTCTTAGCCTTTCCATCCCCGACCGCATGATGAGTTAGTTCCCATTAGTGTCATTGAGCGCGGTATCGGTGTGAGGTCTTAGCCTTTCCATCCCCGACCGCGTGATTAGGTTAGTTACCATTGGGGTAATTTCTGCATGCCTGTTTATTATGGGAACTAGAACATTTGAAGAATCCGATTATTTCATTTCTGCGGTTTAAATTAATGCATCCATAAACCAACGCATTTCACAAAATCAATGCAAATCATTTTATTTACTACTATGCTTTTAAAACAGAAAGTTTATTTCCAATACCCACATTGATTAAACAAATTATTAACTTTTACTACCCCCCCCCCCTTTATGATTATACTACTCTAGATTGAAAAGATTTGACGAAATATAAGTTATATAATATACTATTTAAAAATGAAATGATCGCTAAAGTGGCTAATACATTATACTAATGATTATAGAATCTCGCTTTCATAGTACATATAGAAATAAATTTATAATTCCTGAGCTGAGCATTTATTAAAAGAAAAGGGATTTTAGGCGAATCTAAAAGAGTAGCAACTCTTTTGCGAATTAACTGGTTAGGGAACATCAGCTTGGAAATCATGTAGGCATGAAATATAATATCTAATCAATAACCAAAATTTTAGATACCCAAGTAGAAGAATAATAACAAGTTTTATGAGATTTATAAAATATTATATTACGTTTTATACATAATTACAAGATGGAGACTAGAGTTTAGTTTTAAAATTACACTACATTTAAGTTAAGAGTCGAACTTTAAAGACACAACACGTAATCCTTTTTTTCAGTTTTGATTGTGTTGACAGTCAGTTTCACTTCCATTACTTTTTTTTGGAGCACAGTGGATGTTTTTTACCCATTTTAATTTAGTTTTTTTTTTTTTTTTTTGGTGTTTTCATTTTTTTCTATTTGTTTATTTCACTTTTTTTCTTCTTATTTTCGGTTATTTCTCTACATTTTATTTGGGCTTTTTATGTAAATGATTCCATTTGAACCTCTTTTCTCGGCTTGTTTTCTGTCTCTCTTTATCATCACTTTTATTCTTTTACTTAGTCTATCATATATGTAATCCCTTTTTTTAGTTTTGTGTTGACATCCAGTTTCAGTTCCATCATCCTTTTTTTGGAGCACATTGTGTAATGTTTTTTATCCATTTTATTTTATTTATTTTTTTATCTTTCCATGTTTGTCTTCTCGTTTATTTCAATTTTGTTTTCAATTTTATTCTTTTTGATTTTCTACACTTTATGTGGGTTTTTCATCTGGATTATTCAATTTGAACCTCTTTTCTAAGCTTAATTTGCTGTCACTTTTGCTTGGTCTATCATATATGTAATCCTTTTTTCAGTTTTGATTGTGAAGACTGTCAGTTTCAATTCCATCATTCCCTTTTTGGAGCACATTGGATAATGTATTTTACTTTTTTTTTTCTTTTTTTTTGATCTTTTCATTTATTTTCTACTTCATTTTAATTTTGTTGTCAATCATTTATTTTCTTTTTATTTTTAGTTATTTTTCTAGATTTTTTTTTTTTTTTACTTTTTTTTTTTTCTTCTTCTTTTTTTTTTTTTTGATTTTTTCATTTATTTTCTACTTCTTTATTTTAATTTTGTTGTCAATTTTATTCTTTTTATTTTTAGTTATTTTTCTAGATTTTTTTTTTTTTTACTTATTTTATTTTCTACTTTTTTTTTTTTTTTTTTGATCTTTTCATTTATTTTCTACTTCTTTATTTTAATTTTGTTGTCAATTTTATTCTTTTTATTTTTAGTTATTTTTCTAGATTTTTTTTTTTTTTATCTGGGTGATTCCATTTGAACCTCTTTTTGCAGCTTGATTTGCTATCTCTCCTTTTCATTTCCTTTATTGTTTTTCCTAATCTATCATATATTTAATCACTTTTTTTCATGTTTGATTGTGTTGACAGTCAGTTTTAGTTCCAGCATCCTTTTTTTGGAGCACATTAGATAATGTTTTTTACCCATTTTAGTTTTTTTTTCTTTCCATTTTTTTTATTTGTCTAGTTCATTTTTGTTTTCAGTTTTATTATTTTTATTGTCAGTTATTTCTCTACATTTTATTTGGTTTTTTTATCCACATGATTCCCTTTGAATCTTTTTGCTCAGTTTGGTTTTCTATCTTTTTTTATCATCACTTTTATTGTTTTATTTGGTCTATCATATATGTATTCTCTTTTTTGCAGTTTTCATAGTATTAACAGCCAGTTTCAGATTCATCATCCCCTGTTTGGAGCACAGTGGAGTTTTTGTTACACTTTTTATTTTTATTTTGTTCTTTTTTATTTTTTTTCTGCTTGTTTATTCTTTTTATTTTCAGTTACTTTTATACCCTTTATTTGGTTTATCTGGATGATTCTATTTGAATGTTGTTTCTCAGTGTGGTTTATTGTCTCTCTTTTTCATCACTTTTATTGTTTTACTTGGTCTATCATATATTTAATCACTTTTTTTCAGCTTTGATTGTTTTCACAGTCAGTTACAGTTCCATCATCCCCTTTTTGGAGCACATTGGGTGTTTTTTTACCCATTTTATTTATTTTCTTTTTTTAGATTTTTTCTATTTTTTTCTTTCATTTTTGTTCTCAATTATATTCTTTTTATTTTCAGTAATTTCCCTACACTGTATTTGTTTTTTTAATCTGGATGATTCTATTTCAACCTCTTTTCTCATCTTGGTTTGCTGGCTTTCTTCTTCATCACTTTTATTGTTTTACCTGATCTGTCATATATGTATTCCATTTTTTTTCAATTAAGATTGCATTGACGGTCAGTTTCAGTTCCATCATCTCCTTTTTAGAGGACATTGGATAATGTTTTTATCCATTTTTTTTTTTTGGAATTTTCCATTTTTTTCTATTTGTTTTCAAATTTATTCTTTTTATTTTCAGCAATTTCCCTACACTTTATTTGTTTTTTTTATCTGGATGATTTAATTTGAACCTCTTTTCTCAGCTTGGTTTGCTAACTCTCTTCTTCATCACTTTTATTGTTTTCTAGGTCTGTCATATATGTATTTTTTTTTTCAGTTTTGATTGTATTAACAGCCCGTTTCAGTTACATCATCCCATTTGGAGCACATTGGATGTTTTTTATCCATTTTATTTTATTTTGTTCTTTTTATTTTTTTTCTGCTTCTTTATTTCACATTTGTTTTCAATTTTATTCTTTTTATTTTCCGTTATTTCTCTACATTTTATGTGGGTTCTTTATCTGGATGATTCTTTTTCAGCCACATTTTTCACATTGGTTTACTGTCTCTTTTTTTTTCATTTCTTTTATTATTTTACTTTGTCTATTATATATTTAATCCATTTGTTTCAGGTTTGATTGTATTGACAGTCAGTTTCAGTTCCATCACTCTCTTTTTGGACCACATTGGATGTTTTGTACCCATTTTATTTTTTTATTGATCTTTTCATTTTTTTCTGCTTGTTTATTTCATTTCTGGTTTCAATTTTATTCTTTTTATTTTCAGTTATTTCTCTACACTTTATTTAGTTTTTGTTTTTTGGATGGGTCTATTTGAACCTCGTTTCTCAGCTTGGCTTGCTGTCTCTTTTTTTCATCACTTTTATTGTTTTACTTGGTCTATCATATATGTAATCTTCTTTTTTTCAGTTTTGATTGTATTGACAATCATTTTCATTTCCATCACTCTTTTTTTGGAACACATTGGATGTTTTTTTACCCATTTTATTTTTTTTACTGATCTTTCCAATTTTTTATACTTGTTTATTTCAATTTTGGTTTCAATTTTGTTTTATTTTTCTCAGTTATTTCTCTACACTTTATGTGGGTTTTTTTCACCCACTTTGTTTTCTTTTTCTAAATTTCCGATTTTTTTTTTTTCAATTTTACATATCTTTTCCTTAGCTCCTACCTATCTTTTTTATTTCTCCCTTCAATTCTCTGACTTCTCAGGATTCTCTCTAACACACTGTTATATCTTACAACATGTTTATTTAAATCTTCACATAGGCAGACTCTATCTGTTTGTTGGGGCAGCTGGTGATTGCTGCTAAAAATTGTTTGTTCTTTAGCAATCTCAATAGCATTTCTTACTGAATTTGTTTTCCTTTTTCTATTTTTTTCACTGTAATTTTGTCTTTCAATTTTACATATCTTTTCCTTAGCTCCTACCTATCTTTTTTTATTTCTCCCTTCAATTCTCTGACTTCTCAGGATTCTCTCTAACACACTGTTATATCTTACAACATGTTTATTTAAATCTTCACATAGGCAGACTCTATCTGTTTGTTGGGGCAGCTGGTGATTGCTGCTAAAAATTGTTTGTTCTTTAGCAATCTCAATAGCATTTCTTACTGAATTTGTTTTCCTTTTTCTATTTTTTTCACTGTAATTTTGTCTTTCAATTTTACATATCTTTTCCTTAGCTCCTACCTATCTTTTTTTATTTCTCCCTTCAATTCTCTGACTTCTCAGGATTCTCTCTAACACACTGTTATATCTTACAACATGTTTATTTAAATCTTCACATAGGCAGACTCTATCTGTTTGTTGGGGCAGCTGGTGATTGCTGCTAAAAATTGTTTGTTCTTTAGCAATCTCAATAGCATTTCTTACTGAATTTGTTTTCCTTTTTCTATTTTTTTCACTGTAATTTTGTCTTTCAATTTTACATCTTTTCCTTAGCTCCTACCTATCTTTTTTTATTTCTCCCTTCAATTCTCTGACTTCTCAGGATTCTCTCTAACACACTGTTATATCTTACAACATGTTTATTTAAATCTTCACATAGGCAGACTCTATCTGTTTGTTGGGGCAGCTGGTGATTGCTGCTAAAAATTGTTCTTTAGCAATCTCAATAGCATTTCTTACTGAATTTGTTTTCCTTTTTCTATTTTTTTCACTGTAATTTTGTCTTTCAATTTTACATCTTTTCCTTAGCTCCTACCTATCTTTTTTTATTTCTCCCTTCAATTCTCTGACTTCTCAGGATTCTCTCTAACACACTGTTATATCTTACAACATGTTTATTTAAATCTTCACATAGGCAGACTCTATCTGTTTGTTGGGGCAGCTGGTGATTGCTGCTAAAAATTGTTCTTTGGCAATCTCAATAGCATTTCTTACTGAATTTGTTTTCCTTTTTCTATTTTTTTCACTGTAATTTTGTCTTTCAATTTTACATATCTTTTCCTTAGCTCC